>OX235276.1:25451075-25493405 GCA_944472155.2 Trichobilharzia szidati | reverse complement strand
CAATGTATTACTCAACTTACATGTACAGTCTGCCATGCTGACGCAAATGGCGCAAATAGATAGTTCTAGAATTGACCCCATTTGATGCAGTAAAACAATCTAACATTACCTTATCTAACTTTCGTATCAAAGATCAAATTTCTTTCCTATTATAAAACTACGATAAGAATGCTGACAAAAATGGAATAAATACATTATTGAATCAAAATAATACATCAATAAACTTTATCTCACGGATGCTGTTCACAACAAAGTTTTATAGGAGAATTGACTTCAAGCTTTATTTTTCCCAGATATTTGTATCACACTCATCTGAAGTCTGGGTTTTTTGTTAATGCGAAGACAATATTTCTATATCTCTTTATGTGTTACACAGACAGACTATTTTGCAGACTGTTCTGACTGACTCTAATGTTAGATTGAACAAACAAACTGTAATTTATATAATAACTTATCCATGCCTGTACAATTGGTATGTTCCTGCATAAACAGGAATAAATATATATATATCAATGAATATTTCATCTACTTTGAATGAACCCAGTATGTACTGAAACAACCCTGGTCGTTCTTAAAAAGAAGCACTGGGTGCTGAACCTGGGCTAGGAGGGCTGAAATAAGGCTGTTGCGCTTCTTTTGAGAGTGCGTAGAAGAAGAACAGTGTGCTAAATTACTGCCTGTCATGCTGAGTTATTTCAGAATCAGCTAGTTATAATTCAGCATTATGGTAAGCTTAGGGGACTGCAGTTAACTTTCATTTTGTGCTATGAACACCTTACTATCTAAGCATAGGATATGTGAATTAGCTCAATAACTGCAGGTTTACTATAATAGTTAACTATCAGCTTAATAATTGTGAACATCAGACTAAAAATAAGCCCAATAGTAGCATCCGGTTACAAAAGTTAACCTCAACACTTTAAAATATGCAAAACGTTGAGAAAAACCTTAAATTTTCAATGGCAAACGAATTCAGGAAGACATATAATCAGTCAACGCAGGAACCCATTATGACCTTGAATCTGGATACACCATCTTTCGACACTAGCCCCAACTCGAATCAACGGAACCTCTCAAATGCCAACAATGTGAGGCAAGTGTCACCACTTTAAATAGGGGATATGCCATATAATCGCCCACAAATCGCCATTTCATGATTCCAACCCGTGTGCTCTTTCTGGGATCGCTGTTCTCAGCTTCAAGTGTATGCTCAATTAAATATTAATCGCTGGTAAACAACCGACTGTCATGCAAGTGTGTCGGATGAGCGCCACCAGCCAAACTGAATCAATAAAACAGGTGAATTATTACTCAGTGTTCAGTGTCCATGAAGCCACAGGCTTTTAATTTTGCGGAGTGTAGGTAAAAAGATACGTCTGCGTATCACGTTCGAGTGTGTGATAAATTGATATCATTATAACGTGGAGTTATATTCCACTGAAGTGCCCAAATTCTTCTCATACCTACATCCATGAGTGTTTTAAGATGCTTCTCCAGATTTTTATTCTGTCTGGAGGTTTCCATTCAACGTTTCACCCCAGTCATCTGAAAAAGCGTTACTTAGTGTTCTGTGAAAGTATGCACATGTAGCAACTTGTATTGTGTTTCTTGGTAATAATGTTATCTTTCGGAACTACGCCCACCATATCAACAAAAAATCATCAAATCATTAGAAGATATATGATTTGCAAGAGAACCACAGGAAAGGTAATAATAATTAAAAAAGTGAAAGCAAACGCTATACGCTTTCTTTTTAAGTTGTTAATTGGGAGGCGATGTCCACTAATTCAAAACGTTTCTGAGAAGAAAGGAAATTCAACAACATATATGAAAAAGCCTGCTGACGGTTAACTTCGTAGAATTCTGTAAGAACTTATAAGCGCACTTTATACAGAATGCTACTTCTCTGAAGTTTCCGGTTGTTTACTAATTTATACTCTGTTATTCACCCAACCCTGATTTTCTGATACCTTGAGGTGTATAATTTTGGTCTTCGCAGTCCAACTCCACACAACCTGTGTTTCAGCCCAATTTCAGATTTTGTCGTATTTCTCTCGACGTTGTCCAAAAGATTAGTCTCTGTTTTCAGGAGGAGTTTTGCAGCACCGTTGTAAACATTCAATTTAGGCTATATAGACGCTTGAGGAGCACCTAAATCTTTACTCACAAGGTGAATGCTGTAGTATTCCTACCTGCATTCCTGAGGTAGCTCTTAGATTTTCCTTGCCTCCTATTGGATACTGATTGGGACCGTACTCCATCATTGTATTGGAGAGGCGATTTCCGAGATGGGGAGCGGGAAGTTGTCTGTGTAGCTTACATTGACATCAGATGCCAGTTTGCTTGTGGTCGTCCAGCTGACTGGAGTGGTTAAGCCACCTTCTAGTTTAAACAAAGAGTATTAACTTAGCACTGCACTACTCGATCCCTTAAGTATAGGGGTGAACTTAAGAGACTGATTTATTCGGTATGTAGCTGTTCACAGCACTCCAGAGGATGACATTCTCCATACAGAGAAGTTTAAAGAATTTTCCGATCATCAGAGTGAGCCCTAATCAAGGGTAATACTGGGTTCCCAATTGATAAATAAGCTAAGGTCACACCAGGTAGAGTAAATAGGATTATTGACGGTATATATTTATACGCCGCCAATATTTCTGATGGTCCTATTATCCCTCTCGGGAAACAAGACTTCCTGGTATCATATAGTCCTGTGATTCAAATTCAACTATTTAAGTGGTAAAATAGGACCTAAACGCCGTTACTTGTAGCTGGTATTGATATCCGTAATCCGCCAATTGGTTTCTGTGTATCTGGAGGTTTCATTGTTGACATCGAGTAGCTGTTACTTTAATCGTCCCCGAACCCTTCTGAAGTGTATTCGGCGCCAGCGATCCGTCTACCCCACGGTCTGTATGATTATTGAACTCTATCTCAATAACCTAGCGAGTGCATTATTGTAAGGCGTACTAATTAGAGGTACAGAAACATTCGTAGTTCAAAAAGTCGATATTTTTATGACAGACACGATGCAAAAATTCTCACAGCTTCCAATTCAACAGAATTGTAGGTGGAACTAAACCCAGTGGATTATAATTCAGGGATATAATTGGTGATTTTAATTTCAAGGAAAGCACAACTAGCATCGGTACAGGCGGTTATATGGCATATCTCTTTTTGAAGTGGTGTCACCCTTATCCGTTGGTTATCAGTGCGTTTCGATAAATAGGCCAAAATAAAACATCAAAGTCTCATGAAAATTCGAAATTATTGACTGAAATTTTGGACTCACTACCCGTTTTTAATCCATTACATTGATCAGACGTCAACATCAAGTAACGCTTTCTGTTAAAAGTGCAACACGTATAACTCATTTCAAGAATAGAATCCCACCGATAATATATATATATCATAAAAAGATTTTCAATGCGAAATTTCATTTAACAAGCATACAAAAAGTATAATGCATCATAAAATCACTAGAAATGTACTGCAACGCAACAGTTAGCGGGGATATACACATAAGGCCACTCGCAATTCAAATAAAGTATAATTATATTTCAGTGGTTTACACACTATGATAAATTTTTGTTATTGGTAATGTTTAATTGTGTGTAAACCATTGGAATCTAATTATGCTTCATTTGATCTATTCCACAGTGCTCAAACCTTTTACTGACGCTCAAGGCTTTTCGAATGCTACTGGCACTTTGAAGGGCCTTCAAACGATTAGACGAGGGTATGTTCCAAGTACTTTAGGCAACATATGTCAGACCTCATCTGGAATAAAGCAAAAATTATTATTATTATTAATACTGCATACAAGCGGTGAGTCCATGCTTCAAAAAGAAGGCATATATCCTGGAAAGAGTATGGGGGGTAGGAACCAAATTAGTTAGTAGTATGTCACATTTTCCTTGTGATAAGAGGATGGAACATTTAAATCTCTTCCCATCATCATACCGAAGGAGGAGAGACGAATTAATTTTGCCATACTGTCTATTAAAGGGTGATTTACAGATTGACCTTTCAAACCTTTTTTCTCCTTCTAGGATACATTTACGAGGTCATCACAAGAAGGTACTCAAACCGAGGTCGAATAACATATGTGTGTATTTTAGATTCTCTCACAGAGTGGTCAACGACTGGAACTCCTTTCTTGATTCAGTAGAAACAGCTCCATCGGTGAACGCTTTCAAAGAAGAACTAGATCTCTGCAGAGATATATATTGCAAGGATTAGCATAAGCAACAAGAGCCTTTCATTCTTATAATCTGAATCTGAAACATTAAAACACTTGCAATTGTTTTCACCAGCTACGTTGTGACCTTGGAACCCAATTCGCGGTCTCAGCGAGAGTAACGGTATTTTGGGTGTTCCTACCTATTGCTCTTAGTAATCCCTAGTTTTCGTGGACAGATGGCTAACTATCGAGCTTATACTAATGCGGATACACCTTTTGTGATTTTTTTTCAGAGAGTTAGTGTCTTGTGGAAAACAGTTCTTTCTCATCTTGCCCCTCTATGGTCAACTTGGGTTCAAAACTTGTATATTCGATAAAATGTTAAGGTCAGCATATGGAATTGTCTGTAATAAGATTTGTGAAAACAAATCTTAATGACCAGGTTTCCCTTTACTACTACTTCTCCGTTAGGACTGTCTACCAAGGGCTAAAATCTAAGAATTACCTCGTTATAACCCTGTGTTTCATTGGGTACTCTACCAGTACCGGTTTTTACATTGAAGCATTACAGGTAGACGGGTTTGAAACGTCTGGCAACAGGTGACACGCACTTATGGAACTGCAAACTACATTATACTGACTAAGTGACACACATTTCGTTATCCCCTACTGGTGTCTGGTTACATCTATGCACTTGACGACGTCCTTTGACATGAATTGGCCTCTAAGAATTGTCTACATGGTCTCTGACCCTATCATTTTCTCATTATCTGTGTGGACGAAAGCTTACCATCGAAGTTTTTCGTTTCCAGCTCTTTCCAATCTGGCTGTTCTCCTATCACTTCTATGATAATCTGGGACCAATTTTTGCAGCATATTAGGAATATATACCCTATATAATTCATTTTTATTATATGTCGTAGATACACTTTGTAAATTAAGTACCACTTTTCACCTGAAAGAATCTGATTGGCCGTTTCAAGGTCGTCTAAAGTTGGTGTCTATTCTTTACTGTTGCCACTTCTAATCCTTATTTCGGTGGATATCTATGTGCCCCCAATGATGAACGTTCTGTAATTCCCTTTTTTTCTTCCCTTTCTGACAATGATTCGACGAATGTTGTTTAGCGTGGTTAGATATAGCTGCTTTCTTCCCAGGTGAACTCCTTTATCCATTCTCTACCTATTTCCTCTCATATATTGTTTTAATGTTATTTTGCTGCGCATCTTCTTGGTGCCTATAATTTACCAGGTTTTGTGTTTTAAATGAAATTCAGAAAATAGTTGTTTTAATAAATGCACCTGTTTCATTAAGGACCAGGGCATATTTGCATGTATTAACTCTACAGTTATGTGTGCAGCGTTTATAATTTAAGAAATCATAGTCATTTAATGAGCCCTTCGCGGTTTTACCGTTTCAAGGCATGTACATAGACACTCATGACCTAATCTCTGAGACAAACGTGATCGCTAATATGATCATACAGTCTATATATCGTTGGTTGTACCCATTGGTCAGTGGCACAGCGGTTAGGACTCTCGCCGACCATGCAAGTGGTCCGGGGTTCAATCCCCTGCCGACGCACATCTGGTATCAATGGTTGGCCTGCAATATTTGGGCTACCGATATCACATGCTGAAAATCCCATAATTGTACCAAAAATACTGAGGGGTTTCAAGCCATAAATTAAAAATTCAAATTGGTTTCTAAGTGAGTGGAATACTCATCCAAGCATTTTTAAGACCAAAACGGCCGAAATTCTTATTGCAGAGCTCAGCTACATGAGCAGCATATATCTGTGGTTAGCCGCTCGTACCATTAGTATATAAATATAAGCATACTGACGAAGCCTAGATTTGAAATAGGAGAATACTTTTCTTCTGTATGTGCCAAGATCTCCTCCACATTCGACTTGTCAGGGATAGCTGAACTTTTCATTGGCATTCAACTCAATTAAATCATTCGGAAAACTGACTGCAAGGTATTCACTTCTTTTTTGGCAGCGTTCCATTTTTGTATCCCAATGGAGCCATTAATGGCTCTTAGAAGCAGCCGATTTAATGAGTGTGCTTCATAATAAAAGTTTATTTTTGGATTATTTCAGAAATACCGATTGCAGCTAATGTACATTTTAAAAATTTTGAAAGACAATCTGTCATTTGGGCTTATTTATTACTGATACTTGTATTTTCATTTCAGATTTCGAACTTTGCAACCATTATACAATAAATATTGCATTATCATGACTTTCGTCAACCTTTTATTGAGAAATCCAAACAAAACTCAATTTTTCCGACTTCTCTCCATAAACCGTTCGGTAATTCTCTTATTTGATCCTTAGTTTCTTCCTAATTAAGGTAGCGCTTAGCAGATTTGAGAATAAGACTTTGGATTATGATAAATTAGAGCATACTTTGAATACAGTAAAGAAGCGGTAAGTGTTTGTATAGCTGTCCATGACAATTCTAGACTTGCACACCCGCTAACTTTAGCTGAAAAGGTACTTTATTCTCATCTTGATGATCCAAAAAATGCAGTAATTTGTACTTTTTCCAAAGATCCTTTTATTTTTAGATTATTGAAAGGGGTAAAAGTTACCTCATGCTTCGACCTGATCGTGTTGCAATGCAAGATGCTACAGCTCAAATGGCATTATTGCAGTTTATTAGTAGCGGTCTTCCACGTGTTGCTGTGCCTTCAACAGTTCATTGTGATCATCTTATTGAGGCTAAAGATGGTGCTGGGGCAGATTTGAGTCGAGCTAACGACACTAATAAAGAAGTATATGATTTCCTTGCATCTGCATCAGCTAAATATGGAATTGGATTTTGGAAACCTGGATCAGGAATTATACATCAGGTGTGCATTACACTAGTTCATTAGCTCTTTTTTTCTTTGTCGCCTATATATGCAAACTTCATGGTTAATAAAATTAGCCTGGGGCGTTTGATGTTAAATGTGATAAGAACTTTTAAAAATATTTGTAGGGAATGGTTTCGTGCAAAATTTCTAAATACTGTTTAAGTTTGTTATAGGCTCATGAGCAGACTAAATAAGTAATTATACTTATTTCAAAAAGTGATCATAGTGACAGCACTTAATTACTTAATTTAACCAACCAGGAGTTTCATGTAGGTATCCTGGACGTAAAACTCAAGTATTGTGCATATGTCAAACTGTTGATTACTTTTTGGATACTTTGTTAACCCTATACTACCAGGGAACAAGCTTGTAAAATGTAGTCTGCTTTAGTTAACTGACTTCAAACCCAGATTAAAGAAAGTTGTCGTTGTGAAGCTTAGAAATTGACAATTAAGTATATCGTCACGACTAGCCAAGAATTACATTATCGGGATATTCACATTATGTGAAATACTTGGGATTTCTGAACAAACCCCTAGTTAGGTTGATTTTAGTGTTTGTTTTCATCTTAAAGCTTACTTCAAAGGTGTGTAAAATATTACTGTAGGTGAATTAATATCGATATACGTGTTGAACTTGTGTATTGTAGCATTATATAATGCTATATGAATCTGTTTATCGGGTATATCACACAGTGAAGCGGTTTTTATTTACTCGATGACGTTTTGAACACCATTTATTGTTCACAACTACATTATTAAATGTAACTACAGAACTGTAGAACTTGACTTTTACAGTTCTCCGTCTTTCATACTTGTTGTAAGGGTAGTGCAATTTTCCAAATGTCTTAGGATAGGTATTGAGTTATTCTCATTGGATGGATTCTCAGGTGATTCTATAAATAAAGCTCCAGTTATCAATTTCTCCATCCACCCTGTTACATTGAATATTAAGCCTGTCCCCACTAACCTTATGACAGATATGAAAGAAGGACAAGAATTTAAAGAAAATCAGGTTTTGAAGTTGACTAACTACAATTGTTATGATTACGAACAAGAAATTGTCCCCAAAATGTCATCTAGTAAATAATACTGTTTCGCTATGTGATATATTCAATAGACAAACTGACACAAAATAGCTTTGGGTGATTTGTTTTCTTTCATAATCTTTGAATTAAATAACTTTCAACATACCTTCAATTTTATGTTACTTTTATGCATAAAACTATAAAATATGTGATGTCTCCATGCTATTGTGCTTTTTATGAACACCTAAGTCAACGAATAGGTTTCTTTCAAAAACTTATCAAATCTCTGCAGTTATTTACAAGTTTTATATATAATGTCAATTGCCAATAGGAGTTAGAAGTTATTATCAGTTAGTAAAAACAGAGATAAATCAAAGTTCATAAGAAATAGTGAGAAATCTCACGTAATCGGAAAAGTGTATGACTAACGAGAAAACGAGAGCACAAAGAAATGACTGCTGGTCACAAGCAAAGAAATGTAACAAAAATTAATTGAGTAAAAAATCAAGAAAAGGAAATTAAGACTAAAGCGGTGATATTAAAAGAGGCTGGTATGGCATTTCTGAGTACATTGTTCAGGTTTCCCTTTATGGATGGAAAGAGCTTAGGCTTCATGAAGATGTGCCTGAAATCATTTTTACCACATCGATCCTCCTTCATATATCACAATGAATTCCTTACCAATGTTGTACGACCATTGTTATTTGGTTTTGTGTATAGAATAACTAATGTTGAGAATTACGGAAACTAGTTCTGACATAACTACTCACTCTTGAAGTAAACTCTATGAAAGTCATTGATTGAAATTGTAATCCAGCTATGAAGTTACAAATATACATTGCTCAAAAGGCGAATTTCATGGAGAATCAGCTGTTTAATTCTCGTTGTCTTTCAACAGTTTGTCTTCTCAAAGTTATATTCATGTTCAAGATATTATGCTGCCATTGTATTTAGCGATGTTTATCCTGCAATAGAATTTACCATCGCGAAAGAAAGAGACTCTAGTACTCCATTCCTAGACGTTCATTTTACTCATTTTTTCAGCTTCGTACCTTTGAAATACAAACGCAATCTAATAAAGTCCTTGGTCCACAGATCAAAAGCAATCTACTCTGATGAATGTCTTAATGAAAAGCTTAATATCATTAAACAGTTGCTGAGTAAGAACGATTACTCAGAAAAATTCATCGATAAGAATATGAATAAAAAATCAAGGCAGGCCAAAGTACCAACAGTTCTGAAAAAGGTCTTTAACTGCTCCTATGGAGCCACTTACATAGACCGTACAATTAGGCGTGTTTATCGTTGGAGTCCCGAAAATCATCCTGCATGGTGGTTAAGTAAGGGACAAAAAAGGTCCATTCATAGTTCTATACCGTCTCATCTCGTGGATACAAAACACAAAATTGATGTAAATCAGGCCTCCAAAGTCATCTGCCATATACTAAATAAGCTTAATTTTACCTCAAGAGTTCGGCTATTACATATTGCTGAGGTTGGTGGTATCCACATTAAGAAACCTAACTTATGTATCCAAAAGAAGTTGGTTGGTTCAGACACTATCTTTACCCCTCGACCATCAAGGTTTGAATGATCCTTAATTTGTTGTAGAGATTTGCTTAATTTTATTTTATATTCTATTTAGTAGTACATTTTTATACTCATAACTTAAACATCTTTCTTGAACTGTCGTCTTAACAGATCGATAGTATTTAAAACAAAACGCTAATATTGTTAATGACGACTACTCTAGAATATTCTATATATATTAAGACATATATATACATATGCATATATATATATATATAATTGTAGAGCCAGGAGAGGAAATTATTAAAAAGAATATTCTTCACTCAAATTTTTCTTTTTTATGATTCTGTTATTTTTAAAGATTGTATTAGAAAACTATGCTTTTCCTGGTGCGTTAATCATTGGAACTGATAGTCATACGCCTAATGGCGGTGGACTTGGCGGTCTGTGTATTGGAGTAGGCGGTGCAGATGCTGTAGACGTAATGGCTAACTTACCCTGGGAATTAAAAGCACCTCTGGTAATTGGTGTTCATTTGACTGGAAAGTTATCTGGTTGGACAAGTGCAAAAGATATTATACTGAAGGTATGAGCATAGTTTTTTTCAATTGTAGCATTTAATTCTGTAGAATTATATCCTGATGATTATTATTATTTTTTCCGTGTGGAACACAAAACATCAGCAGTCCATATCCACTTGACTCAGTTCTCTGCCATCACTTTCAGCTGGCTCCACGACCATCCACAAAATTTCACTCCCATCTCACACGATCATCTCTGTGTCACCCTTGTACATTCAACTTTTAGCTTCCTATTCGGGTTCTACTCAAGGACTGGAATGCAATGTCACTTTATAGTCTCCTTAGTGTGTATGTCTTAACCATCTGCATATTGGTTGGTTCACCTCCAGAGTTCCTTGTGTTAAAAATTCGGATGTTGTTCCTTGTGCTAATTGCTGCAGATCTCCTCATCAGATTCTGTAGAATACATATCTTGTATGTTTGCCTCTCAAATGGATTTGTTTTGTTCAAAATCCAATAAATACACAGTTCAACGACTAGTCAGATTTTAGTATGTTGGTGTACATAGTCTTAATGTTAAACAGTACAACATGAAATGAATCAACTAGAGTTTGTTGAAATAATGCATTAGTTACGGATAGCATATTTCCTCTATTATGTTATTCCTATATATGATAAAATATTTTTTGTTTATACAGGTAGCTGAAATTCTTACAGTAAAAGGTGGAACTGGAGCTATTATAGAATATTATGGTCCTGGTGTTGAATCAATTTCCTGTACGGGTATGGCTACAATTTGTAATATGGGTGCGGAAATTGGTGCTACAACATCAATTTTCCCTTTTAACGATCGTATGTTGGACTACTTACGTGCTACAAACAGAGCGGATATTGGTGATTTAGCATCAAAGCATAAGGTAATCATTTCAGCGTTAAGTATATTCGAAGTTTGTCTTTTTTTCATTCCCCTTGCGTTCTGAGTAGAAGGTAGAGCTTCAAGCTTCGAACTTTCAGTAGCACGGGTCTAATCTCTATGGAGTGAGGTAGCTAACTTCACTCCCCAACCTCCCCTCTTTTTTCTGAACCTACTCCTGGTTAGGTGAGGTTTAGGGGTACGTCAGCTTAGAGTCAAAGCCGAACCTCCTGGATGTCTACTGAACATTCCACTACTATGATGGCATATGTATATCACGTCTATACGTTTAAAGTGCCGTAGGATAGGGCAAAACACAATTCCTGCATTTTACTAATAAAAAAATCACCAAACAAATAATATCGAACTAACCATTGGTTCATATAGTTTCTTTCAAAATATGAGAACCACTTTGTATTCTTTGCTGTCCTCTAGTTACGTAAATACTTCGAACTCCTAGAAATTCCTATTCTAATTCTTCTAAATAAAAACTCTTCTGTTTCTTTTTACTGTGTTAGACTGTTTCAAGGATTCGCTGTTACAATTTTTTTGTGGCGTACTCAAATTTTTCTTTCCTCTTGTATTAGACAGGCTTTATATTTTGAAAGAAGAGTCTAGGGAGATTTGTGCTTAAACTGCTAAGGGTAGTAACGCTTGAAACTGTTGTGAAATTGGCTGGGGGATTTCATCATGAGCTGACATGTCACAGAACCATTGGAAAACCAACAGGGAGTTCTGGACAACTGTTTCTTCCTAGTTTGTGATTCTTCATCGGTATGCACCCTCCGGGGTTCGAAGAGTCCCAAATCAGGACGAGACGGTTTTCCACTACTCTCTGTTGGTTTTCCAATGGTTCTCTGACTGATGTCAGCTCATGATGAAATCCTCCAACCAATCAAAACAAACAAAACTTGAAACTATTGTGAAATTGTTTGATCAGTCCCTAGGAGTGGTTATATATTTAAATAAAACGGAGCCGGTGCTTATTTGGATTGTTTCTGTTCAATTCTCATATATTTCATACTATGTAGATGTATATCTTACTGTTTCAAACATTTGAGTTTTACTTAGTGGGTGTTGTTTTCGAGTTCCACTTCCCCTTAAACTGGGGTATACTTATACAGATAATAATACTTCTTACGAAGCCCTACCGTTATTTTATCATTAACAACATATTTCTGCATGTAAAGCTGTGTGTCTCATTAGTCTAGGCGCTCATTTTCTTTCTAGTGGGTCAGATGTTCAAACCCGATTCCACCCACCCAGGTAGTATCAGTTAACCATTACAAAATAAGTGTGTTGTTTTTTGCCAAGCGTATGGAAAGCATTTGCCAAAATGGTTGAATGCAAAGTGCCAAAAACCTCAATAACAAAACATCTTGTGGACTATGAACTTGATATCGACGCTGTCAAGTCATTGACTATTGTCAGCAGATAAAGAAACAGGAAGATGCTTGTAATTGCAAAGGCTTGTGCAATCCGAGTTTATAAACTAGGTCTCTGTGTACAAAAGTAGATGATCGTCACTCTGTATCTACCATGGTAATACGTTTTACTTATTATTCTACCCCTTATTATTATTCTTGATTTATTTAAAACTATCCTTTATCAGTAGCATTATCTTAACTCACTTCAACATTATTATTGTTGTTTTTATTATAATAACTATTACTATTGATATTACTGTATTTGCAGTTCTTGATATATTCTCTAGTGACTAATTGTTTATCTAAGTGATGTCATTAAAGCGTAATGCATTTTATCTTAATTTTAATCTCTCATACTCCCTCTTCCCTTATCTATTTCAACATGACCCGGAAAACATTCGCTCCTGTCTTTCTGCATGACTAATTCAATGTAGTTTATTTGCTTATCAGTCTTATATCTCCCAATGTAATTTCAAAAGTATATATTTCCGTGTATGTAGAGTATTCAACTGACGAGTTCTACCGAAATTTGATGAATTCACTAAATCCTGGTTTATTAACCTTTGTTGCTTGTTTTAAATTCGTATCGGGAAATAAATGTTTTCAATTCACCTATTAGTATTTTAATGTCACCAAATGGAGTATTGTCCATTGTTGGCTGTAGTTGCCTGTAGAACTCTTCTTTCTTTTCAAGGTCTGCGTTGTTTTTGGGTGAATAGCATTGTATAACTGTCACTTTCCTTCCTTTTGAGTTGAATCTGACGGTCATTGTTCTGGGCGAGATCGCCTCCCGTAGTATGGGGGTCTTCGTTGCCGTTGGTGACATCACGATAGCCACACCCTTGGTGTGCTCGTGGTTGTCTTCTGGGTGACCGGAGTAGATCATTGATTCTTCCGTTGACAATTTTGCGAGTCCACTCCCATTCCATCTGCTTTCATATATTCCCAGTACTTGAATACCATCTCACTTGCAATCTGGGCAGTTGGCTAGTCTCATACATGGTGCGGACGTTCCATGTCCCCGTACAGACTTTTTATTTTGTCGCAAGGAGATTCATCGTTTCTGCAGAAGCTTTGTTTACTGGGCGGGGTTGCTAGCCTCACACCTGAGAAGGGGGTTGTTACATGTATACGTAGTTTACAGAGAAGAGACTTGATGAGTTGCCCCCCCCCCCTTAGAATCAGGAAAACAAGGAATAAAGCAATCAGAACAACACCAGCAAAAGGAAGAAATTCACAACAGGAAGGGCAGCGACAACAAAAACTGTAGCAATAATATCACTATCAAATACAGTTAACAAAATGATATGAAAACCATAGACTCACTGATTTGGATCAACTTGGGCATGTAAATCCAATAATATGTAATGTTGTAGACATTAGTGTTAAACAGTCACAAAGTGCCAAACAGTTGGTTAAAGGTATTAACGGTCAACAAGATTACATCCACAGATTCAGTGTTCGAAGGTAAACGAATTACAATAAATTCCACAATATCCTGGCCAGAAACACCGCAGAAATGAGAGTTTTATGTAACTAAGCAAACGTAGCATACTAATCGAAATCGCGTTCAAAGTTTGTTTCTGCTTGTAGGGGATATTCATTCTAAAGGGTTTCAATATTTCAGCTGAGTGATCTTTAAAATGCTCTATAAATAAGGCAAAACGATTTTCCTTACATATTCAGAAGGTGATTTAATTTGTGCTTCTTTATTTGATTTGCCGCGTATATATCTTTTGATGAAATTCCTTGGATATATGTACATTTTCCTGAGAAATAATGGTCAAGAAATGTCTTTCCTGTTCTCTTCAGGATACAGGAGTGCTACAGTTTGTCTTGGCTCTTATGAATAATGTCTCTACACAGAGCTCCTTTTTGTACTGTTGCTGTTATAAAAACTATATGTGTACTAATAAATATTGTATCCTTTACTAGCAACAACTCCAGAGTTGTATTTTTAATAAGCAACTGCTCAATTATCTTGATTAGTTCATTTAACGCAGTTAGTTGATAGTTGTTATTGCCATTGTAAAACAATACGAATAGTATATAGTCAAAATGTGGTTAAGATAATCATCTAACACCATCCACACTGAGGTGTGATGGATGGTAGCTGGCAGTGTAATCCACAACTCTCGTTTCCTTCTATTTCGTAATCGTTGTGTAGGTGTGCATTCTCCCCACATTGATGAGTCCTAAATAGGACGAAGTACGCGTTCTGGGTCCCAATGCTCCTAGCCACCACCAACTAAATAAAAATTGAGTTATTAGCCCTGGTCATATCGCTGCATCCGTTCAGGAATGAGGCTAATCATTTCGATCACCAGTGTGAATAACACCATATACGTATAATTTTCTATGCTCATATCATTGTTTATTCTCTGTGTTTCTTCTTAGGGTTCTTTGCTTACACCTGATGCAAACTGCAAATACGATAAAATAATTGAAATCAATTTAGATACCTTGGAACCACATGTCAATGGTCCATTTACTCCTGATCTGGCTCACCCGATTTCACAAGTAAGCCATTCATTTGCATTTGGGTTAGATTGTTCATTGCAGTTTATTATGATTATTATAATAGCTATTATCGATCTCAACTGGGTTTGGTGACGTGTAGGTCGCTTGACTAATGTCCTTATCATTTGAACATTCAGAAGTTGAATAACTGTAATGTCATGCACACAAACCACCATCATCATCTGTGTGATACCAATTTCATTTAGTCAATTCTCTCTGCACTTATTTGTTTATTTTGCATGTCATTTTATTTGAAGTCACTTGGATGATGGTGACTAGCAGTGGGATCCAGGATGATCGTTTCGTCCTGTTTGGGACTCATCATCTTGATTTACCTGCATTTTCCAGTGAGTGATGGCGTTCTCATGTTTTGTGTGTTGTCGAGGAGAGCGTGACAACCTGAAAGCAGATTCACCTTTGCACAAAGTTTTGCACATCCTTCTGTCTATCTTTCGTGGTGTAATTTGGTGTGTAGTTGCGGCTGTAATTAGTTAAGCAACCCAGTGGCCAGAAATTCAGATCTTATCCCATGTCTTGAGATCATACCACTGAAAGTAGACGATACGAAAAGATCACAGATTTTTTTTGAGCATGACATTGTTTTATTTAGATAGAACTAGCTAATCAGTAATTTTGGGATTAAATGTAGAATGTTAGGTGAAGAAAAGCAGATCGATCGATAGATTGTTGTGCATCTTGATGGACAGAATATCTATTGTGTTTACTCAACCGCTGCCATCTGAAAAGACCACTCAATGTTGAATGAGATATGGGATTAAGTTGCAATATGAAATCATGTATGTGTGGTCAGACCGCAATATATAGCACTAATTTTTCAGGCCTATAACCTTTGCTTTCAGTTATGCAAAATTTCACTGGATATTAAGAATTAGAGATTTGGAAATAATAATGATAATTGTTAACTGGAAAACAGTTACAATGACATTGGACTTCCGAATATTTGTGCTAGATGTCTCTTGATTTTTATTTACCTTGTAAAATTTGTATTTGTTTATTACAGGTTAGCATTCTGTGTCTGTTCTTTTTTTTACTCTCTGTATGTTCTGTTTCGAAATATGATGACTTCACAGCTGAGATTGTTTTATGTGAAAGTTTGTCCAGTCACTGAACCCAGATTGTCTTATTAGATAGGGTAATTTTATTAATTTCCCCCCTCCCACTATTACATTTCTACTCCTAAAATGACACTGATCTTAGCGTGACCCTTCATCAATTTTAGTTGAACTCCACTGTATCCTGTCAATTATGTTACTACCCCATTCAATTTACGTATTTATATTCATTAATGCCTTCTGTATTACGTAATTCTTATCTCTAAGACCTACGATTTAAATGACGCATCTTTGAAGACATTCCTTCTATTGCTATATATATATATATATATATATATATATATATATATATATATATATATGATTGTACAGTTAGAGAATGATATCACCGAAAAGAGTAACTCCTCACTAAACACTTTTACTTCACTATGATATATCCTCAAGGTGGTATCATATTCACCACTAATAAATGTGAAGGTGAATAATTCTACTCACACCACTGGTAACTAGCATAGAAGACGTAGATTCTCTCAAATTTTAACGAGAAATTGTGATGAGTGAAGCATACCCACAATTTTGTAGAGCACTGATAGCACCAGGTTAGCGGTTGTGCTATATTCTCAAATTGTTTTTGCGTGTCGGTACTATTGTTTTGTTGTTGTTGTTGTTGTGTAGTGGTAGTGGCAGTAATTGACATTGTGATTAGAGTAGTTTTCCTTAGCGTATTCAGTCCGTATGGTTGTCATCTCAAACTGTAAGTAAATACAATCTAGTAATTGTGTAAATTTTTGTGACATTGAGCGGATGGGGGTTGCTTAATACACGGACCAAGTGTTTAAAGTAGCGCTCCATGGTTTCGTCAACTGACTCGATTAAAGCTTGTACTATCATATTTTTCAATTGTTCCAGCCCATTACTTCATCATCTTTTTCACTGTTGACTAACTAGAAGCTTGATATTAGATGGTTGGAGGCAATCGGCAGGAAGCCTTGGACCTAAGTTTCGTGCTAGTTGGCACTCATCAGTCAGCAGAGCGTATCCGCAACCTTGAAGGAATTCACATTCCTTCTGCGATTCGGACCCGCGTCACCCAGTGCTGCAGTCAGAGACGTTACCACTGAGCTGTTCGGGCTCATGATGGCCCCCAACCATATAATATCAAAAATTCAAAATGCGCCGTGATGGCGAGCTACCTGGAATGGTGGCCACATTGCAAATCTAACTGATAGAATTCAGTCTGCACCAAACAAAGGACTGAATACATTACACTGGTTATTAACTAGTGTCAAACTAAAAGTAACTGAAAGCTTAAAACGTATATCTATATATCTTTAAACAAAGAGCACTAATCAATTTACTTCACACTGCTTATCCCTAAAATGCGGTTTGGTTTTCTATATTTAGAAACATTTTATATGCGTATGATTTATTAGTATTTCAAAAAAGTTAAGTTCGTAAAATAGATTATTATTATAATCATTCATATTGATTCTTTTGGACCAGCTGACTGACATTATGTTGTCATAATTTGTTGCACGAGTTATAATCTTACTAGAATATCTATTGGCTATTGTGTGTGTGTGTGTACTAATAATCCCTTGGTCATTATTATCATGTGATCTTTATTCGGTGTTTGTATATATATGTGGACATAAATCACTATTTGTATTTTCATTTCACTTTTGTATGTGTGCGTATATCCGCATGTGGCTAACATTCTTGTTTATATGCATTTAACCTAGTAATAATAGTCAAAATACATGAATATATGTTTTTATGTAGGTCATATTTTCAAGTTTAGTACACTTAAGAATAGATAAACTACACTACACTAGTTTATCATTCAGTGATCATTGCGTATACACATTAGTTAGTGCTATAAACTTTGACCTGAATCACCTGAAACGGGCTCTTTATCCTCCTTTTTGGCTGTGAGACATGGCCCCCATTGAAAGTGCAAGATACGCAAAAAGGCCTGGCTAGCTAGCTGTCTTTGATCATACGTGTCTGCCTTCTATCTCTCGTGTTAGGTAGCGCGTGGTATTATGAGATGAGCAACATTGAGGTTAGCATCGGTCGAGTGCTAGGTGAGTTGAAGGAGAAATCAATCGACGAGGTTGTGAAAGCATCTTATTTCCCACTGTATTGACTATCAATAGTCGTCTTATTTCCCATCCTATTATATTTTATTGATAACACTTATATTATTTATGAATGTACTTTCGTATGAGAGATTACAATAAAGAAAATAATGCATTATAATTCAGTTACGTCACTTAAATAAATAATTAATTTTCAGAGAAAGAACTTGAAAATATCAAGAATTGCAAATTGGATACTATTGATTGTAATTGTAATACTGTTAAAAGGAGTTAAGATAACGTTACTGATATAAGTAACTCTCATTTTCTAATAGGAGTGTCGGTAATCATCCAAATAACTACTCTCGTTTAGAGTGAGGAGTTAGAGTTTAGTTTACGGAAAATATCTTTTCCCTAAATTTTGAACGAAGTTCATCGTAAGTGTTTAATCTCATTTTATTTGATTAGTGCTCTCAAGCAGTGGAATTTCAGGACACTTGTGTTTTATTCTATTTGTGAGTTATCAACTGAATGTACTTAAATCCTCCCCCCCCCCCCAGTGATTGACGGTATTCCCATTGAGATAACATCAGTAGATCAAATTGATTTGACTCACTCAAATTTGTCTTTTTAACGCGATTGGTGGAGGCAAGATCATTGGGGGGTTCTTGTTGTTTAACTTGGCCCTTAAATGTCTATATACATGTATGTACCTATTGAAAAATAGCTTTTACTATTATCGTGATATGAAGGTGATTCAATAGAGTTTCTCACTTGTTTATGTTGACCTGATATTTTAGAAAATACACATTTTTCATCATCAGTGCCTATTTTTTCTATAAATTTTCTATGTCCTATACATTTTATGCTGGTTAACTATTTCTGAATTTATTTACTTATTTGAAAAATAAACTAGTTGTCTAGTCGTTCAGCTAAAGAAGGTTGGCCACAGCATATTAGCGCTGGTCTAATCGGTTCGTGTACTAACTCCTCATATGAAGATATGTCACGTGCTGCCAGTTTAGCTAAACAAGCATTAGACAAAGGTGTTAAAGTCAAATCACAATTCTATATAACACCTGGCAGTGAACAAATCAGAGCAACTATTGAACGTGATGGGATAACTGAAGTGTTTCAGTCTATTGGCGGTATAGTATTAGCTAATGCATGTGGCCCGTGTATTGGTCAATGGTCTAGAAAGGTGAGTTAAACATTGATTACCTTACTATAACACTTAATTTATATATGTATATATATATATATATATAGAGAGAGAGAGAGAGAGAGAATAAAGTGGAGATGGATTGATAGAATACATTCAATTGACATCACACCTGCTATTCCCTCGAGTGGGACTCGAATGAGAAGCTACGAGGAGACACTATATTGATGAGTATTTCCTGGTATTGTTATTAGTATTGCTCCTTTGGGTTCCGAGTGGAACATAGGGCTTCAACAGCTCATCTCCAGTTCGTCCTGTTCTCTTCGATTCTCTTTAGCTGGCCGACCCTACGATTGCACATATTCTGTCATCTCCTCCATGTCACCCTCAGGCGCCACACTCGTCTTTTCCAATCAGGGCTCCACTCGAGGGTATGTCTGATGCGCGATGTCATTCGATGATCTCAGCGTGTGTCCATCAATCTCCATTTTCTTCGTTATATTTGTTGAGCAGTAGGCTGTTGATTGGTTTGTTCCTAGAGTTTCTTGTTGCTAATTCTTTCTGGCCTGCCGGCCATTTGATCGTCAATATGGAGCGAAGTGGAAGCTGTCGATAAATATCTGTAACTTTCTGGAAATGCCTTTCGTAACTCACGCGCAGTACAAGTTTCTTACCCTTGCAGAGGAAGTGACTGACTTAAAACTGAGTGTAAAAGATTTCCAAACTGATTTCAAAGTGATGCAGGTCTGTCTTGCTTTTCCAATTCTGGTTTTGATGCTCTCATCTGCTCCGCCTGTAGTTAAAACGATACTGCCTAGGTGAATGAAGGAAGCGACCGCTTTCATATTTATTCCATTGATAGTGATTGGTGCTTCTTGTTTTTGTCGGTTGGTGATTTTCATCACTTCCATCTTCTCTATATTTACTTGAAATCCTGTCTTTCCTGCTTCTTCTGCCAGCTTTTTGGCCTTCGCCTGCAAGTCTTCGAGTTTGTTTGACATTAGGCAAATCATCTGCGAAATCCAGATCTAGAGTCGTCTTATTGGTCCGACGTACTCCTGCCTTCTTGCTCCCAACACAGTCTTCCTCATAATTCAGTTCATCACAGTTAGGAATAAGTCGTCTGAACTGTGTTACTGAGGATAGATGTTTCCATATACACGAGGGTTATAGCTACACTGATGATGATGCAGACTGATGGTATTACCCATTAGTTGTTCTAGAGGTTGAAGAAGTGATAGAGCGGGTTTCAGATTCATGACTGACTGAGCGGAAATCGAACGGTTAAGTCAGCAATTCGCGTATTTGCTGGTAACAAGTCATTCATTAAAAACCATTATTAGCACTGTGCATTTTTCTCATTTTACTTTATCTATCCTATTTATCACACTACTGTTCTATTGAATGAATTATAGGATACAAAGAAAGGTGATAAGAATACAATTGTCTCATCATATAATCGTAATTTCACTGGTCGTAATGATGCTAATCCAGCTACGCATGCCTTTGTTACCTCACCCGAGATAGTTACAGCTTTAGCTCTTGGCGGGAGTTTAACCTTTAATCCATTAAAGGATGAATTAGTTGCAGCTGACGGTTCAAAATTTAAATTGAAACCACCAACAGGTAAGTTAGTACTGCTTCATTTTTTCTCTTTCCTGCTTGATATGTATATTTACAAAATAAGCATACATGTATAGTGGGTGACAGTTAAATCACGTTAACTGAGTTTTATTTATTGTTACTAGATAGATGTGGTGTGGAGGCAATCGATAGGAAACCTTTTACCTTGGTTTCGTGCTAGTTGGCACTTGTCAGCAAGACGTATCCTCAGTCTTGGGGCGAATCACGTTCCTTCTGAGATTCTAATCCGTGGCACCCATTATTGTAGTCAGAAACTTTACCACTAAACTATTTAGGTTCATGATTGACCTCCTGTATAACTGTTATGGATACTTCGATTGGGCGGGCACTAGGTAGTAACTAGTGTTGTGCGTCTAGTCCTTGGTTTGGTGCTGACTGAATTCTATCAGTCAAAGTATGCCATGTAGCCACCATTCTAGGTGCTGGTCTGTCATCATGGCTCACTTTGAATCGTTGTTATTAGATGGTTGGTGGCAATCGACAGGAGGCAAAAATATAAACTTAGTAGTTTTATGATTTCTTTTTCTTTAGCTATACAATCACATTCATATACAATTCAGTGAAATGTGATGTGTTTGGGGTGAAACACAGTAGCTTAACGTGAAGCTTGATGATTTCAAGATAACTCTTACTTATGATATCCTTAAGAGACGAATTCCAACATCTTTGAGAACATTCTTTGCGGCAATGCTAATAGTAGTATTCTCCAGTCACTCGCTGATCTGTAGAAGCCTGAAAGACGAATTCTCGCATCTGACCACTGCTGTGTTTACATATCAGTTAGTTCACCTGCTACTGTCTGTATGGAGTCAGGAATATTGGTCTTTCGATGAGTATCCTGTCTAAAAGAGCTTAAAAACACTATCCCATACTGTTATGTTGCAGGAAAGCAACAGTGGCTTCATAGGGAGTGAAATAATGGGAACCTGATTGACATTGGTCACTCTATCTCAACCAATTTCTCTAAAGTGATCTACTAAGTGAAAAGTAAAGGAGAATGATGCTCGGGGAGGCTTCGTGTGCTCTTAGAAGTGTGTGGGCTGTTGTTACTCCCCGGCTACCCACACCGTGAAAGTTGGTTGATTGTTCGGGTACCTGGAACAGAGAGACGGTTATTGTTGCGTGACCGCAGAGCCCAGGGGACAACTGCTTGAGGCCGGTCATACACGGCCTGTATAAACTGGTTTCTTGGAATAGTTCCGTATTAGTAAACTTACCACCGGTTACGGACCACCGTAGGGTAAGTCAGAATGTACAACTTTTAGGGTCGACCTTTTCTGACCCTCTTTCTCCAGAGTAGAGAGATAGCATAGCTGGCATGCTGGGCATCTGAGGGAAACACCTTACTGCTGTTACATTCCTACTCTTCAGGAGTACGACTTCGCTCACAGAATCCCAGCATAGTGTAAAATATAAAATTCTTACACTGTACCGGTAACTGCTTTTAGTCTAATCTCTATCCTAACAATCTTCCTGGTATGTTAGGACCTACAGGAACACTAGTTCCAACCAGTGTAGCTTGTTGGGTCATTG
Organism: Trichobilharzia szidati; assembly: GCA_944472155.2. Classification (NCBI taxonomy): domain Eukaryota; kingdom Metazoa; phylum Platyhelminthes; class Trematoda; order Strigeidida; family Schistosomatidae; genus Trichobilharzia; species Trichobilharzia szidati. Next base: position 25,470,929 of record OX235276.1, on the reverse strand, counting down.
CGATGTGCAAGCCCGACCACTAATTCAAGGTAGCAGCTATCGGTTGGGCAATGTTAGCTGACATAGGGTCAGGTTGGAAAAGAGCTAGCGACGGTCATACCAAAACATGGCGCCAGTCAATGAAATCCACAACAGTTAGTTTAAGCCACGTAGGAAGGTGTAGACTTCCTGGTTGGGGTTCTCGGGATGGTAAAACCAATGGCTGGAGATAATCGGTGATATGACTCGAAATCGTTCTCAATGGCGCAGATGTATCCACTCCCTGTGACTTGTAATTTCGAATGAAACTGTATTGTTCTTTGATATTACTATTCCTTTTGTCTCATATCCCTGTCTACTGTCTCTATTATGCATTTCTTCTCTTGCTTTGTGTGCTGAGTGAAGTGTGGCGACTCGAACTGCTGCATATCGGTGCAAAGTTCAGTGTCGAAAACAGACAGACTAAGTGAAAGAGGATGTCCGCAAAGGAATACACTTTTACCTCTTTTGCATTGTCGATGTTCTAGCTATCAAGATAAAGAGGAACTAGAGCTTTGCATTCAGCCACTTCTAATATCGTGGTAATCACACAGTTTACACTGCACTGTAAACGTTTTATTAGCAAAAAAGGAAGTAAGTAAATAGACTGAAAAATGTCTATCAAAATCTGATCAATATTGATGTTAATATGTACTTTCTGGGATTTCTCGATTGTTTGTATTGATTGTCCTATTTATCTACATAAGATGACCGATTAAAGTTAATCTTATTAACACACTGATCAGCGTTTAATACTCATGCTTCCGCTTTATTTGTTAACCTGTTATCTGTCTTCGTGTTTTTTTATCAAACCTCTTAAGAACACTTAATCCTTTCAATGAATAAGAAATTATTTTACCTACTGAAGTTTGATTTTAGTCCAAGTTAAACACGAGTAAAGAAAATAACATATCTAATTAAATAGGCCATATGTAATAATAACTAGAATCAAATCATGAAAATATAAATGTGTTCAACACTAGAACTAACTTAAAGTCAATTGGTGGATGGGGACTAGCAGTGGAATCTATGATGCTCGTTTTATCCTATACGGGACTCGTCATTTGGTTGTACCTGTACTCCTCAATGAGTGATGATGTTCCCACCGAGTGTCTAACCCAATGCCCATAGTTTCAAACGCCAAAGTGTTATCCATTAGACCGCTTGGGACACAAGAGCTACCTCTAAATTGAATTAAATTATTTTATTTTGGTTGATAGTGCCTAGCATTGGAATTCAGCACCAGTTTCCCCAATAGTCGCTGATCTTTTCATGAATAGATTCCAAGATAACATCTTTTCAAGCATACTCACTCCTTAAATATGATTAAGGTATGTAGATGATACTTTTTTAGTGCTAAAACGAGATCTACACAGTTCATTCTTGGAGAAACTAAACAATCTATCTCCCAGAATCCAGTTTACTTCGGAAGTAGAATCAGACGTCGATGAACTACCATTTCTAGACTACCTGTCTAGTTAAGAGCAGGGAAAACGGACATTTCAGTGTATCTATATTCAGGAAGAAAAACCACTCCAAAAAATATTTAGACTTCGAATCATCCCACCCCATCAGCGCAAAGATTTCACTTGTTTCAAGTCTTCTTAGAGGAGCACACTCTTTCATGTTAACGGATGAGAAAGAAAAAAAAGAAGAAATATCTCAAGCAAAATAACTACCCAAAGAACTTCATCAACAAAATCAACACTGACATTAAGTATGGTCGAAAACGTATTCCGAAAACATGGACCTCAACAGTTGTCATTCCATATAGAGCAGAGACGTCAGACGATATCAGCAGAGTGGTCAATAAGTACGGCATCAGTTTTCTTCAAAACATCAAACACACTACGAAACAACCTTGTCCATATAAAAGACCAAATCCCTAAAGATTCTCTATCTGATTGTGTCTATAATATGAAATGCTTGGAATGTGATGCGATATACGTCAGACAAACATCGCGAGAATTCAAAATCAGAAGAAATGAACACTGTCGAGTATCTGTTCGACCACCGAGAAATCCAGTTGAAATAGAAGAGCTTGAAAAATCATCAGCCATAGCTCGTCTATACGCTATAGAATCAGGTCACAAAATTGATTTTGACAATATTGAAATCATTCATAAAATTTTCAGATATCACAAAGAACGTATAATATCAGAAGCACTTCGTATCAAATGGAATCCAAATTGTTTGAAATGAATAGGAATGATGAACTAAAACAGAATTTGACCTGGCTGCAACACCCTCCTCCTCCATGAAGTGACCAAATCAACACGAATGTGATAAATAACTTCGTTATGTAAACACACGCTGCTTTTATAATCTTATACACTTATAAAATCCAACAATCTGCTCTTGGTTTTGTTATCTTTACCAAGTGACCACTTTCACAACGTAAAAATTACTCCATGCTGATGAAGGATGATTAAGTTGTTCTGGTTTAATCATACTACACTGATAAAGCTATTAGCAGCAGCATTAAATAACGGAACATCAGTAAAAACAATATCATTTTGTTTTTCATTCATTGGGAAATACAAAAAACCTTCATTTTAATGAATATCATATACCCAATGCCCAAATTTTTTCAAACTGTTAAAAGTGAACTTGGTTTGGACATATATAATTCATAACACACTTTCCGTCCTGTTTTGGACTCGTCATCCGAATGTATCTGCATTCCCCAGTGAGTGATGGTGTTCCCGCTAGAACTGGAAGCCGACACCCATCAGTTCAAATACCAAAACCCTATCCTCTAGGCTGCCACATGGAACAAGTATTTTGTAACGGGTATCGGTTATTATTATGATTTTTTGAGTTCATTCACATTTCCCATGGATTGTCAATGTAGAATAGAAGTGCTCAGTCTATGTTAACATGCACATCCTGAACTTCACTGCTTTAGTAGTCTCTGTTTATCGAAATAATAATCAAGTTATTTTCATCTTCAAATGAAAATAGTAATCATCTATTGTTTTAATTAATTCTTTTTTTGGTTTTCGCTTTCAATCTATGCCCACACACATATATACATGTGCACATATAGGCGATACATTGCCTAAGAAAGGTTTTGATGCTGGCCAAGACACCTATCAACCTCCACCAGAGGATACTTCAAAGATTGCTGTGAAAGTCGACCCGTCAAGTCAACGTTTACAGCTGTTAACTCCATTTAATAAATGGGATGGTAAAGACTTGATCAATATGCCAATATTAATTAAAATTAAAGGCAAATGTACAACAGATCATATATCAGCAGCTGGCCAATGGTTAAAATATCGTGGTCATTTAGATAATATTTCAAATAATTTATTTATTGGGTAAGAATATATTTAACTTATTTTTTAAAAATTATCTATAACCTTAAAATAACTTTCGCCTTCTGAGTTATCGGACATTCATACAGTGCCCTTTATATCATTCACTGCCAAGCCCAGGAACTCATTTTTCGGCTATCTCTTGCAAATAAATATAGTGTTTTTCAAGATCATTTGGAATCTAGTCAAGTGTTTTTAACTGTTGACATAAGGATAAAACTTGAGCACAGCGGTAGAGTATAACTCCATTATGGATAAAATTTTATTTTGATAATATCACAGTGTAGTATTACACAGTTATATTTACTAATGACCACGTTCCGAGTCACTTCTATTGCGTGTGTTGGGTGTAGACTTGATGAACCAGGGCTCGCTAATCAATTTCTCTCTCCACCTACCTACATTACTTTTTAGAATTTGGACTCTGTCCCACTGTATTGTGTGGTGGTGTGCTAGTGCATGCAGTGCGATTGCTGAGTTTTTTTTCTAAATTACTTATCTTCGTGGAATCAATCATTCTAACCTTAGCTAAATTCTTATGTTCTGATAATCTCACTACTCCTGATCCACTAGTTTTACCTATGTAGTTGACCTAACTCACATTCATTGCAAGGTATTTTGTAAATTATATTTTTTCTAACTGGGTCCACCGGATCCTTTAGCCTACACAGTGCCTGTGTCTGAGTGAATTATTTCCCATCCTATTGTATTTCATTGATAACACGAATGTTATTATTTCCGAATGTGCTTTATTTTCCATTCTGTTTCACGCAAGTTTTATATTGATTTTATTGAAACGTCTAATCCATTTTACTCATGTACATAAACGAAGCAAGAAAGTTGTTTGAGTATCTTCATATGATTACGAGCTCCAGTAATAAATTGTGCTCGGAACGTTGTCATTAGTACATATAACTGTGTCATACTACACTGTGATTTTATCAAAATGAAATTTTATCCATAATCGTGTTTTGGCTGGTGTTTGCTACAGTCTGCCTCCTCGCATATTATGGTATCGAGGTATTCTCTGCTGTCATTAGCAGTTGAGTAGCTTTCGTCAATACAATAAGTTCATATTGTTCACAGTCTACTGGGTCTTACAATATGAGTAGATATATTATGAGTCAATATTATTCAACATAATCTGTTCAAACCAGATATTCTACCCTTATGTGTGTAGATTAAGCGTTGCATCACCATTGGATTTCCATTGATCTATGCTATCCAGTGAAAATGTGTTTTATACCGCAGATGATTAATTTATTAGTCATGTAAAATACATAATTAGCTGTAATATCTAATTATATTGTTTTTCCTTTGGAGCAATAAATTTTTACGTTCTCAACTCAGTTTTCTGTGTCTTTCACAGTATAGAAATAATATCCGGGTAATCAGTAGTCAGTTGTCTATTATAGTGTTATAACACCACACTAAGGACGAACCCAAATCCAGTATTGTTTTCCGATAGTCATCTCAATGGGACATCACTATTCTCTTTCCATTTTTGTGTAAAAGTGAATTATTATTCTGAATCCCAGCATTAAACACCAGGCTGTTTTTAAATTTTTAACGTAGTGTGATTCGTTGGAGGGTTTCATCATGAGCTGACATCAGTTAGAGAACCATTGGAAAACATGGGAGTACTGAACAGCCGTTTCGTTAGCCTAGTTTGGGACTCTCCAGCAGTACACACCCACCGGGGTTTGAAACCGGTGGAAGTAGTTTATAGATTAAATAATATTATAGAAATTTTCACTGATTTGAGAAGTTAAATGTAAATACATTGAATAAGTCTTATGTGTGTACACAAGCCATTTGTCTAATCTATTTACCTCTTTCATCCTGAGCATCCATGTAGTATTCAACCCTCAGACAATAAATGTAGGGGTCATCGGTTAGTTAGAGATCCGCTCTGGGTAAGGATTCACCTAAAGCCTTACACACTACATTCTTTCATATTCTGGGACTGGGACTGTACTTATTATCCCCAACTCACTAACATTTTCAGAATACACTAAATTCATTTGAAAATCATCTGACAGTTTGAATAATCACACACAATTGTGATACTATATTTAATGTTGCTGATATTTTTTTGTATTCCGACTGTTCTAGTGCTGTTAATGAAGAGAATGGTGAAGTCAATAAAATATTACATCGTGAATCTGGTAAATGGGATACAGTTCCAGCGGTAGCTAGAAAGTATAAAGCTGAAGGTGTAAGCTGGTGTGTTGTCGGTGATGAGAATTATGGTGAAGGAAGTAGTCGAGAGCATGCTGCTTTAGAGCCTAGACATTTAGGAGGACGAGCGATTATTGTGAAAAGTTTTGCACGTATACATGGTAAGTTAGTTAGTTGACTTTGCTTCCTTATAGAAGGTGATATAGTTTTCATTACATGGTGGTATATACAACTGATTGGTTGGTTGATTAATTGATTGATTGATCGATTTATAGGAGTAAATGAAAACTACTCACTTCAACAAGCAATGCTTGCCGTTTTGCTCGTTTGAAGCCTGATTTGACACACCACCCATCAATGAGCTCAACCCCAAATGACAGAAACGTCCGTGCGGTATTTATATAGCTTCGATCTGCTTAATAAGCATTATTATCTGACTTCCACAACGTAAAAAACTCCTTCGAAGTGAAGACGGGAGTAAGACAAGACTGCCAATCTTCAATGATTTTCCTGATTACTGTAGACTGGATAATGTAACAGAGAGTGGGAAAAGAGGAGACAGGCATAAAAGGGGCCCACACAAAAAACTTGGAGGATCTGGACTTCGCCGATGATTTATGTCTGATTTCCCATAAACAGGAAGATATGCAAGCGAAAAGCAACAAGTTGTCAGAATCAACAAGAATCAAAGATAGGACCTCAGGTGAACATAGAGAAAACAGAGGTGATGAAGATTCCTGGCCAACAGCAACAACAACAGATAAGAATCAGCATAAATGCGAGAAATTTGAAAGAAGCAACCTCCTCTACCTACCTTCGAAGCATCGTTTCGACTACAGGCGGACGGAACTGATAAGGATATGAAAGTGACGATCGGGAAAGCAAGGCGAGCTTTCATTACTCTCAAGTCTGTGTGGAGATCAACAGCACTACTCAGCATGAAAAATAAGATCCGGATTCTTAACTCTAATGTGAAGTCAGTCAGTGGTAATTACTATATGGATGAGACTTGGCGCGTCATGAAGGCCACTTCGAACAAACTACAGACCTTCATCAACAGCTGTCTTCGCCCAATACTACTCAAGATCAGATGGCTGGCCAGAATAGATCAGTGACAGCGATCTCTGGGAACGAACCAACCCAGCAGGAACCAATTGTGCAACAAATTTTCAGGAAGAAATGGAGGTGGATTGGCCATACTCTGAGAAAACAAACCATCAAGTGACATCGCACGCCAGGCCATTGCTCGAGTGTCACCCGAATGGGAAGCGGCGAGTTGGTCGTCAGTGCGAGGGTGACATGGAGGGGGTCATGTGAAGAGGAGATGAAAGCATGTGGACAGACGTGGAGACAGGTCAAAACGTTGGCAGAGAACCAAACGCAATGGAGACGTGTGGCTGAAGCCCTACGTTCCTCTAGGAATTAACGGAAACAATAATAATAATACCAATCAGTAAATATATGCCACCATGCATTTACTCTCGCTTCGTTCATTGCCAATTATTGAGAAGTATTGACCAGACCACATCATTGTTAAATGAATCATTTTGATTTCCATAGTTGGCCTTCATGAATTTCTACCTCGAACTGTGTAAATTACAAATATTGCGAATTGGATTTCGTTTCCGCTTACTACATTGAATCAATTTCCTTTCCCATTGAATATAGTTCTCTTCTTTTTTTTTATTAGAAAATCGTTGGAGTTGAGTCATGATTGTGCTTGACTCTGGTGCTACTTGTTTTAAAATTTTCTATCATTGTAAAAAGTATATTTTTCTTTGTTTTATGTACTAACTAATTGATTAAAGGAAAAGCTTCAAATGCATTAATTATATTTGCACGAGAGCATCAAATACCTCATAAGAGTCCATAACAGTGAAATATGTTGGTACATCGCGCTTAATATTATGCAGCTAGTACCGATTGTGCTAGTTAGCAACCCGTTCGACTTGAATAAATCCAGTTTTCTATCTGTCGATTTATACATGAGCGAGCTTGAATTGCATTCTAAATGTTGATTTAAGTTACTCTGTGTTTTCCGTTGGCTGATTTTATTAGTTTTGGAATAAAGCGAGAACAACAATAGTTTTTGCTATATAAAGTAGTACTACCCTTTGTTTATTTCGTTGGCTCCTCATCAGCTGCTCACAGCCCAAAGACATTATTAAGTCTATCTGCACCAATTATTTTAACAGGCTTACAGAGTTCATTTCTAAACTATAAATCAGTATGTGCATACAATGCTAATAATAATAATAACCACTTTGTCCCAAACAATAATAATCATACACAATGGAATCTTTCCACGTTACGTAATCAGGTGAAGGAGATGGTGAAAATATCCAGTTACCAGAGCAAGGAAAGACTGATAACCGCTTCTTTCTGAACGTATAAATCGGGTTTCAGGCGCTTGATGGAGATCGCTTTGGCAAACTTAAGTAGAATTAAACTCTTTTGTCTATTGATAGTTTTGAACGATTTCGCGACGTCCACCTCATGACCCGTGTCAAGGAGATGCCTGGGGATGGCATGGTTTAAAGCATTTGTTCCCTTTAGAAATAGCCTTTTTGGTACATGTTCAGGAAATCGTAGGTATGTACTTCTTTCTGTTCTTCCAATGTAACTGCACCCGTAGGTATATATAAATTTGTATATACAGTTAGAGTTAATGTGAGAAGGATATCTATCGATTTTGACTGCACCAATGAGCAAGTTGTTCGATAGACGGGAACCAACTTTGCTGCGACATAGGCAACGTTGAGGAAATGGGACTTTCCATCATTTTCATGTTCCACAATAAATTCAATATTTGTATGTGCTTCGTTGAATAATCTCGCCAAGTAGGAAGCATAATTTGCATTGGTATGCACTACAAATGTGTCACCGACATATCGACAATATGAAGTTGTTTCGTTGATTGCATGCTTCAACTTTTATTATACCGCAAAGCTCTGTCTCTGTTAACATGTGACGGATGCTAGTATGGGTGATTTGATGATGCCTCAAGATTAACTTGATGTTACCCGATTGATGATAGCTAGCAACGGAGACGATAGGTATTGGGTTCAAATCCTAGTGGGAATCTTATGCCTCCTCATTTAGGATGTAAGCAAATCTAGTTGGTAAGTCCCCATAAGTATGAAGTGTCCGCACAGTGCCGGCCACCACTAACCAGATAACATTCGTGATATCTCTGTTTCTTTCACTGTGTTTAGCAGATATTTGTATTACCCACTGAAAATATGATGATTTCGTGCCAACTAAGTAGAATACATTTAGCAATTAAAGTGAGAACTACTCATCTCAAAAAAGAGTGAAGCCATTTACAGCCAAGCAGATGTAACATTGAGTCTATAATCCGTTTATGGTAGCTTTATTGATCTAAGCTATCGACATCCAACTTAATGGATGGTGGGTTCGAATCTTGCGCCTTCGTACCTAGATCAGGGCAGTTAACTTGTATCATCAACTCTCACGTAGTAGTTGTAGATTAATGCCACCTCTTTAGGGAAATGCACGGGGTTGTTGGGTCCTCTGCTTTAAGTTGTGAACTCATAAAAGTTTTCTTAATATATCTTTTTTGTTCATTAATCGCTTAGTCTATAGGTTTCTTCAAAGTAGTGGCAATGAAGCTTTGCAGTTCTAGACTGTGTTCTGCGTTCATTTATATCAATGTGCCTTATTCTGTTAACTCCTAGCCAGCAACTGAAATTTAAAATGTTTATCTGAAGAAATACACAAACTACTAATCAGTAGTAGTAGTTTGTTGAAATTATTATTTTGAATTTCTCGCTGTTTTTCGATCTTATTTCATCGACATGTGTTTTTTTATTTCCTGTTGACACTATATCAACCCCTAGTACGGAAATTTCGATGATGCCTGGATGTTAGCAGTGTGTCATTTAATTGATAATGACTACCATTAGAATCCAGTGTGTCCGTTTATTTCACTCTCGGTCTCGTTACCTATAATTGCCCGTATTCTCAGTGAGTGATATTGTTCCAACGGTCAAATATAAATTAATCAACTGGTAATTCAAAATAATAATTCCAACAGATAACAGCAGATACCATTTGTCCAAGAGGTGTCTGGTTTACCGGTCAATAGTGAATATGAGTGTGTATTTGAAAATATGTATGCTGGCTTTGAATCTTCGATGGGGCTCCATCACTCATTGTGGATGGAACTACATCCACATGACGAGTTCCGAGTCGGACGAAACGCATGTTTTGAATTCTACTGCTATCCACTAACAATTAAATGCTCATTAGTAGGTTAATATTTTTTAAAATCTGAATCATTATTGCTTGTAAACACTCTTGTAATATCATTTACGGTGGGAGGGGGGTGGGCTGGGTAAATTGACCACTTATTTTAAACAACTGTGAATCATTTTAAAAACTTCACTCCAAACGCTTGGATCAACTTTCCGCTGTTAATTATTTAACATGTGGGTATGATCATATAGATGTTGAATGAAATTTCTAAATGTCTGTTTCATTCCGTACTGCTGAAACAATTTCCAAAAATTCGTGGTCGACATTATCGAAGGCTTTTTCAAGTCGATGAAGTTGAGATGACGGCTATTCTAGGCCCCTGCTCGATTATGGTTATTATTCACAGTACTGTGAGTTGATCGGCTCAAGATTTGCTTCTCATGAATCCAGTATACTTTAGGCAAAGTCTTCATCTGAAGTATGTTTCTACGATAATGCCACATAGTTTTTCGTTTGATGCTGACGGGAGCATAGACGTAAGTTGCTTTATTTAATAGCTTGAAAAATTTGGCTTTCTTCCAATCATTAGGTACTTTTCTTTCCCTCTGTATCTTCTGCAATATTGGCGTGAACATATTCACTGAGGTCTCTGGGTTCCTCTTCACTGCTTCTGTGGTGATTCCTTCTGATCTTGCTGCTTTCCCGGGTGTTTAGCAACTTTATGATCTTGAAAGCTAATATTTATGTTTGACAATTAGTTTTTACTTGGTAGTTATGCGACGAGTCATTAGGACGCAGTAAGGTTTCTGTCTTGAAGGCTAATTTTTGGAAGAAACTTTTTTGTTAGTTTTGTTGTTTGAAAGCATCTTGTTTTTTTGTTCTCCTTCCCAATTTACATCTCATAGAAACAAATCTAAAGAAGCAAGGTCTGCTTCCCCTGACTTTTGCCAATCCATCTGATTACAATAAAATTAAACCATCGGATAAAATTTCCCTCATAGACTTAAAAAATCTTCAACCGGGCAAAGTAAGTTATTATATTCGTTTTGCTTTGAAATCTAATTTTTTTTAAGCCTTGAAATTCTTATATATTTTCCTAGTCGTCCTCTTTATCATCTTACCATCGAGCTAAACAAGACTGATTGAAATATTATAAATCACAAGAAGTGGATGCATCTGCGCCAGCCATTGACAACGACGATTTTGAGCCATATCACCAATTGTCTCCAACCGCCGTCATTAGTTCTTACCATCCCGATGACCCCAACCTGCCGGTCAGGATGTCTGGACCTCCTTACGTGGCTGGCTTAAACTAACTGTTGTGGATTTATTTCATTGACTGGTGATGAAGCCATGTCTTGGTTTGACCACCACCACCACTAGCCAACTCTTTTCCAACCTGATCCATCTTACGTCAACCTCTAACATTGACTGTTGTCGAGGAAGGCGACCGATGGCTAGGCTAGGCTAGGCATGCGTAACACATGTCCCAACCATCGCTCTCAACCTGTGTATTTTCACAACCTCGTCGATTGATTTCTCCTTCAACTCACCTAGCACTCGACCTACGCTAACCTCAATGTCTCTTATATTATAATACCACGCGCTACCTAACACGAGAGATAGAAGGCAGACACCTATGATCAAAGACAGCTAGTTAGCCAGATCTTATTATGTCTTCCACTTTCGACGGGAGCCATGTCTCACAGTCAGCCATAAGGGAGGACAGAGTGAACTTCTGGTGAACAGTACACCCGCCCTTTAATCAAAAACCGGTTAACTAAAATTTAACGCAGATAACTACACATCATTGCATGCCACGCTTCAAATTCAAAAACAGGAACATTTAAAAGAGAGAATAATACGCAAATGGTACTGGTCTGGGGGTAAATGTGAGCGAAATTGAACTGAATGTTTTCAGTGTAGAAAGTTGTTGCACCAAAGTTTGACAGTTCAAATTGTTGTTATACGTTATAAAAGTAGAGAGAAAAAGAAAGGAAATTACAAAGGAACTGTAATGAACAACAACAATTATGTACAAGATATGGAATAATTTCATGAAGATTAATGAAGGTTTAAATAGATCTAAGAGATTAGTTACAATGAGTGAATATGTATCATCGATAGTCTCCAGCTACTAATTTTTTAAATCGTCTGCAAAACCCTCAGTCACCTTAGTATGTGGCTCAAATCAGTCTTCATACGAGTTCATGAATTGTTGACGCCATTTTTTCGCTTGACTATCGTTGACACTTGAATCAACCCAACGTAGAACAACGACGAAATTGATGGTATATTACGAATAACACGTAAACAGCTATCCATTTAAATGCATTGACTTTCCCCTCCTTACGTAACCATGCACAGCCTTTTTGATGTAGTTATTTTCTCTGAGCTGAATAGTGGTTTATTTGCGAGTCTTCCATCGCCCCACCATTAGATCAATCTCTTCAGCGCATACTTTAATTTGAAGAGAGCCTTTGGATTTCTCCACGAGTTTATTAGTTATCTCTCCTGGTGCCTTTGAATGTGATTGGTTGATTTTATGTGTTTTCACACCCTCTAGTCTACTTGTATTGGAACTGATTGTTTCCTTGACTTGAACTTTGACCCTTTGTGTGTGAGAATTCCTTCTTATCTATTGATAAATTTTGTCTATGTCGATGTGTCTATTGATTGACGATTCACTGGAATACCAGGCTTTTAAAAATTCTCTAGCATTCTTGGTGTTTCCTCTGTCTAATATTTGAACGTTTGCCTAGTCGAATTGATGTCCGTGGTTGTCTGTATGCAGTGAAGCGATATGAGGGAGTGGATGTCGTGTCTTTTGACGTCTAAGTTACAGCGACTGCGAAAAACACTACATTGGCCAAAGTGGACGTCCCCTTCGTCTTCGTATCCATGATCATAAACTAGCCGTCAAAAGACACGACATCCACTCCCTCATATCGCTTCACTGCATACAGACAACCACGGACATCAATTCGACTAGGCAAACGTTCAAATATTAGACAGAGGAAACACCAAGAATGCTAGAGAATTTTTAAAAGCCTGGTATTCCAGTGAATCGTCAATCAATAGACACATCGACATAGACAAAATTTATCAATAGATAAGAAGGAATTCTCACACACAAAGGGTCAAAGTTCAAGTCAAGGAAACAATCAGTTCCAATACAAGTAGACTAGAGGGTGTGAAAACACATAAAATCAACCAATCACATTCAAAGGCACCAGGAGAGATAACTAATAAACTCGTGGAGAAATCCAAAGGCTCTCTTCAAATTAAAGTATGCGCTGAAGAGATTGATCTAATGGTGGGGCAATGGAAGACTCGCAAATAAGCCACTATTCAGCTCAGAGAACACAACTACATCAAAATCATACACCTGAGCTACATATCTTCTCCATCATAGCTACACAGCCTCAATATCACTGACCTTATTATGCCAGATAACACGAGATATGGAATGAAAATACCTGTCGTACCAAGTTTCTGAAACTTAATACCGCTATTTCACCCATTTCATCCACTGAACACTGGGAAGAAATATCGTGTTTAAAAAGGAAGACAAAATTGATCAAAAATTAGTGAACAATTCTGACACAGTATCTGATCTGAATTTAGTTAACCAGAAATGATGTGTGTGTATTTTCGAGTCAAGATGATTTTTTCTATCTTTCTCTTCTATATCCTTCCACCCCGATTCAAGTTTTTTCAGAGAGCAGATAAATTTTCCATGGTTAATAATTTACAATTACTCTATGAGAGCTCGTATCTTCCAGAACGTTAAATTTTTCCTGTTCGTATTCATTGCTATCGCTACTGTCTCACTTAAAAAACTTTTATTTAACCATATAAGCGTGTTGTTCTGTCTTATGTTGAATTGAATTGATTTGAAATTGGTCTGTTTGTAAGGTAGTAAATGCTCAATAGATTATCTGTTTAACTTATTGTGTATTTCGCTTTAATTGGTTTCAGTTGTACTGAAGTGTGTTTGGACAACTGTTGATAGCAACGGATGCTTCGACAACGACTGAATTTTAACATGTTATTACGGATGATGGCGTGTAGCAGTAGGATTCAGATTGTTCATTTCTCAGCGTGAACACCGTCCCTCTACGGAGATAAAAGTACATCTAGCTGACGAATGCCACACAGAACGAAACACACATTCTGGATTCTATAGCGATAGCCATCACTAACCAAATAAATAACTCAAAGGATGATTTAATTACTCATAAATATCACTTAAATATGTCAGTTACAGAGCCCTTAAAAGCCAGGAAGTACTGGATAGCTGGTTCATCCTAGTTTTGGCCCTTGAATCGGGTTCCAGTTGCTGAATGGTGTACGAGCTCACCTTGTAACCAGAGGGTCCTGGGTTCGAACTTTGGTGGTGGGTGCATTCTGCTAATGAGTCCCAAACTTGTTCGCGGAACAGCTGTCCAGTATTCCTGTCCTGGTTTCCAATGGTTCTCTAACTGATGTCCATCCGTGGTCAAACTCGAAAAATAAATCTTATCCTTGGTTGGAGGATTTCATCATGAACTGGCATCAGTTGGAGAACCATTGGAAGACCAAGGAGTACTGGACAGCTGTTTCATCCTAGTTTGGGAATCATCAGCAGTGCGCACCCACCACCAGGGTTTGAACCCAGGACCTTCTGGTTACAAGGCGAGCTAGCTCGTAGTCCAATAAGCCACTGGGACCCGACCCAGTGGCCAGTCAATGCATAAATTCCAACTTCTGCCAATTGATGACATAGCGCAATCACTTCGCATGATGAAATCCTCCGACCAATCAAACAAATATCCCTACAAAACCAATACTTGAAAATCTAATCCTTATTAATCAACTCTTGAAAACTTAAATGTATGTCGGTTTATTTTTGTTCAACCAGCTTTTGTTTCCGTTTTCTATTTTGTTTTATTTTTTATCTCTTGTTTTCTAGCCTGTTCGTTGTGTCCTTCATCATGAAAATGGTCAAAGCGAAGAGATACAATTAATGCATACCTTTAATGAAAATCAACTGGAATGGTTCAAGGCTGGTAGTGCTTTGAATAGAATGCGGGAATTAAGCGGTCATAAATAAACGTGTGAATATGAGCATAAAAAAAATACATATTACACGAATATGCATATCCTTGTCGAGAAGACGTACATGCGTGTGTGTCTGTGCTGTCCATCCGTCAACCTGTTGTTTACACACACACACGCCTAACGGTCAAACAATCAGCGACTTTTGTAGTTTCCTACCTACTTTAACAGCATTTTGTTTCCTCCTCAGCACCTTCATTTCCAAAAATTAAATTTATCTTCCCTTCTTCCTTTCTTTCTTTCTCTATACTTCGTTGTGTTATGTAGTTAACTAATAAAAATTGTCTTTTGATTTAACTCTGTGTGTGTGCGTGAATGTTTTTAGATTACTGAGATTTTGAGCCTCTTTTACTGTTTCCCCCTGCCCCTCTTTTCCTTCTTCCTTCATAGATAATTAGGTTGTCATTTCAGAATTTTTCAAGTAGTCTAGTACTTAATTCATAATATATATATATATATATATATATATATGATAGACGGAGAAAGTAATGTTAATATACATTTGAATTATCCACTAAACATATTCATTTTCCTATTCAACATAGCTATGCTCTAGCTTATTAATGTGGCTACTGGCAGCTGAATATCCTGAAGTTTGTAATTAGAAATGATAGTGTGAGGAGTGCTGTGTGGTGTATTTGTAACGACAGAAGGCAAGAGTCAGGCAACAGATCATTTATTAAGGAAAATCAACACATATTTATAGATTTTAACGTACATTATTGTAGATTATTGTTAGTAGAAAATACAGCCTTCTGATTGGTTGTTTCTCACAGAAAGTTAACCCTGCATCTCTTTGTGGCTGTGTCAGATCATCCTTATGCTAACTGTATCCGCCTACGCAAAGCCTTTGTTCTCATTTTCTCACCACCAATATTGGGGACATAAACATTGATGTCAATTACTGTCTACCAATTTGGCTAGCAGCCATCTCTCACCACATATTAATCAAAGATAGAATGAAGGCGTTATTGAATCCCTAAATAATGGCTAAATATTCACTAGACTCACTTCATAACCCGAAATAGCCTCTGGATACGATCTATAGAGTGGAGCCAAAAGTGCACTCACTGTGGATGGTTTGTGAATTGGGACGAAACAGTTGTCCAGTTCTTCTTGACTTTCAGAGATTTTTTTTAAATACCTCATTTCAGTTATTAACGAAATCTATCTATCCTCGGTGTGTTGATTACAATTCTTACAAAACATAAAATGTAAATAGCTGTTCTGTCAACAGGTGTAGAAAAATAGTAAAGATAGTTGAATAATTAACTCTTGTGACCATAAATCAGTTTGCATTTACTTAAAATTTAAGACTAAAGTGAACAGTATTGACCATCTCATAGACCACCATTAGCAGGAAAGCAAATAAAGCGTCAGTCTCAACATCACTTGGAAATACACTGTGCCCATATTAAAGAATCCTGTAGAGACTATGAAAGCAAAATAATTTATCTTATAGAATACAATGAAATTTATGAAATCTGACATCTCATTTTGGTAGAGGAGTTGCCTTAACGGTTAAAGATGCCCACTGAGAATTCGAAATAACTGATTCGTGCTTAAAAAAATATTTTCGATAACTTCATCAGATTCTACAGTTATATGCATCTATAGGAATTAAACAACTATTGTTAAATAAAAGAGAGAAGGTGTTCAGCTGAGAGTTATTCTTTTTGGTAATATCATTGTCAAGCTGCACAATCGCATATAATATATATATATATATATATATATACATTTGTAGCCATGACAACATGGAGTAAGAGCGGAACACTCTGAAAATAATTCTCCCTGGAAAAATGACTACCCAGAACTTTTCATCACAAAGTCGATGAAGCTTAAACCACCAAAACTGCCCACACTTTCTGCTCCTGAAAGACTTTTCTACCTGAATTTACAATTCAATGGACAGAAATACTCAGAATCTGCCTGTCCCGCTTATTGATCAAAATCTTCTTCGCAGTTGTACTCCGACTAACTTTCTCGACAAAACCAATTATTCACTGCTGACCTCATCAATGTACATCTATCAGTTCACCTGCTCCTATGGAGCTGGGTTTGTCAGCCGCACTCAACTTTTGCTATCCAAACGTATCATCGAACACTTACCCTCATGATTTTATAAACGGGAAAAAGACCCCACTGGCAGCTCTGTCCTAGAACACCAGGCTGGCCCACAAACCAACTTAAGTCATCTACAGAATACGCAGGAATCGTGTTGCAAGAGTGCGAAATCAGATTTCTTCAAACAACAGAAGTAATAGCAGTTCACATGTTAAATCCCAAACTCTGCATACAAAAGAAGTTTGTTCAGTCATAAAACCTACAATGGACCTGATCTATCTTAACATTGTATACGTAATTCCTGTTTATCAATTGTATTATTTTCTTTCCTCACCCGCTATTAAATTTCAACTCCTTATTACCACTGTTGTTAACTTGACTCTCGTTCAATTTAGTCTGAATTCTACTCAATCCCATCACAGTTATATTACGTCACTCAATTTATTTACTTTATCTTTTACCCGATAACCTTTAATCTTACGTAACATTTTATCTAAAATTTGTAGTTTTAATGATAAATCTTTGGAAATATTCCTTTTGTTGCTAAGACAATTTACTACATATATACGATTGTACATCCCTAGAATGATATCGGTGAAAAAAGTAACTCTTTGTTGAATGTCGTTTCCGTGACTTAATGAGGATTTTAAGTTATTTTCACTGATAACATCTAATCAAATAAGATGAGGTGATTACAGTTCGAAATTTATGCGGCAATATGCATAAATCTAGCGTAAAATTGGACACCAGTTAAATTAGGAATATAATGCAGAATTTATGGAATTACAGATTCTACCTCAGGCCAGAGAAGCAATAGGGTGTTTGGGCCTGTTTCTACTTTAAACAAAGTTCCAAATTGCAAAGTTCTTTGCTGCTTGGAGTATTCGGTAGCCAGCGTGTTTAGGCAATTTATTCGGTAGAGGATGCTTGCTCCATGGCTTGCTTGGACCCAGGTGCTCTGATGTCAAATGGTTGGCGGTCCTTACTACACGTTTATTTAGCCATAACGGTAAGTTTTCCCAAGCACAAGAAACTAAGTTCTGAGAGAAATGGCAAAATGAACTAATTCTGTAACAACAGAAGACAAGGGCCAGGCAACAGAACGTTTATTACGGAAAATCAACACGTATTTATAGATTTTGATGTACATTATTGTAGGTTAATGTTAGTAGAAAATACAGTCTGTTGATTGGTTGTTTCTCACACAAAGTTAACTTTGCATCTCTTGTGGCTGTATCAGTTCATCTATATGTTAACTGTATCCTCCTGTCCATCTTGACCTTGACCTCAATTACTGTCAACCATTTGGCTAGTAGACAGCTCTCACCACAGTTCCACAGGAGTAGCTGAGGTAACATATATGATAAGAAGTGGCTGGCGTAGATAATCCATCCTTTAGTTGAGGGATGACAACCGGCAGTGTGAAAAATATCAGCTGTTGCTAAATGATATTAAGAGATTTTGATTCAGTTTTCTTAACTTGATGGTTCCCGGCCGATAACTGCTACCTTGCCGTGGTGGTCGGGCTTGAATGCCGCAGTGACCCAACAAGCTAAACTGGCTGGGACTCATGTCCCTGCAGGTCCTACCATGTCAGGGAAGTTGTTTGGATAGCGGTTAGACTAAAAGCAGTTACCATGGGGTACATGGGCTCCAGTTTCCAATTGGATCGAATGGCGTATGAACCCATATGGGTCACCGGCAACCATGGGAATGCAGCTCCTGACGCTGCTCCGCTGCCTTGCGGATTAGACTCCAAGTCAAAGGCTCGGGGGGTGGTCCCTTAATAAAACCACCTGCTTCGGTCTGGGCGCCCGGGCAGTATCTCAGCCCGCACACAATGAATGAATTGAAACAACGAACTCTCATTGAAACTCAACGCGCGCTAGTAAAAATGATTCCAAGCAATACTGATCCCTCAAGCAACTTATTTCCTTCCTATCTTACTTTTATTTTTACACATAGTTTCCTGTATTTTACCTTTTCTAACCTTGGCTTCTTAACCTTCGACAGCCTTTCACCTTTGTCGAGATTCCCAGCCTATCCGTGTCGTTTCAAGATGTTAGTGAGTAGTCCTCAAAATGGTTGTTCCCAATGTGACTTCTAACACAGATATCCTGAAACCGCGTGCTGCGTTCAAGCTGGCTACCTACAATGTTCGGACGCTGATGCAAATCGGACAACAGGCAGGGTTGGCAAGAACTTTGGAAAGCCTCGCTATCGATGTCTGCTGCATTTCGGAGACCCGCATTCAAGATCCCAGTGAAGTGCTTCGACTGTCCTCTCCATCTGGAAGTTCTAGTAGTATGTACCACCTGCGCTTATCCGGGGACCCTGTGGCATCAGCATCCGGCGTAGCTGGTATCGGTGTCGCACTGAGCGCTAGAGCCGAAGCCGCACTGCTCGACTGGATTCCCATTAACAGTCGTTTATGTGCTGTGAGGCTGGAAGGATATACGAAAGTAAGGAGTAGTAGGCCAGATAGGCGGTGTCTATTTATTGTCTCTGCCTATGCACCGACGGATTGCAGCCCGGATGCAATGAAGGATGAGTTTTACTACCAACTGAGCGATCTGTTGAAACAGGCGGGTCGGAGGGATATCGTAGTGCTAGCTGGGGACTTGAACGCACAGGTCGGGCGTCTAAGCTCAGAGGAGAGTCGTCTAGGTGGTCAGTGGGGACTACATGGTCGCAGGTCAGATAATGGGGACCGTCTTCTGCAGCTTTGCGCGGATCACAACCTATTTCTAGCCAGCACCAACTTCCGGCACAGCCATCGCCGTAGCGCTACCTGGCGTCCTCCCTCTGCGAAGCAAGCTTGGACTCAGATTGATCATATTGCGGTCAGTTTCCGGTGGCGAGGATGCATATAAGACTGTCGCTCCTTCTGGAGCACATGCCTGGACTCCGATCATGCGTTAGTGTGTGCCAAGTTCGTCTTGCGATTTGC
>OX235276.1:25089396-25450576 GCA_944472155.2 Trichobilharzia szidati | reverse complement strand
CACCAATAGCATCAAAGACTCCTGCACAGAGAAAAATCTTTCCCTCAGGATTATGACAGCGAGATTCAACTCAAAAGGCAGGAAAGTTACAATTATCCAGTGCTACGCTCCTATAAACAACGCAAACCAGGGGAAGTAGGAGGACTTCTACAGACACCCGCAAGCAGCAGTGGACAAGACCGCAAATGGGTGACGTGAATGGGAGTAAACTGGGAGCAAACAACACAGAGAGAGGACTCATCATGGGTCGGGACGCTCCCGGCAAAGTGAATGGGAACGGCGAACGTTTGCGGACTTCTGCACCTTCAATGATTTGGTGATTGGAGGCAGCGTAGACAAGCACAAGGATATGCACAAGGCGACATGTATCCCACCGGATGGACACACCAAAAATTAGGTAGACTTCATCTCAGCCTCAAGAAAATGGAGTCACACACTGCTGTCGAGAAAATCCAGAAGAGAAGAAATGTGGGCTTAAACATTTATCTAGTTGAAGGAACCCTCAAGGTCAGGTTGAGAGCCTCGAAAGAAGCTAGAGATAAACCACCATTCGACGTCAATACATGGAAACAGGATAGAACTATAAAGTATACATTCGTCCCAGTCATCAGAGCAAAGTAGGACACATTAATCAACACTCCCCAAGGAAGCTGGGTGGAGGTGTAGGGCCTATACAACACAGTATTATGTGGATACTCAGATGTCGTAGGTGATTAAGGAACTCGTAAATATGAAACCAGCAGCCAAGTAGGGTCTTTATCACCTTTACGATTCTTAAGGCTTCCTTTATCTACTGAACGATGAATGCCCTTCCGTTTGTTTGAATGGGTATGCCCCGATTTACCTGCCCATTGCCAGGCTTTCGGAAATAAAGGCCAATAAGCACCATTGGTCTTCCATACTATTACAAGTCGTCGGTCGATAATTTGATTAATCGTTTCGATAGAAAAGTTGGTGTCTAAAGAAGAACACTGGATCTAACTAAGAGTGACGTTGAATGAGACCTGCACGATCTTCTTAGGAAGAAAAGAGAGGCAAGATAAGGAATGGCTTTCCACAGACAACTGGAAGCTAGTGGAGTAGAGAAAGATGGAGAAACAGAAGATGAACCAGTGCAAAGATGGGCAAAGAAAGGAGAGACATAGTTCAATGTTCAACGCACTTAATAGAGAAGTGAAAAAGAGTACTAGGAAAGCCAAAAGACGCTCCTACGACACACTGGAAACTGATACGGTGTAGGGCATCAAAAACGCTCGTCAACTCAATAGAACCCCAGCCGTTTCACCACCAACGACCAACTTGTTTATCTGTGCGATTGAAAGACATGGTGGTCAATGTGATTTTCAAGGGACAAGAGCTCAGCAGCTTCGTGCCTCGTTGCGGTGGGATTATCAACTTGTACACGCTGTTCAAATCATCGTCAATGAATACATCTTTCAGCAGGTTTTAGAGTTCTATTCGCCTTTCACTAGTTGTGGCGGTGTTAAGAGCATTGTAGCCACCAGGTTGAGTGGACCAGGCTAAAGAGTCAACAGGTAGTGTGTCTGGAGCTCAGGTTTAGCAGGATTGGTGACCACACAGCAGCTATGAGCGCTATATACAGGCGAAACCAACTGCAGGAGATCTGGAGTCTGTAAAAGCAGCCTCACTAATTGTCCACCCAGAAAGGGACAGCCCGCAGGTAAGGGGGTTCTCAGGTCACCATCCCAGGAAACCGGGCCCGTCCTCTGGGAAAATAACAACACAGGCGAAACCAATGAAAGACGGTGAAGGGAACCTAATTACTAAGAGTGGAAACAGAGGTGATAGGCTGGTCACTTCAAAAAGCTCTTGGACAGCCGCCACCTGCAACTCATCCAGAAATACTACCATTAAACACCGACTGTCCCACAAAGTAGAAGTCGCGAATGCCACAGTTACCGGAAGCCAGTTGGAAGGGCAGCAGAACCAGATGGAATCACTCCAGAGGCACTGAAGACAGGTACTGCCAGGCGGATAACTAGTCAAGAATCTATTGCTCAACAAATATGCGCAAGCAAATGGAGACGGTTCGGACAGTCTGTGGAGACTTTTGATTGACATTACATGCCGGGCAGGTCGTCTAGTGGGACCCGAATAAAAGGCAAGCAACGTGTTGGGCGTCCAAGGGTGACGTGGGAGGATAGTATGAGTATATGGGAGCATTTGGAGCCAGCCGGAGAGGGATGTGGAGGACAGCATGAAATGGAGATGTACAGTTGAGGCTTTGAGTTTCACTCGGAATGATGACAATAAGGTTTTCAGCGTCTCTCAGTGACAACTTCCTGAGCAGTGGTTTGCTTCATGATTTAAACTAGTCCAGCACTTACCGTCATGATGATGGAAGTCAGTTACTAGCTATATCCTGTCACAGATGAATGACAACCTAGGTGCTCAGGTCAAGCCGACTTAAAAAGTTAGCTCATCGATCCTTATCGAACTATCTTCTTCGTACCGCTACTGTATGT
The DNA here is from genome assembly GCA_944472155.2 of Trichobilharzia szidati. NCBI lineage: Eukaryota > Metazoa > Platyhelminthes > Trematoda > Strigeidida > Schistosomatidae > Trichobilharzia > Trichobilharzia szidati. Next base: position 25,448,090 of record OX235276.1, on the reverse strand, counting down.
AATAGCCGAAACTGAAATGCTCAGGATAAGACTCAGCAAAGTGACCAAAAAACAGCTTAATACGATCCGCATTATTTAATAATGACAATAATATTCATTCTTATGGTGCAGTAAATGGGGTTTGTAATTTTACAGACATCATGAGACGGTGAAAAGTAATAAATCCCCAAAGTACAGTCACATTTTATCGATGGTGTTCTCAACATAGACAAGAAGTTCACTTGAATAATATGCCTATACTGTATAAATATTATTCACAGTAGCATTAAACAACATTTTCTTGTGCATACATTCGTTTTCGCGCAAATAAAGTCAAAAATAATTGCACGGATTAAAGTTTTTATATAGGTGACAGGGTTTAAGAGTATGCGTGGCAAGTACAGGAAGTTATAACGTAAGACAAATAGCAAATACCTATAGGTGGATAGTGTTTAGTTTGTTGGCGTAAACGTCTTGACAGTTAAACGACAAGGCGACAACTAGTCAGTTCATAACATAACACAGCTGCTCAACGTGTATTTGTTAACAATGATGTGAAGTGTGAACAAAGACACAATAATACGCAACGCAGCCGACGCATTATTGTCCCTTGAAGATCCAATTGTCCACAATGTGTTTCAATCCGTACAGATAAACAAATAGGTTGTTGAGGATCCAGTTGACCACATGAATTCCTCTGACCCTCCAACAGTGCGACACGATAACAGCAGTGGTAGCAACATACAGTACTGGGGCAGTTGACCGAAACGCTAGGAAGGCGGAATCCGAGGTCATTATTCATCCTCAAGCCTAATTAATAATAATATAATATATATATTTCACATAAATTAAACATTTACATGATTAACATACCGTTTGTACAGGCATGATCATATTCAACAAGTACAATTTGAAATGGAACACCGTTTTTTGACATCAAAAATTGGAAAAATGGAAAAAAAACCTCTAGAAACTTTGTTAGAATAGATTACAATATACTGGTTCAAGTCTAATTTATAGTCTATAATATACTTATAGTCAGTTAAATTCATGCGGGAATTACGAAATGTTGCGTTAATGGAAGGTAAGAAGAGAGGTGATTAACATGTGCTAGAGTACGACATACAGGATACAGGCCTTGTGATCATTGTCATTTTGTCAATTAATAAGGGTTCAAATATTTAAAAAAAAAACAACTCCACAGTAGAGGGTAAGTACAGCATTATTTTGGTAATAACAGATACAAGGGACCAACTTTGCGATGACAAACAGTACTCAGAATGGAATTTCTTCCGTTGTTCGTTGTGTCTGCCAACAACATTCTGAATAACGCTCAAGTAATAAAAACGTAGAAAGCAGCATTACTGTTCATTTGCAGTGCATCAATGCAATACCTTCGAGAAGGAAGAAGAAAACAGAAAGAGAGGTGCAGAGGCAGCCAGCAAATAATAATAATTTAAGCAAACAATATGCGATAAACGCAGGGTTTATTCCCCTATTTTGTTACTAATAATTTAGAGTCATTGAGTTTTATAGTGTTACATACTAACAGTTAGTTCAAGTTTGTGGTAGTAAACAACAACAACAAAAATATAGAATAACAAATTTTTTTAGAAAACAAGGGCAAAACGAATAATGATTTTTAGATCTATATAGGATAATGGGAATAGAAAGTGGAGAAGCTAAATCCAAACGCCAAATTACATAAAATATATAGAAGTGAAGAAAAACAAAAAGAGTGATGATACTTATTTATGCTGATGTTCTGATTTATACAGTTAGATGTCCTCCTGAAGTAGAGAAATCGTACCATGAGGTTGTTTTCAAAGAGTTTATACACAAGCTTTGTTATACAGGCAGCTATTATTTTATTTTATTATTATTATTTTTTTTTGAAGTCATTCACACTCAGGAACCTTAGCAATAGAGCGCATTCCCACAGATAAGGGTGGTTCTCTTAAGTCCCCACCATCATATCCGCTGAATAGCGGTCACCACCCTCCCACCTTTTAATCTGCTAGGCCCTGGCGAAATGCTCCTCTTGTTTTTAGAAGAATTTTTTATTGCTAAGTGTCATATAGACAGTTTTCGCCTTCACCAGCTTACTCAACGAAACTCATGGTATGAACGACTACTTTCAGTCAGCCACTTTGTATGCATCGTCCCTAACAGCATTTTAAAAACATATATATACAATAAAAAAGTAAGGAAATCAGAGATTTGCAGTCTACCTTCTAGATTTTAGTTATAAACATATGAAACGAAGGGGCAATATGAAATGGTATGAGAAGAGAAAAATACATAAAGGTACACAGTTATGATTATATATGCATAAAAAGAGGCAGTAGTTAATTATAATAGATGGTTCAGAAGAATGAAGGATTATAATAACAGAACCGTAAAATAAAAATCCGCTAATATTTAAAACTCACAGTGAAGTTAAGCTGATTTTTAGGCAATCCGGCATAGGGCTGGAATTTGCGTAGACGTAGGTGGTATTTACTCACAACATTAGCTAGTCACCAGAGGAGATTTTAGTCCCAGCTATATCCAGGTTGTTTACAACTCAACCTTGAGGTAGAACTTCCACAACACTGAACTGCCCAAAATACAGTTTTGCCAGGGATATTCACCATAATATTTGATTAATTTGACAGTCAGCAGCTGGGATTAAATGGAGTTGAATCACTGAAAAGGTATGACATAAGGTGTGAGGGTAGTTCATGTAGATTCAGTGCAGCTTTCATGGTATATCAGGCTGAGTATTCCACTCCAGGTTTGTATGAAGGGATTGTGAATATTTTGTGATGGTGCTTGCTAGACAAACAATTGAATCAACTAAAAAAGAAAGAACTGAGAACAGCATTAGTGCAACGTTGATTATTTTAAATGTGTCCGATAATACTGACATATTTAGCACCTGTGTCAGATCAGGGGAAAGTGTAGTGCCATGCTGTTTAGGCTTGCTAGATTTATGTCTCTTGCTGAAGTTTTCAGCCGATAATGAAGCACGACGCTTCGATAGCTTAACTGGCATTTTGTATAAATTCAATACAGAACTGTCGGACTGCAAGTATATGAGACTTAGGTTGTTTGATTTTATGTCAAAACAAAAGACAGGAGTAATATGGGCACTGAGAGTCAGATGCTCGATGTGGTAGTACCTTAATCAGTAATCTGAAACAGTAAAAGTAGCAAGGATAATATCCTGTGACTATAAAGGTAAGTTCAGATATAACACAAATATTTCTATTTGTATTAGTAATCGGTGACACTAAGGATATATCCTGAAAAGTGGGAGTACTACACAGAATAATAAAAACGAAAACCACGCGGAAAAAAACAACAAACTTCGAACGAGGCGGTGAAAAGTAATAAATCCCCAAAGTACAGTCACATTTTATCGATGGTGTTCTCAACATAGACAAGAAGTTCACTTGAATAATATGCCTATACTGTATAAATATTATTCACAGTAGCATTAAACAACATTTTCTTGTGCATACATTCGTTTTCGCGCAAATAAAGTCAAAAATAATTGCACGGATTAAAGTTTTTATATAGGTGACAGGGTTTAAGAGTATGCGTGGCAAGTACAGGAAGTTATAACGTAAGACAAATAGCAAATACCTATAAGTGGATAGTGTTTAGTTTGTTGGCGTAAACGTCTTGACAGTTAAACGACAAGGCGACAACTAGTCAGTTCATAACATAACACAGCTGCTCAACGTGTATTTGTTAACAATGATGTGAAGTGTGAACAAAGACACAATAATACGCAACGCAGCCGACGCATTATTGTCCCTTGAAGATCCAATTGTCCACAATGTGTTTCAATCCGTACAGATAAACAAATAGGTTGTTGAGGATCCAGTTGACCACATGAATTCCTCTGACCCTCCAACAGTGCGACACGATAACAGCAGTGGTAGCAACATACAGTACTGGGGCAGTTGACCGAAACGCTAGGAAGGCGGAATCCGAGGTCATTATTCATCCTCAAGCCTAATTCACACTACAATATCGCTACAAGGTAGAGGTCAATAGACAGAGTAACCCAAATGTCTTAGAAAGAAAGGAGGAATAAGTAACATCAAGTATTTTTCGGTGGGACCTCTCACACATGAGAATGTGTGACAGGATGTAGCTGGTAACTGACTTGCATCATCATGACGGTAAGTGCTGGACTATGGTCCAGTCATAATAGCAACAGGCTTCAAGGCCCATATCTCAACTCTGAGTGAGGACTCTCATAGCACTTTTGAATGAAATATGCTGCGGATTATCACAATAGCCGGGTTGGCTGGGAATGCGGGTAACCACATTGAGTACAATCCTGGTGGAAAGTCGTCTTAATTTGAATGTGTCCAGACTAGCGATGATTTACTGATAGGCGCTTCCAAGTCAAGCTTCGGTAGGCGACAACACCTGGCACTTTCCCGGTGTGCAGGGCAGGATACTTCTCAGGTCAACTGGCTCAAAACTGGATAACACCGGTGTAGTACTGCATAGCTACGTACTGAGCGTGGCGCAAACGTTTTCAATAAAATGGCTGATTACCATCCACTGCTCTTCTAATTCTCCAACGACCAGGTGCCATATGAAGCAATCTTCATCGTCAAAGTGAGGCGAGCAGCATGTGCTACAGGCAAAAAGAAATAGCGTACCTCAAGGAAACGGACTAAGCATTGAGAATAAATCGAACCGATGAACCGAAGCAACACAAAGGCTAAGGGAAACAGACGTCATTTTAAGCAAATCTCGCGAAGCAACTCTCGGTAAACCTAATCAATTTAGACCTGTTGACTGATCAGGTAAGACCCACAAGCCGGAGGCATACACCCAAAGAGGCTCAGCAGGACAGTGTCCGGCTAGTAAGAATGTACTTGAAACATTCGCTTCGGCCTCGGATAGACAACCAAAAAGCAGAGTGAATAATACTTAATAATAATAATTTTATTTCTGGAACAGAAACCAGCCATTTTTACAGGCATGAACAAATGTACACTAATTAGAACTTATAGAATATATATGATTTGTTAATCTAGAAACAGATTGAATACTGGTAAATTTGAGAGAAATATTTAAAAAGAAATGTACAAATAAGGCAATAGGTAATTTTCGAGATATGCTTTCAACTGAATAATTCATGAGATATAGCATCAAATCAAAACTGTAATTGAAAAAAAAATACGGTATGTCAATTTCACGCGGGAATTATAAACGATTACGTTAATTGTGGAAGGTAAGTAGCATTTTCGTACAGGTGCTGACGTGAAATATAAGAGATGCGGAATGAACAGTAATTGTAATTAAATGATTCATAGTGTTTGAAAGTCCATAAAACTTCAAATTCACCGGTAAGTACACCATAATTGTGACATTTCCAGTTGTATATGAGACCAGCTTTGAACTTGTCAGCAGATTTCATGATAGAGGTGGTTCCGTTATTCACCAGGTCGGCTAGCAATATTCCGAGGATAGCGGCAATGTTTCAGTGCCTTCGTTTAAGGCAGTACCTTTGAAAAGAGAAGAAGACACAAGGAAACCGACAGAGAGGTGCAGAAGTATATAATAGGTGTTAATAATTCAAAACATATGTAAAAAAAGCATGGGGCTCATCATTTTTTTTGTTTTTTTTCATTTAAAAAATACTATTTCCCCCTGAGATTTTCTAGTGATGGAATTCTGGTCTTTCTTGCGAAAAGAAAAAAAAGTTTAAGTGAAAAAAGGTGATAATTTTACCTATTTATATAGGTTGAATAGGAGTTAAACACAAAAGTCAAAGTGCGTGAGCTATCTAGAAGAAAAGCGAGGGCTTAATAATAACTACTGTTTTTCTGAAGTATACATTTAGGTGTCCTTCTGAAGTAGGGGACTCATACCATGTACTTGCATTCGAGGAGTTTGTTATTTAAACTTCAGCTTTAGGCAAATTTTCAACTTCTGTTGTCTTTTTTTAATTTTATTTATTCTCTTATTCTGCAGAAGCCATTCGAACTCAGGAGCCTTAGCAATAGAGTGCTGTCCCACAGATAAGGGTGGTTCTCAGAGGAGAAAAGACTATTCTACTGAGTATCCGAACATAGGCACGGTGGATTCATTGCAACAACATTCACATAATGCGCATTATGCAGAGGCCCATTGTGGGATTTTACATGACTTACCTCGACATTTCACAAACTTACAGAAAATCATCTGATTATAAAGGGGGGCCATCACTCCCTTAGTTTCAAGGGGGGAGATCGGGAAAACGCCGCGCGCCACAGGCAGTCATTGCTTCCATGAGTGTCAAGATTAAGGCAAGGCTTCGTTAGTGGTTGAACAAGCAAACACATTGGCGGAAACAACACACCATGGTGCACAGCACAGTCTATATGAGAGGACACGTGCAACACTATTCGCCTTCACGTTCTTATTTTATAATAGGCTAGGAGGATGCTTTCATTCCTTCTCGTCTGTTGCTTGCACAAATGTCAGGTAGATGAGAAAGCAGAAGAGTAAAATGTGATTCCAAGGGCATATGTGTAACGAATTTACTCGCAATTATGCTCTTTAATTTGAAGTACAATCTGCAACATACGGCAAGATGACTATATTCCGATGGCGCTACAATAAGTAAAGTAGGTCTTGCTTACTATGGATATTGTAAAACCCTGCTAAATCACTATTAAATATAAAAAGAAGTAGCCACCTAGGGAGAAAGGGATAAAAACAGGATTTGAAACTATAAGCAATACTGATGGTGTGGCACGAAAGAATGAAGCTTACATCCCCCAAGAAGTCGAAAAACCCCTGAAAACCCTTAAACCGATAAACTTTCTTGCAGGATTTCAGAATGATTCGCGATTACCAAGATAGGAACTCACCACAGAAGAACACTGGTGTGGGTAAAGTACGTGTCTGTCGGAGTTGCCCACAACTTCACCGAAATGTTGTGCTTAATATGTGCGATTGGATGGCTTATCCAGAAGATGCAAATATGAAAAGAATGACACGTGAGCACTGGAAGACCATTTACTCTGCATAAAAAACCGGAGTGCAGCCTATTCCACTGGTAATTCTGTGCCAAGGGTGCAGTAACAGTTAAACTGTTTGAAGAATTGGATTCTCTAACGTGTAGGAAAATATGCAGCGAATACATTACATGAGTTCCCAAAGTATGGCTTTGAAGTCAGACTTATACCTCAGGAAAGATATAGAATAACTCCAAAACTTTCCCCTAGTTTAAATCATGAAGCAAACCACTGCTCAGGAAGTTGTCACTGAGAGACGCTGAAAACCTTATTGTCATCATTCCGAGTGAAACTCAAAGCCTCAACTGTACATCTCCATTTCATGCTGTCCTCCACATCCCTCTCCGGCTGGCTCCAAATGCTCCCATATACTCATACTATCCTCCCACGTCACCCTTGGACGCCCAACACGTTGCTTGCCTTTTATTCGGGTCCCACTAGACGACCTGCCCGGCATGTAATGTCAATCAAAAGTCTCCACAGACTGTCCGAACCGTCTCCATTTGCTTGCGCATATTTGTTGAGCAATAGATTCTTGACTAGTTATCCGCCTGGCAGTACCTGTCTTCAGTGCCGCTGGAGTGATTCCATCTGGTTCTGCTGCCCTCCCAACTGGCTTCCGGTAACTGTGGCATTCGCGACTTCTACTTTGTGGGACAGTCGGTGTTTAATGGTAGTATTTCTGGATGAGTTGCAGGTGGCGGTCTGTCCAAGAGCTTTTTGAAGTGACCAGCCTATCACCTCTGTTTCCACTCTTGGTAATTAGGTTCCCTTCACCGTCTTTCATTGGTTTCGCCTGTGTTGTTATTTTCCCAGAGGACGGGCCCGGCTTCCTGGGATGGTGACCTGAAAACACCCTTATCTGCGGGCTGTCCCTTTCTGGGTGAACAATTAGTGAGGCTGCTTGTACAGATTCCAGATCTCTTGCAGTTGGTTTCGCCTGTATATAACGCTCATAGCTGCTGTGTGGTCACCAATCCTGCTAAACCTGAGCTCCAGACACACTACCTGTTGACTCTTTAGCCTGGTCCACCCAACCTGGTGGCTACAATGCTCTTAACACCGCCACAACTAGTGAAGGGCGAATAGAACTCCAACACCTGCCGAAAGATGCATTCATTGACGACGATTTGAACAGCGTGTACAAGTTGATAATCACACCGCAACTAGGCACGAAGCTGCCGAGCTCTTGTCCCTTGAAAATCACATTGACCACCATGTCCTTCAATCGCACAGATAAACAAGTTGGTCGTTGGTGGTGAAACGGCTGAGGTTCTATTGAGTTGACGAGCGTTTTTGATGCCCTACACCGTATCAGTTTCCAGTGTGTCGTAGAAGCGTCTTTTGGCTTTCCTAGTACTCTTCTTCACTTCTCTATTAAGTGCGTTGAACATTGAACTATGCCCCTCCTTTCTTTGCCCATCTTTGCACTGGTTCATCCTCTGTTTCACTATCTTTCTCCACTCCACTAGCTTCCAGGTGTCTGTGGAAAGCCATTCCTTATCCTGCCTCTCTTTTCTTCCTAAGAAGACCGTGCAGTTCTCCTTCAACGTCACTCTTAGTTAGATCCAGTGTTCTTCTTTAGACACCAACTTTTCTATCGAAACGATTAATCAAATTATCGACCGACGACTTGTAATAGTGTGGAAGACCAATGGTGCTTATTGGCCTTCATTTCCGAAAGCCTGGCAATGGGCAGGTAAATCGGGGCATACCCATTCAAACAAACGGAAGGGCATTCATCGTTCAGTAGATAAAGGAAGCCTTAAGAATCGTAAAGGTGATAAAGACCCTACTTGGCTGCTGGTTTCATATTTACGAGTTCCTTAATCACCTACGACATCTGAGTATCCACATAATACTGTGTTGTATAGGCCCTACACCTCCACCCAGCTTCCTTGGGGAGTGTTGATTAATGTGTCCTACTTTGCTCTGATGACTGGGATGAATGTATACTTTATAGTTCTGTCCTGTTTCCACGTATTGATGTCGAATGGTGGTTTATCTCTAGCTTCTTTCGAGGCTTTCAACCTGACCTTGAGGGTTCCTTCAACTAGATAAATGTTTAAGCCCACATCTGCTTCTCTTCTGGATTTTCTCTACAGCAGTCTGTGACTCCATTTTCTTGAGGCTGAGATGAAGTCTACCTAATTTTTGGTGTGTCCATCCGGTGGGATACATGTCGCCTTGTGCATATCCTTGTGCTTGTCCACGCTGCCTCCAATCATCAAATCATTGAAGGCGCAAACGTTCGCCGTTCCCATTCACTTTGCCGGGAGCGTCCCGACCCATGATGAGTCCTCTCTCTGTGTTGTTTGCTCCCAGTTTACTCCCATTCACGTCACCCATTTGCGGTCTTGTCCACTGCTGCTTGCGGGTGTCTGTAGAAGTCCTCCAACTTCCCCTGATTTGGGTTGTTTATGAGAGCGTAGCACTGGATAATTGTAACTTTCCTGCCTTTTGAGTTGAATCTCGCTGTCATAATCCTGGGGGAAAGATTTTTCTCTGTACAGGAGTCTTTGATGCTATTGGTGACACTGTGGTAGCCACTCCCTCAGTGTGTTCGTGGTTGTCGTCTGGGTGACCGTAGTAGATTACTTGCCCTTGAATTAACTACCCAATCTTCATTTCCATTCCATCTGTTCTCGCTGTTTCTGAAACTCCCAAAGTATATCTTCTAGCTTTTTATGGAATCTAATAAGGCTTCCCAGCTTTTATCATTACTGACAATAATTTCGTAACCAACCGAAGTTTTGCCCTATGCCGCTTAATTTCTTCTATGTCAATTGATATTCAGGAAATTGGCAATCTGTGGCATATCACACTCACACCAAAACCTCTTGAATCCTACAGCAGGGATGTTTGCAAACCAAGTAGGGAAAAGGATTGTGATGCGATAAAATTTTGTCATAATTCTTAGCAAACCTCTATGCAAGCTGTTCGAGTTATGCTTAAATAGTTATTGAGATAACTGTGGTTTCTCCATGTGTAATATCGTTTCACAAGCTTAATGATACCCCAGCAGAGACTTATGGCACCCTCTGATGTTTTGGAGGCAAAGTAATCGGAAATATATTTAGATATAAGCAAGACTGTGTGGCATATTTCCAGAAAGCCTCAAAGTTGTATAAGATGTTAGGAGATATTTTGAACCACTCCTGTAGGTCTTTCCTTGAATTTCGAGCACGTGCTCGAATTTTCTGAGGCATATGTAACTGAATTAATGCTCCTTCAACAAAAGCTTTCGGGTATAACTAATGCTTCAGGCTTACAAAAGGGCCTACGCATCGAAAGAAATACATGTTCGTATGAAGTCCGCTTCGTAAAAGGAAATTATATACCTGACCACATGCAACGATTCGATACTACCATGAGTTCCGCCGAAATTCAAGTTCAGGAGGTAAAAAGAAATGTCTGGCATACTAATTCTGGTCTTCCTGATCCTAAGCATTTTCAACCTGAGACGGTCATTACAAAACTTTCTGTTAATACTCGTTTTTTCATGTCACCTATGACATTTTTGCCGGTGTTTGGAGGAGACTACAACAAAAGAGTTGTTCTAGGGTTAAAACCACACATATGACCACAGTGAACATAATAGGCTTTTAGAATCTCCACTTTTTCCCGGTTCGACGATTATGAAAATAGTTTAATGTAGTTTAAATAAGGGGAAATATCCATGACCGATATACTATTGCGTCGGTGGCACAGTGGTTAGGACTCTCGCCGACCATGCACATGGTCCCGGGTTCGATCCCCTGCCGACGCACACCCGATATCTACGGTCGGCCTACAAAATTTGGGCTACCGATATCCATGCTGAAAATTCCATACTTGTACTGAAAATACGGTTTTGCATCAAACTGTTATCAGAAATAAGACAAAAATTTAATAAATTAGTGGGGTATATGTATTCGCGATTTTGACTAATCTTACTTTCATCTTATTCGCGCCCAGATTCCCTCATTTGCATTCACAACCTATGTTCCAATCATAGTACGCCTACAGCATTTCACTAGTTTACATGGCCCAAATTTTATGTATGGACTGAAATCTGTATCCGGTCTGTTAAAATACTTCTCTGATTGATGAAGAAATTTTTACATTTTTCGGAAAGGGAATTGATTATTTGCTGTAATTCAATTTTGACAGCATCTAGCGTATAGCAAGATAATGGAACCCACTTGTCGACAAAAAGCAACTCATGCTTTGCCGCTTGAAGCATTGAGTGCATCTGGTGGCATTCTAAACCATACTTTAAACCAGAAAATTGAAATAAGTCGTATTAGTGAACTCCCCTGTCCACGCTTCCAGAACATACGACAAGCAAGCAGATATTGGATGTGTACGAAGGTGAATGAAAATATCGCTTCATATGTCATTACCGATTTAACGGACATCATTAGGTCTATTTTAACTCCTGCAAGATTGGAAATCAAATAATTTCCGGTGTCGTCTGAAAAGTCTCCAATGCTTGACTGGATTGAGGAAGAAAGCAAGTTACAATGTAAGAGTAGCATTTCCTGGAGAAACATCCATAGGCACATCTCCTAAGAGCTATTCTCGTCTTTAAAATAAATAACATTATATTTCATTCCACTTTTTTTGTCAATAATTTTCAATAAAATATTATGTTTTCTGAATTGATAGGTATTCTCATTTGGTGGCTAGTGATTTTGGTGTCCGCGTCATGTGATCTCTCTGCGACACACTTAGGAATCTGGTTGCAGTTATTAGTGTTTCAGTTGGACTTTGTCAAAATGTCGCTAAAATGAGAAAGATGGGATAGTTGAAGAGTAAAGTCATCTACACAAATAGTTAACTTCATGTCGAAGCTTCAGCTTTCAGCGTAGTACCATTCAATGAAGACTTCACGTCTCAGTATAGCAATGTGGCTATTTTCGTCTGAAGAACAGTACTATTCGACAAAAGAATGCTATCAGTACATGGGATTCACTTATGAAAGCTAACAGAACCTTCTGTGGGAACCTAAGTTATCATGTATATATGTACATAGACATATAATAGACGAAAGACACATATGTGTCTTTCACGTTGTGTGTTAGGACAAGAATTATCGTAAGTTGAAAAGTTATCTCTAAGTGATTTAACATATATTTGTATTGATTGGTGCAGTGTAATATGGGTTATCTGGATTTAATGTATAAAAATATCTCAACTTTATTAATATTGTGCCATTGTGTGCTTAACTGACTGCTAGGCTAACAAATGCGGGTGCTTCTCATGACTTGCAGGTGCAGTGCAGTGGAGAAGGCAACTACTCGTTTAATTTTCCTCACTGTTTGACTTAGTGCATTAATTCAGTATATAGTAATATTATACACATGAATTGTATTGATTATGAGAACTGAATCTAGTTAGCTTTATTATCAATCTACTGTCTGCTATGCCATTCCCACTGATCAGTGTCGACACTGTATACTTGCAATATTTTTGGTCACCAATAGTGGAGATAAATTTCTCCTGAAATTTCCATTAACATGAAGTAGAAACGATGGAATGCCTGGACTGCATTATGTGGCATTGTTATCCTCATCAACACAACAGGTCTGTGTATCTTACAATATTTTAAGTGTTTCTCTATACTGGTAACACTGCATTGCTGCTTAGAGTTGAGGCGTGTTCAGCTTATATTTGATGGCTACAGTTTCCTAAATATGATGATGTAATTTCATAAAATTATGCTCACTAGACATTAATGGTATTGTGGATCAATTCCTAAGTCACACATTTGCAATACTTCCTTTAATGTAAACGTATTTAGTGTGAAGTTAATCTGCAAGTATTCTTGATGATAGAATGACGCCTCAGCATTATGGATTTTTCAGATATTGCCTTTAAATTTGCGTGTGGTCCTCTAATACTGGAAAACATATGAGGTCTATTTATGCATTCGGCGTCAATATAAAGACCAGCTGTAGACTACAAATACATTAATTTGTATGAGAATTTTACTTGTTAATAGAGTCAGTGTATTCAGATTGTGCACTAATATATAAAATTATCTTTCATAATTTCATGTTGTGCTTCGTATTTTAGGTATATGGAGGTTGTCGAATATGAAATCAGCGGAAGTAATACCCTCCATCACAATCTTGTTTTGTGAATTAATGAAATGTTTAATATACTCTTAATTCCTACTTCTTCAGTGCGTCGTTATACTCTGTGCTTTTGTGATACGTGAATTCGGATTAATGCATGTCAAGCTTAGTTATTGGAATGAAGATTCACTATAGTATAATCAGTCATTCATAGGATTTCGTGTCTGTTCCTATACAATAGCACATTGTAAAAACTAAGTAGGATTTAACAAGTTGAATAATGATTCTGTACTGTTCGATACTCACCTTATTTATCCAGCTGTGAGTCTGTTAACTGCTAAACGCCAAGTCTGTAGTACAAGTAAATGTAGTAACTTAGGGTTGGTAGCTACTTCATGAGTCTGTGAATATGCAGTGACATCATCAAATAGACTTTACTTGGCGATGAGCCAAGAAACAATTTTTATTTATTTCTGATATGCTGTTGAATCATGTGATGTCATCTAATATCCATCATTTTTATGATCAACAACTGCAGTATTTGTATATCTACTTTGTTAAGTATGCGGATAACCTAATTGTTTCAGTGCCTGTTAACTCTCAGCTAGACTGTACTAAGATGAACAGCTTTATATCAGGAGTCAGTAAATGGCGTTAAACTGAATCCTTCCAAATGTCAGACTTAATTTCAGTTTAGATGTAAAAGAAAGTTAAGTGAGGCTGTTGATTTCTATGACCGTTGTATAATTGATGATAGCGATATAGAAATCAAGTCTAACGTTAAGTATCTTGGATTAATTCTTTCTTCTGACCAATCCTGGTCTTCCCATGTCTTAGCGATTTCTAAAAGAATATTTCGTCTGACTGTTCACATTAAGAAGTTAAGGCACTTAGGCATAACTCATCCCCTCCTCTTACAGTTTGTCAGTTCGTCCATCTTATCTATTCTTCTTTACTGTTCACCCTTATTCTTTCCTGGATTGCTTAAAAAAGACTGTCGTACTTTGTAGAATTCTGAAGACTATCGGTAGGGTTAGTGGTCTCCCTTTGGGTCATATCGTTGCAATCGTCATTGACAATGGGCACTTAATTTTGGCAGACTGTGAGCATTCACTTTACCTGCAGCTTTCAACTTGTGTCCCCTCAGGTATAACAAGAAGTCATTTCAAGAGACCTTATGCACGTACGTCTAAGTATAAAAATTCCACCACACCAAAAATGGCACGTATTTTATGTGATGTGTAAGACATAAACTAACTAACCTTATTTGCACTAGTGAATAAACCATTCTCCACACCCCATCAAGCCTCGCTGTTATTATTCTTATATTTATAATCCTCTCTCGAATGTTTTTGACCCAATACCGTAACTGTGACAAATTCTTGTGGTTAATTTATATTTTAGGTAATTCAAATGTAATATTGTGACAAATGCTCAGAATTCGATTCTGTATTATAGATGCTGTTTTTGAAATTAAAGTAGATTATTATTACTATTAGACTTTAATGACGGCACTTTATCCTGCTTGACCTGTTCTTCTTGCTTTAATCATAATAGTACCGTGTTTCAGAGAACTCATTACACAGCCCTTCAGCCCTAGATGCATATTACATGCAGGTATAATATTTATGAGCTAGGTATGCAAATCAAAATAAACGCCTGCACCATACATTCATTATTTATAAGACTCACTAGTATGTAAGAACTACAATTTGACCACTTATACGACGTTTAATATATTTAGACACAATCAACATACACTGCTTACTTCTATGATACATTACCTAAAGCTACGTAGCTACCTTAAAATGGTTTCCGCTGAAGGCAATCTCCTGTAGCTACTACCTTAGTGAGCAACTCAACATTGTGTAACCTGGCGACCTCCATCACCAAATCAACGCTGGACTCAGATAGACCGCATAGCCATAGGGTATCGTTGGCGAGGGTCAGTAGAAGACTATCGCTCCTTCTGGAATACCTGCGTAGACTCTAATCACGCTCTGGTTCGCGCACGCTTATGCTTACGACTAAATGGACATAAGAAATTGACGGCAGCGAAACAGTTACGTCCTCAACTAGATCGAGACACTGAGTCCTTATTTAAGGAAGAAATAGCGAAAGGAGTTTTTGAGGTCGACAGCAGGACTTCCCCCGAGGTATCCTGGCACAACATACAGCTAGCTGTAGACACAGCTGTGAAAGCTGTTAATAAGCTAAAACCTAAAGTTAATAAAAGCCATTGGATCTCTACCGCCTCATCCGAACTGATTGACGCAAGAAGACTGATTCCAGCGAGCTCCGATTATGATGAGGAGCGAAAGGTATTTAAGCGAAAACTAACAAAAAGTCTTCGCAACGACCATGAACAGTGATGGGCGACAAAAGCGAAAGAGATGGAAAAGGCATCGGCGATTGGCAACACCAGACAACTATTCAGGCTTATCAGGGAAACAGGAGGCAAAAGGCAAATCATAAGTGAAACAATCTTGGAGAAAAATGGCACCATAATTAGCTCCCAGGATAGACGACTGGGACGCTGGAAAGAGCACTATGAGGAGCCGTTTAATTGGCATACAGTCACACTTAACCTGCCGAACATTCAACACCTCCCTGAATGGGATATAGACACAGGTCCTCCGTCCTTAACTGAGGTTACTAAAGCTGTCACTAATCTGAAGCAAGGCAAAGCAGCGGGACCTGATGGAATGACTCCAGAGGTATTTAAGTACGGTGGAGACAGTTTACTGTCTGCGTTAACTGAGGTTCTAGGCAGCGTCTGGGAATCAGAGGAAGTTCCATCGGGTTGGTGTAAGTCACTGATCATCCCGACATACAAGAAGGGAGACAAGTCTTCTTGTGATAATCACAGAGGGATTAGCTTGACTAATATAGTATCTAAAATCCTAGGCTCAATAATACTGCGTAGACTAAGTGGTGCTCGGGAGGCACAAACACGAGAAAACCAGGCAGGTTTTAGGCCAGGAAGAGGGTGTATTGATCATATCTTCACCCTCCGACAGATTCTAGAACATAGGCATTCCTACCGGCGTCCGACAATCACTATATTTCTTGACCTAAAGGCGGCATTCGATTCTGTCAACTGAGAGGTTCTCTGGCGATGCTTGGCTGTAAAGGTAATGCCGAGAAAATACATTGCACTGATTAAGGCACTCTACTCGTACTCATGCAGCCAGGTGAGGGCTTATGGCGAGTTGTCATCTGAAGTAGTGACGACTAGTGGCGTCCGTCAAGGATGCCCATTATCCTCATTACTATTCAACTTCATCATGGATGTACTAATGGACTTAACCCTAACACACTTCAGCGACTCAGGGATTGACTTGCTACCAGGGAAGAATCTCGTCGACCTAGAATATGCGGATGATATAGTCCTTCTAGGCGAGGACGCTGACAAAATGCAGAGTCTACTGAACACCTTGAGCAACAATATTCGTATGTTTGGTATGCGATTCGCCCCTGCAAAATGTAAGATGATGCTGCAGGATTGAACTACACCGACCCCTAGATTAGAAATAGGAAGTGAAGTGGTAGAACACGTTGACCACTTCACTTACTTGGGAAGTACCATCAGCCCCAACGGGTTGATCTCCGACGAAATCTCAGCACGAATACAGAGGGTTTGTTTCGCATATGCCAGTTTACGCTGTCTCTGGCGTAGACGCGATATCCGACTATCGACCATGAAGTGGTATGATAAAGTGAGCAATATTGAGGTTAGGCGTCGAGTGCTAGGTAAGGCGGGGAAATCCATAGACGAGACTGTGAAATTACATCGACTGAGATGGTTAGAACATGTGTTACGTATGCCTAGTCATCGCCTTCCTCGACGGACAATGTTAGCTGACATAGGGTCAGGCTGGAAAAGAGCTAGCGGCGGTCATACCAAAACATGGCACCAGTCAATGAAATCCACAACAGTTAGTCTGAGCCACGTAGGAAGGTGTAGACTTCCTGGTTGGGGTCCTCGGGATGGTAAAACCAATGGCTGGAGATAATCGGTGATATGACTCGAAATCGTTCTCAATGGTGCAGATGCATCCACTCCTTGTGACTTATGATTTCCAGTGAAACTGTTTTGTTCTTCATTATTACTATTCCTTTGTCTCACACCTCTGTTTACTGTCTTTAATATGCATTTCTCCTACTTTCTTCTCTTGCTTTGTGTGCTACATGGAGTGTTGCGACTTGAACTGCTGCACATATGTGCAAAGTTCTATGTCGAAAACAGACAGACAACGTTATGTTTGAATTACAAAGTAAAAGTGGACATCCTGAGAACTTTCTTGGTAAAAAGATCGTCTCCTAGTCGAAAAAAGTAAATATACCTTAATATCCACGAAAGCGTTTAGAGGTACTTATCCTATCGCCTCAAATGACTCACTATTTGCAGTCATTTAAAAAGTAAAAATAAATTTACAGAAGACAGTGTGCTTATGATTTCTAGATATCATAATGCACAATGGAGAGAAAGCTATACAACAGTTAGACGCGCGATATCAATCCGAAACACAACGACTATGATTCTTAATCACAGAACATTCTACTTTGCTACCTAATCGTCTTTTCGTATCACGAGATGTTTCGCCAAGAAAAAAGAAGACCACGGGTTCAAGGAAAATTTATTTAAAGTTTTCTTAAAGATCATGGGAATCCGTATTTATAGCCACGAAGAGATCACAAACATCTGGAAAATAAGAATTTCATTATTTGAACTGAAACAAACAATTTGTATTCAGCCAGTTTTTACCCCAAATAGTAATCCGCTTCTCAGCTTGTTTTTGCTTCGAGAAAACCACCGATCGTAGACCACATCCCGAAACGTTATTCTTGCTACTTAAAGTCTCACCTTTAACTGGGATAGTCCGCTTTTTAAATAGTTTTGGAATATACTGAATGGCTGTTAACACCGGCTTTACTACAGGCAGTCCTAGTTCATGTATTTGGATCTAGTACATTAGGCATTAACAAACATATGTAACACTTACCCTTTAGAGGTTTCTGACTGCTTTCCAGTTTCTTGTTGTTCCCAAAAATACATACGAACACAACAGATTCAAACCTCACATGTGGCTCAACCTAGGTTAGTCAGTGCTGAATATGTGCTGAGAAGGCTAGAATTAAGCTGAAAAAATTGCCACTGTGTGCTGAATTAGGTCTTTTCGTTCTGAAGTAATGCTAGTCAGTGCTTAATATGTTCTGTAAGGGCTGGAACAACGCTGATAAGCAAACCCAGTATGTTCTGATCTACTCCTAAAAATGCCTAGAAAAAGAACACGGTGCTGAATTAGTTCGAACTAGATCTAGTCATGCTGAAAACCAGCACTGAGTTCTAGTCTGTGCCATTAAAAAAACCATTTCAGAACAGATTCAGAATTTACTAACTATAGGATGCTAGAATTATTTCCGAATTACTGAGATTTAATTCAGCATTATTGTAAGCTTGGGTCTCTCGCAAAATATCGGGTGTTTGTTAACTGTTAATGGACACACTGATGGTATACTTACCTTCTCAAAAAGCTTCAAAGCTCTTTCAACTTCAACCCAGGTTCTAAATTCTCAAGGTTTAATATGCTCTTCGAAAACCTTGTTATAACAAGGTTGATATTAATTAATATATATTAATTAATATCAAACAGCACGATCAGAGTTGATATCAACTCTGATCGTGCTGTTTCACCACATTCACTCGTAGACCGTTGTATGCTGTAAACATGGACGTGAAAGACATTGTTTTTCACAGATTTCTACATATCAAGTAACGAACTCAGCCAGCAACAATAATGGCAACCAACAAATGAACTGGAAACAAGACCTTCTGCCGGTAAGAGTAAAGAATAGACGCCAAAGTCAAATGACCTTGATTTGACCAATCAGGTACCTCAGCATTACAAATGGTTGCTAGTCATGATCCTCGTTGAAAATGTCTCCCAGGTTTGTTTTTTGACTTCTCTGTGGAAAATAGGTTGATAGGAAGGCATACGACATGCATATGTGTAAGGATAATGACTCTGCAAAACTATTGACGGGCTGGAAACAGTAAAGAATAGACACCAACCTCAGGCGACCTTGAAACAGCCAATCAGATTATTCTAGGTGAAAAGTGGTACTCATATTAATGTATAATTTAATAACAGAGTCCTTTATCCGGATTGTCTGCTCAAGATCATTCGGAAGCTGGTATATTTAATCATCACGACACAATCCGGCAAGCAATTGCTTCGACATTTATTTTTTTTAAAGTATTTAGTTACTGGAATCGACTACACATACTAGTTTTTAATATCCTTTGTTAAGACTAGTGGCTATTGGATATCATCTGGTTAAATGATAGAAGTCTTTTGATAAGCAAGGCAGATAGTTAAATAACCTTGAGGCAAAACGTGTGGTGCTTTTCTCATGACTTGAACGGCGCACAGCTTAACCTCAGTCAAGGCGCAAATTCTACTCACAGGACTACGCCTAAATGGCGCCGTCAAAGGGCGAAGCAATCCATAACTGGTGAATTAATAACTTTTAAGTTTGTGGATTTATGTGTATAGTTCCATAATGGATAAGATAAGTTTTATACTAATATCAATTATGTGTATAGTCCTTAAACACTTTTCTTCCTTGAGAGTGGCACCAGTTATACAGATATCTCAGGTTATATGTTGAGGAAAAAGTAACGCATTATCTCTATGAGTAAAACTAAGCTGGTAGTCGACTTGAATGTCAGTATAGCATCAAATAACCTATTGGTACTTCATTTTCTCCAGCTTTTGTCTTTATATAAAATATTACGTTTATAATCGCTGTAATGCTGTTCGCAAATAGTCTTTTCAATTTACTTTATGCTGTTTGATATCTCACTGCCCACGTAATACGGCATTCCTGAGGCCACAAACTTATGGTATTTTCTCCAGCTGTTTTCATGCTACTTTCTTACTCCGTATCGCCTTACATGCACCATGACTTAGAATTGATGGATCTCATATCTTTCAGGAACAAACCGTTTATCTGATTCAACTGCTCGAATAATCGTATCGCCTATCGGTTTTTATCTGATATCGGAATCGAGCATCACAAGGTTTTGACAGTCTGATATTTTCAATACCACGTATAACTTGTGACTGCTGGCATTTAAGTAGTGCGCAGCTTCAGAACCAATGCATCAGCACTGCCGTCTTTTGATTCATGAACCGTTGCGTTGTCACCTTTAGTTGGTTAGGATATAGTTATTTAAAAAAAAATTTTGATTACAGCTTGATGCCACACCGTATTTTCAGTACAAGTATGGAATTTTCAGCATGGATATCGGTAACCCAAATTTTGCAGGCCAACCATAGATATCGGGTGTGCGTCGGCAGGGGATCGAACCCGGGACCATGTGCATGGTCGGCGAGAGTCCTAACCACTGTGATGTTTGAGGGACATACAACTTCACAGCTGTCGAATAAACAACATCATGATCCGTCAGACAGCGTGCTTCCAAGGGATGTCAAGTTGGCTAAGAGGAAAGAGGTCGAGAGAAATCATATACCGAAAGCATCGCAGGACTCTTAGAATTCTTTTTGGTAGCTTGATGCCTAATGTTATAGAAGTCTATGACTGACGAATTTTGAGATCCCCTGTATGCACTTAATGCTATTATTGAAGTACATCTGTCAAACTGATTAATTCTGAAAAGGTTTGATGCTAAAGTGCGATTGCGAACTGCCATAACTCTTCAAGAAGTCAAATTAAAATCTTCTTGACGCATAGCGTTATTGCCTATGCCCGTTACACATTTTGTTTGACGCAGCCTCTGTGTGTGTATTTCGCCGCTACAGACCTTCAATAGTGTAGACTTGAATGTGCCATTCATAAGACTTGTACGTAGAGTATTTTAAGTTTCCAATATCAGACTGGATCAAATGTGATCATCAGGAGCAATAGCACTTTATGGATTTCTAAAAAATCTCAAAACCTTTTACGAAATCCCAGCACCAAAAGGCCTTGAACCAACCATAAAATTTGACTTCAGTAAGGAAATCAAACTATTTGACAAGACTCCGATGGAGTCATCTATGTAATGTGGCTGAAGAAATCGGTCAGAATAACTGATGATGGAGATAATACTCAATGAAGTCTCTCATTGTCCACTTACCCACCAGCTGACTGCTATTAGGACTACGGAAATAGATGAGTTTTTTCAGCTGTTAAAACTGAAATGTTTAGGTTTTTATTTTGGCAGGTGATTTTAGTACTCAAACAAAGAAGGTTGGGGTATTTGTGGGGTCCCATTCTGACAAACAGACGATGGTAGTCGTTTTGTACAAGCCACTAACAAGGTTAAGCCCTAAACACATGGAGGGACATTATCAAAAATGGTCATCACCAACATCAAATCAGTGATAGGCGTGTATCTGCTGTGAAGATCGGGGGAAGGTTGATGCGTGGACTACGGTCGTGCAATTGTGCGCGAATCAGATAACAAGTAGTTTGCGTTCGAGTAGAAGATACCTAAACATTAGTCTGAATATGACAGCAATATTCATTAAGGTTGCCTACTGTCACACCAACCTGAAGCCAAAGTTTAGTAAATGCCAGTGGATATCAAACTCTCAGCTTCAAAGAAACTCATTTTGGTGAACTCCGGGAAAAAATGAAAGAGCACCGCTTAAGTGTTATATGACAATAAGTCTTCGTAACCTGCTCGAATATATATGTTGTAAGTTGAGTAACACACATGGACGACTAGACTTTAATAACCTCTTACGCGAGATGACTGGAACACTTTCAACCAGCCAAAAGACACACTTCCCTCCTACCATACGACTTCAATCTAAATGGAAATTAGACGCCGGTTCCCCAATTTTAGCCATTGTGCCCAATGTCGTCCTCGTTATTAAAGAAGAGCAGGATCTGATGGTTCAGGTTTAGAACTACCTGTGAGCGATACTGAGCCCAATTAAAGTGTCTTGTGTCCTAAGCCCACTTGGATAAATTAACCGTTCAGAGCACTCAAAATACAGCAATTTCAGGAAGTTTATCAAGCTTAATTAATTTGTTTTCTTACTTTGAGTCAGTGTTTATGACATCTACTTCTCATACTAACCACACAAGCTGATTAGCTGCAAAGGCGTGTGAATTTCAAAAGTTTATTATGAAAGGGAGAATAGTGAAACTGAACATCAGACTGTCGAAGGAGTTGTAACTTGACACGAGTTGAGGCGATGATAATAATACAACTTGACGACGACCCTCAAGCCACTACAGTGAGCGGGAACAAAAGTTTTAGTTGTTATGAATAACGATTATTATTGGTGTCAATCAACTTAGCATAAAATAAATCATTACCGTTTCTTTTCATCCCAACGTAATTTGGATATACTGAAATTAGAATATTTGTATTCATCCACTATTCAATACGATAATACAGAGGTAAGAACACTAGGGCTTCGAAAATCCAGCAGCTTAACTAACTCTTAAGGCAATTTTACACATGTTAACAGTTAAAATGTAGGTCTACATACGATTCACTGAATGGAAGTGGAGACAATTTTATAACTAGTTAACAGTGATAGATCAGATCAATCACCATTTGCGATTCCTTTCCATTCTGTTTCAGTCTGAACTACTCAGGCAGCACTACTAACTTGAGTTAGTAGTGTGCGATCTCATCAGTTTCTTCCAGCAAACGGAATTATCCAGACCACACAAAATATGATCTGCGTGATGCTATTGAATAGCTATCTCGAAGTAGGCATAGATGCATGACACTTATATACTACTACTGCTACTAAAAGGTTGACATGAGTAGTGCTCAACTAACTTGTGGCAGGTAATTGGACTGAGAAAAACCACAGCAATGGTAAAAAAAAGATTTATTTTCACAATTAATTTATACAAGTTAAAGAGGCAATTATGAAAGGTGCATGTATAATTGACAATGGGAATTAGAAAAAGAGACAAACAAATATATGTATTTTTTTTCAAGTCGAATTATCTTGTTGGTCATGCAAAAAAGTTAGTACAATAATTCGCTGGGTACGTAGTATATTGACTGAGAAAACAAAAATAGAATCAGGATACAGAGTTCAGTGATATATATGTATATATATACCTAAAATCCTCCATCTGGTTGACTGTTCATAAATGCCTCTTGAATCTCTTTCACCATTTTGATCCGATTAAGTATGACCTGTAGTTCAGGCGGTTGAACAGGTTCGGTAGAGAACCATAAATTCATTTGTGGTGGATATAGTGGATTCAAATAGAAGACACTGTCAGAATCGAGCATTTCTGTGGGACTAAAAGGCGAATGAATAAACAAAATCAAAGACAATAAACATAACAGTAGTGTTATTTATTTAGTAAGGCATGTCAGAAATTTCACCAAATAACATTTTTTAATTCTTCTTTTTATTGCTCTCCGCTACTTTCTTTTAACTGTGACAGAATATTCCTTTGTAAATTGATAGGATCACTCATACATATAGAACTGACACTCACCATTAATGAATGCATTAAAATATCACCGATCAAAATTGTGCAGCAACATAAACCATGGTGCGCATTATTAGACTGAGTACTATTTGCGATTCCACACAGTTGGCAATGCACCACACCACTTAGTGTGTTAGGCCTGCCTGCCCAAACCTCAGTGGTAGGTGGGGTGAGCTTCGGATCTGTTGGTAGTCAGGTGCCTAAAGTGGGGGGCAGAGCTAGAGACTCAGTGCTAGAAATTGTTGAAAATATGCAACCCAGAGGCATAGTTAAATAGTTTCTGATCCGCTTCACACACATGTGCTGTTTCGTTTGGAGAATGAAAACACTAGCAACAACACCGGAACTTACCAATGAGAAAAGTAAGCCTTATATAGCCGAACAGGACATCGTTGTGGATGTTGAGGATTTGCATCTAAACGTAAGGTAGTTACGGTATCATCTGGTTCACCGAGCATATGACCAGGTAAATGACAAAGAATGGCTGATTCAGATATTTGAAATTGTGAAAAGGCTAACTGTCGATGAATTGTCCCAAGGCGTAAACCAATATGCTTTGTATTGTAATATAGCATGGTGAAAAGTAAAATCTAAAGAAATATTAGAGAAAGAAAATAATTTGCATTAAAAGCTAGGATTTGAAATATTTTTTATATTAAAATCACAGTTACTAAAACAATCGTATTATCGACTAGTCAATGTGGGATCTGATTGATTATACATACATGAAGCAGAAGTAGAAAAGTGTTCAAACAGAGAAAACAGTGTGTTGTGTTTTGATTGCTACTAGCCTACTTTCAATTTTCCTCTTAATTATTTATCAATGTGCTTCAAAGTAGAGCAGTATTTTGAGAAAGGATTAATGTTCCTGTGAGTGATGAAGCTTTACAAATCTAATTGACTGAATGATCGTAGCAAGAACTTTTTGTTTATTATTATTGGAAAAAGCTCGGTACATTATGGACACCAAGAGATAAGTTACACAAAGTCTTAATTTACTGCAAGGGCTGGGATACTACTACTGCCCAGAAGTTCAGACCGCAGCAGGTGATTTTGTCTTACGGGACCACTTTCCGAGGCTTTGACATGAAGTCTGATCCACAGAGTCAGAAGCTACGTTTCCATGGTTGACGGTGGCCAAAACATGTTCATGCGCCAGTCGATCCGTTCGGATTCTAGAGCCCTGTAGACCATTAGTTATGGAAACAGGATTTTCTAGCTCTCCTAGGTAAACCAGCATGTCCACCAGTCCAGTTGTAAGCACCAGACGTTCGCATTCGTCTTTTCACTTTCGTAAGAAACACACCCCACCGCGTGAAGGTAGTGAATATGAATACTGGGCAGAGGTTCTGAACGCGTGGCCAAATGACAGCACTTTGAGAGGAAGACAGAATTCGGTAACTAAACTAAGGCGAACCAAAGCGAAGCTACCTACCTACCAGTCAGATGAGTTCGAAGTAAAAGTGAGTAATTTGAAAAAGAAGTCTATGTAAATGTAGTGTAATGTTAAAAAGTAGTTAAATAGAGTGGTGTTCTTGTATATGTCCCAGGAAAACTAAATTTCTGTACATAAATTCGTCGAGATAACTGTAAATCATGTTTTTTGACCCATTTACTGCTCTAATCCTCCTTTTTAAGTGACTTCAGAAACTTTCAATGAAATCTGTGTTGGTCCCATTATAAGGATTAACAAAATTGTCAGTATGACTGACTACATTGTGGCGATATAACCCAAGGATGAGAGTTGGCTGTAACTACTCCATAGGTCTGTGTGTATGATTGTGCCAAGTAAGACTGAACGTTGGATAATAGGTAATAAAACAATTGACGCTACATTGAGCGATCGTTTGGATATATCCTTTCAGCAATATGGTGTCATATTGTAACGACAGAAGACACGGGCCAGACAACAGATCGTTTGTTGGGAAAATCAAGAGGCATTTATAAATTTTTATGCAACCTCTTCTGATTGGTTTTTTCTTGCAGAAGGTTATTCTGTTATCTGTTATGGCCGTTTCTCAGAAAGTCAGGCCATATGTATGCGAATCATATTTCCACACGTTAACTTCACTGTTATTGGCTATTGATTTTCTCAAGGTTAAGTTTTGTTATTGTTTTTCTCATGCCCCTGATTCGGGACGTGAAAGTTGACGCAAATTGTTGTCTTTTGGCTAGCAGCCAGCTTTTATCCCAATATAATCCCAAAACCCATTGGATGATTGGTACTCAATCTACCTGGATTGTATTTCCTTTTTATAAGCACTGTTTCATTCACAAGAACAATAACAGCCAGCGGATGTACCTTCGTAAATGCATTACACTTTCACAACATGCTTTCTCCCCTCCAATGAACCTGTTGTCTATACAGTACTTAGCTACCAGATTTAAATGAAATCTGCTACGTAATTTGTGTACAGCATACATAATCATACCTATATACTAAGGGCTCATCTGATGGGTTGCTCAAGGTCATTAGTCTGTTGTTCATGCAGACAATCTTTGTCTTGTACCTATATAACTGAACTGCATTTTCAACGTAGTACAGTAGCTCAAGTTGCTACACACTCGAAAGCAGATATAGAGGTAGAGATGATCTACACCTCCCAATGGGGTTGACAGCGAACAAAAAAGACTTTATGGAATTATGCTGTGTTTTCAATTTGATCACCTTTAACTCTTTCCCAAACCAATCCTATGAAACCTACCCGGCATTGCTCAACGCAGAAGGTGATGGGTTTGGCATCGATAACACATGTCAGTATATTAGACAATGTGGGTTGATTAATTAACAGTTATTATATCTTAATGCTTGAGATAGTAATTCATTTCAGTTTTATCACAAGGTGACTAATGTCTATATCCAACTTCATACAATCGGTATAAGTGAGGTCTGTTCAAAAATTCGGCTAGCGTTAATTCGACATGTAAATCTGGGACTGTCACATTTAATTAGTATCGACATAATTTACATTTTGAAATTATAGATGATTTGCTACTGTGAATGAAATTTTTGTCCGCTTCAATTACTATTAGCATGTTGGTGTATGCTAACTCTGTAACTAACTATACTGGAAACAGTGGAAATATAGTCTACATCTTTTTCAGTTAGCTAAAATTAATTTGGTCTGTCCATAAGACAATTTATGATCAACAACCTGTACATCAAAATATAAAGACTACCTTACCACTCAGTAAACACATATGTAAGTCTGTGAAGCCATATATATATATATATATATATATATATATATATATATATATATATATATATAGTACTAAGAATAAAGATAATATCCAACTGACTGGTCTCAACAGAGAACTTTGCACAGATATTCAGCAGTTCCAGTTGCCACAGTTCCCTCATTGTATCACACAAAGCAAGAGAAGAGAGTTAATGTAGGTTCAAAAGACAGATAATAAAAAGTGGGAGGAGAAAAGAATAGTAATATGGAAGAAGAATAGAGTTTTATCGGATATGATAAATCACATAGAGTGAATGCATCTGCACCGGCCATTGAGAACGATTTTGAGTCATATCACCGATTGTCTCCAGACACTGGTGTGTATATTCCGGAGGACCCCAACCTACCAGTCAGGAAGTCTACACCTCCCTACGTGACTGGCTTAAACTAACTGTGGGGATTTATTTCATTGACTGGTGATGAAGCCATGTCTTGGTTTGACCACCGCTACCACTAG
Source organism: Trichobilharzia szidati (assembly GCA_944472155.2). Lineage (NCBI taxonomy): Eukaryota > Metazoa > Platyhelminthes > Trematoda > Strigeidida > Schistosomatidae > Trichobilharzia > Trichobilharzia szidati. Next base: position 25,420,846 of record OX235276.1, on the reverse strand, counting down.
TCAACTCTTTTTCAACCTGATCCATCGTATGTCAGCCTCTAACATTGACTGTTGTCGAGGAAGGCGATCGATGACTAGGCTAGGCATGCATGTCCTAACCATCTCTCTCAACCTGTGTAACTTCACAACCTCGTCGACTGATTTCCCCTCCAACTCACCTAGCACTCGATCAACGCCTCACCTCAATATTGCTCACTCTATTATACCACCTAACATAGGAGACACAACACAGACAACTATGATCACAGACAGCTAGCTAGCTAGCCGAGCTTTCCATGTCTTCCACTTTCAACGGGGGACCTGTCTCATTGACAGGCATAAAGGAGGACAGAGTGAAGTGACTGCTGAATGTATCCATTATGATCCTACAAAAGATCGATAATAGCCCACGTAGCGCAGTGGTAACTCTATGACTGCAGCATAGGGTGACACGGGTACGAATTTCCAAGCAGACATCACATCTAACCCCAAAGTTCCCCACTGATTGCCACCAAATAACATCAATCCAAAGTGAGCTGAGATGATGAGTCGCCTAGATTGGTGACTACAATGGACTAATTCAATTCAGTCAACAAGAAAACGGACTAGAAACAAGGTGTCGGTCATTCACTGGTGATCAATCAATGTATGATATCGACTTTCCTAAGTTAAAATGAACGAAAAGCTTTCGAACTTTAAGCTTTTATGGATAACGATATTATGCAAGGAGCATCAGTGTTTTTTAAAATTCCACCGCTTATTATTGATAATGGAAAGTAGTTTTTTCTTGTTTAATAAATTCAAACTGGTTTAATTTTTTTTTCACTCTTTTAAACACGAAGTTGGGCGGCATATAAGGGAAAAGGTTGTGAAATTGGACAAAAAACACTTAACTAAAACATGTGATTGTCAAAAGAGATACCTACTGGGATGTAGTTACAACAACTTAACTTAAAAAGCAGGAGGGAAGTACCATAGACCGATTAGAAAAGTGAATTTACAAATAGCATGTATATCCATAGGCATAAAATGTAAAAACACCAGTTTGTTTACTATATAAACCTACTTCAGCTGACTGTGAACCCAACTGTTTTGCTTCCCATAAATGTTCTTCTTCTATACGACAGATAAGGAGACCTTCTGGACTAATACGTGGTTGAAAATTGGCCAATATTTCATTTAAAGCTTGAGACAGGTCAGTAAACGCAGGATCTCCAAATAGATTTACAATACGCCCATTTTCATTCAGATACTCTTGGATACCTTTAAGAATAAAGATCATATTCGTAGAGACAGGTGAAAATTAACCTTCAATCACAGCAGAATCAAACTAATATATGTAGGGCAAACATTTCGCTTCGTACATTCAGGTAATCGAATTCCTCTTCAAAAAACGGAAGGCTTCACATAAAAATAAATTACTGACAGTACACTAAATTCCAATCATCTCTATAAATGTATTACCTTTAACTCACTAAAGTGCATTGTTGTCTTAACCACAGAGATGCTTTGCAACTACTAGGTTGGTGTAAATGCTCACAGGATTATTACACCATCAGATTTCAGAGATACAACTGAAGAACATCTGGAGGAGACTCAATATACTTGCAGGAATTGTACTGATTTCAGGCTAGATTACGAACTGATATCAGCTTGAGAACAACTGAAAACTTGGGAGTACTGGATAGTCGTTTCATACTAGTTGGAGACTCATCAGTTCTCTACACATCAGGGATTGAAACCAACACATTCAGGTAACGAGACGAAACCGTCGACCATTCCAATCGATGAGACGAGTGAGAATCACGTGTTCTGGGTTAGATCCCCGATAGTGGATCATGGGCATGTGCTGATGAAGAGACTCGAATTACGATGAAATGGCCATCTAGTAATTCCTAGTTTCCCCCAGTGGTTCAATAACTGAGGTTAGTTTGTGATAGAACTTTATATATATATATATATATATATATATATATATATATATATGAATACTTTACTTACCAAGACATAAATAAAAAATGGAATCAGCAACATAACATTCATTATTTGGCTTTCGAACTTCACGAACAAATTGACTCAATGCAATGTTTAGATCTTCATCACTCATATTTAACAAATCCGCGTATAAATGTGAATACTGTTGCATTGCTGCTGTAGATCTAGTTTTATCAGTTGATGAACACGCTGATCTTTGTTGTACCCAATGACGCCAGGCATTAATACCATAAGAGAATTTCAAATGATAATTAGCATCGGATGTAAGTACGGGTGTTAATAATGTTTGACGTGGTCGTTTAGCCGGAGGATGTGAACGATTACTTGTACGACCTTCACTGGACGAATCACTCACTGATGTTGTCCGATGCTGTTGACGAAATGATGGATTAGTATGTTCCATAGGATGCATACCAGTTGATTCTGAAGTCCATGAATCTGAGGACGACGACTCTTCTGGTGCACGACGTTTAAGATAAGATGTATTTTCAGCTGCATCACAATCGCCACCTTCATGCTATTCAAAAAGATTCAAGACACAAATATTGTTAAGTTATACAATAATAAATGAGTCAGTTAATGCATACTAATTACAGTAATACTGCCAGATAATGATATCTTAAACGAATAGTTATTAATGCAACAGTTAGAATAAAAAATGATCTGAAGAGATATAATATGCATTTTAGCTTCTTCGGATGATTTCTGATGGAAAGCTAAAAAATGAGTTGTGCTGTTAAATATTTCAGGAACTCAACTAGTGGAGAGCTGGAGCCAGATAAGTCGAACACTCATACGAACTGGACATTTGTCCTTTCTTCAATCATCCGAAGATTCAACAAACACTCGGTTTATACCAAAATCCAGCACAACTTGGGACTTTTAACAACTCACCGAACATTCGCTAATTGACTGACAACTGGAGAATGTGAAGGCAGTAGTGGTTTGCACTGAGACAAATATAAATCACTTTGAATTCACACCCCATATGTTGCTATATTCATAAGTATTACGTTTTCCTACCAATAAGAACATTCGTTGTTAAGGGGGGAGATCAGGTAGATCAGTACAGATTTTGTCATGAATTAACGTCAGTAACTGTCACAAATTAGAACCAAAAACGTGTGTGCAGTGTTTTTTCGTGGAGTTCTCAATGATTCTCTAATTCACTTCAGAGTTCATGACAAAATTTACACTGAAATTATTATTCTCAATGAACTCATCACTCCATTCATTCATATTAAATATTTGATTTTCAGATAGTAGGTCACACAAGTTCGAGTGTTACTTCACCTACTTCAGTCTAGGCAACCAACTGGGTAGTACCATTAGCTGCTCTCATACAATAACTGTGTGTGGTTGATAGCCTGATATATTAAAGATTTGCTATGCTATGTATAGTGCAGTTAAAGAAGAAGACCGAAATTGTGGAAGTAATAAAATAATTTAGGTTTGCGTGTCTTTTTTTTTCTTCCCAAGACCTATGAAGCACAAGTTCAAAATACAATCAGGAGACCGAAATTTCGACAGCTAAATTATAACTAGCTATCTTTAACATAATATGTATGCATACCTCAATGTTTAGCAGTGAATATTGAAAATAAATTTCAAAATGCATGGGATCTAGATACCACGCACAAAAAGTAACAACAAGAAAATAGGACATATATATATATATATATATATATATATATATATATATATATATAAAACATCATCTGTGTTAACGACAGTGCAATAAAATAGCACTAGTTTAAAGGCTGGTGTGCGTCCGTAGTTCAACGGTAGAATACTCGCCAACTACGCACATATTCCGGGTATCGATCCCCTGCCAACGTACTCCTAAACCTCGCCTAGACGATAGAAAGCTCAAGAAAGAGGGGAGGTTGGGCACGAGGCTAGGAACGCCATCATGTGAAAAAAAACTCCGCTAATGCTAGTGAAACTTCAAAGCTCAAGCCTGAAGCCCTATCTCCTAAATCAGAACACAAAGGAATTAAATACTATAAGATAATAATTAAAGGCTAATAAAAGTACACAGTAACGAGAAAGTTATTGAACCTTCCAAAGCTAAGACAACTATGTGAGTTAGTCAACACACCCAGAGGAAACATCAGTCTAATACACTTAGGAAACGAAGAGGAGTTTACACTGAGAATTACAACTGAAATGAATTCACCAAAAGTGGTATGGTGCAGAACTTTTATTTATTTAAATGTATAGCATAACTTCATAGTCCTGTAGTTTGTTGCAATAGAAATAGTTGTTTGCAGTACAAACTTTAGCCAAATGAAGGAAATTCAATGTTACGAGTAAAGTATACTAACCTCTTCAGCAATTTCTGCAACTCTTTCATCAGTTGACATCTTTAATGCACCTGGATAGCGTGTTGATTGGTCAGGTTCTGAATCTGCACCTTGAGTGTTTACTTCGTTGTCACTTGCTGGTGAATCATGTGTACCACGTTGGCCTGATTTTTGAATAAGTGCTCTGCTGTTAGGCACAAGATCGACCTGCTGCTGCTGCTCATGAACTAAAATAATTCAACAGGATGGAATTGTGAAATACTGTTTGTTGTTTAAGGTTTAAACACAAGAGTAATTTAGGATTGGGGGATTTCATCATGAGCTGACATCGATTGGAAAACCAACAGGGAGTACTGGATAGCCAGCTGTTTCGTCTTAGTTTGGGACTCTTCGACAGTACACACCCACTGACAGGGTTCGAAGCACGACTTTCTGGTTAAAAGGTGAGCTAGCTCGTAGACCATTAAGCAACTGGGACCCAATCGATCCAATGGCCAGTGAATGCATGAATTCCAACTTCTGTCAATTCATGATATGGTGCGACCACTTCGCAATGTCTTCTTCGATGAGTTACTGCCTCACCTTCAACCTGCTGCACCCTACTGGTCACGGCTTCACACTAGAACCCCAGGTTAACCGCCTGAATAGGGCCAGTCGCTAGTGAGCATCAGATCAACTTTTCAAGAATTAGTTTTGTAGGAATACTTTCACTCTATTTTAACAATAGCAATTAATAACAATGTTATTATTATAGCGGTATTCAAACGTAAGAAGTCACTTGATCTACACAACAGATCGTCTGAATGATAGTTTTGACATTCATACAAATAACGTTAGTGGAAGTAATATAATTCAGAATCAGTAGGCTGTAGCTTCATTCTATCAGGCGCTCCACTTTTTAAAGCACCTAGTCAAGAGGACTTAAACCCCGATTTATCTGGGCAGGGCAGCTAGGTGGTAAGCACTGTTTTAATCATATCGACATATCTGTAGTTATTTTACTCCCTCCTGAATATTAAAGAAATTGGTTTTACAACCATGACTGGTTTTGTGTCGTTTATTAGATTAACAAAGATTTTATATTTTCAAGAATTGGTTTTTGTAGGGATTCTATTTGTTTCAGATTAGACGATGGATTGATATCAATCCGTGATGTAATCTGAAAGATTTTATAACCATTCACTCTCCACTTAAGCGTGTAATTTTTTAATACTTCGACCCCCCCCCTTACTCATTGTGAGACCATATGAAAATGTATGCATCACAGTGACCAAAGTTACTATACATTAGTTTTAATGCAGGACGGTAGGTCTATCATATATCTACATATAGCTAAATTTTTATTTTCTGATAATCTAACTAGTCACCGATCTACTGACTTCACGACTATTACATGGGTATTTGGAAAAATACAGCATTATTATGTTAAATTCGGCCTATTGGATCCTTAAGTTAACAAAATTTCTCTCGGAGTTAGTGAGTCAAAATGTAACGCTAATTTCGTAGCTGTATATGGCAGTACTGTAGGAGGATGGGTGGTCTGAATTCCTTATCACTTTCATTTGATGATCATGATTTTTCTTTTTTCTAAGAGTTATTATAAATTTTTGAATGAATTCTCTAATGGGTAATTTATTTAATACTAATGTTTACATTATTCATTTCCTTTCCACCGGTCAAGCGCACCTGACTGGATTACAACACATAAACATTCAACTAAATCTTGGCGTTACTGAGTTCGTGTGGGATGATTCAAAGTTTAAGTACCAAACAGAGCGTGACGATTTTTCTTTTATAGGTGTTAATTCTCTAAGTTCTCAATATGCTTTCATTTTATAGTCTGCATTGTCGCAAAAATAATTCACCTTCTATTATTGAGTTTATGTTTGAAGAAATAAGGGATATGTTCAGATTTCTACACAGGAAGTGTATGTATCGTTCACATATCTCCATCATAGCTTAAAGGTGGACTAAACTTAGTAAAAACTTTATATTCACAAATACGCATAAATATATGTGATAGTAATGGAGAAATTCGTGATCTAATTATCTCTCTCATTTGTCTGTTGATATATTTTACCTTGAAATTTGAAGATACTAAAAGTTAGAGATCACAGAGGTTATACTATGAGCAATAAATGGTAATTGGAACATCATCCAATTACTAGCATTATATCACTGTGTTAAATTAGATAAAGTCAATCGATGAGGCTATATGCAACTACATCGATTAGAAAATGGCTAGGCGTGAGCAACACATGTCTTAGCCACTGCCTTCCTTGACAAGCAATGTTAGCTGACATAGGATTAGGTTGGGAGAGTTAGTGGTGGACAAAGCAAAACTTCGCACCAGTTCATGAAATCTCTAATAGTTAGTTTAAGCCATGTAGAAGAGTGTAGACTGTCTGGTTGGGGTCCTCGGGATTCTGACAATCTATGAGGACTGGAGACAATTGGTGTTATGGCCCAAAATCGTTCTCAGTGACTGGCACAGATGCATTCAATCCTTTGTGATTTATCATATCAATTAAACTCTATTATTTTTCCATGTTTCTATCCTTTCAACCATCACATTTGTGCTTTTTATGGTCCTTAAGGATCTTTCTTTTCTCTCACTTGTCTTCCTGGCATAGTTAAACTTTAAGCACCAGTAAATGCCAATGGACAGATGACCATGAACGCACCAACCGTATGATAAAGGTGATTTTTTTCGCATAAAATGCATATTTTCATGAAAATAATGGATTAAAAGGCATTAAACTGTTACAAAGGATACCTACCTTCCTGTAAAGTGTGACAGAAATACCTTTCGCTTTTGAATTGGAGTAATTTAACCACATTCTATACATGTAATATCTAGTCTTCTAACCCTAATCTTTCCTTAACCTAAGCCTAACGTGAAAATATCCCTAAAATAAGCCTAATCTAACTCGAAACGAACATAATTTCGCCCTCATTGGAATTAACCTAGCCCTAACCTGTCCTTAGCCTAAACCTTAACATTATCTGTCCCAAACCCAACCTGAAACTTGCCATATATTCCATTTAATAACATAACACTTCATTAAGCATACTTTATTCATGATTACAGTACTATATACCAGGTTTCACTAACTTGTTCGCTGGGCACCTCAAGGACATTGGTGAGGCCGCACTCCACTGGTACCTACTGGTGCTTAAAGTTCAACTTGGCTATCTTCCTTTGTGGGCTACATAAACAGTGTGACAACTTGGATTTCAGCACTTCTGTGCAAAGTTCTGTGTTGAAACCAGTTGGGCAAATCGCGAATAAACTTACTTAATAAACAACTGTTTTCTACCTTAGTCACCAAATTCTAATCGCTCCTCTCATTATTAGACGACATTCACTCTGACTTAATTGTGAAAAAAATTATGACTTCAACATTGTTCCAAATCGCATAGATATTTCCTGCTGTAATGTAACTAAATTTTGAAGTATAGTTACGACACTTAAATAAATGTTCTAATCATTCAAAAATTAAACAGTATGTACAACTTTTAGAAATGTGGTAAAAAATCATTGACAATAGTCAAGCAAACTGCTACCAGTAACAGGCTTGAATATTTCTGGGAAGTTATCGTTTATCAAACAAAAACAACTTATTAAACAGTCCATCAGATAAATTGAATATTTATCGTGTTCCATCCCAAGTTTCTACTACCTGCCTGTGATTCTATCATATGTTGTAAGTTAAGGAGAGATAAACGTGATATATATATGTATATATATATATATATATATATGACGGAGTAGTGTAGCATCCTAAAATTTATTTCATGAATCAAGAGGAAGACAATTTTTTAGACTATCCTACTCTATGTAAGTCTTGTTTGAGGTGTGTGACTGACTGAATGACTAGTTTCAACGCAAAACTTTACACAGATATGCAGCAGTTCCATTTGCCACACTCCCTCCATGTAGCACTTAAAGCAAGAGAAGAGACAGTGAAGGGATATTCAAGAGACGGAAATAATAAACACGAATGTGAGGCAAAAAAAATAGTAATATCGAAGAACAATAGAATTTTATTGTATGTTATAAATCAGAAGGAGTAAATGCATCTGCGTCAGCCAATGCAACGATTTTCGGCCATGTCACAGATAGACCACAGCCACTGGTTTTTACCATCCCGAGGACCCCAACCAGTCAGTCAAGAAGTCTATACCTCCCGATGTGGCTGGCTTCAACTAACTGTTGTGGATTTATTCCGTTGACTGATGAAGTCATGTTTTGGTTTGACCACCACTAGCTAACTCTTTTCCAACCTCATCGATCCGTGATGAGATCTCATCATCGATCAACCCGCTGGCGTTGGCTGATGCGACTTCCCAAAATAAGTGAAGTGGTCAACACACTATACCTACCACTTCACTCCTTATCTCTAAGCTAGGAGTCGACGTTATCCACTTCAGTCCTGTAGCATCATACATTTGACAGGAGTGAATCGCATGCCAAACACTGGAAGATTGGAGCTCAAGGTGTTCAGAAGAATCTGTATTTTTTCAGCGTCTTCACCAAGACGGACTATATCATCTGCGTATTTTAAGTCAATGAGATTATTCTCTGATGGTAACAAGTTAATCGCCGAGTCTCTGAAATCAGTTAGGGTTACGTCCATTAGTATATCTATGATAAAATTAAACAGGAATGGAGACAGTGGGCATCCCTGACGGACACCATTGGTAGTCACCATGTTTGAAGTGTGTGTGTTTATGTATGTATGCATGTTATTAAATGCAGCCTGAAAGTAGTAAATACAAATAGACCAACAGTCAACAACATTACCTTCAGTAAGTGAAGCATCTGATGAAACAGCATCGAAAACAAGCGGAATTGGGATTGGACATGGTAGTGGATAAGGGATTGCATATGGCACTGGTCTTGCATATAAACATACAGGGAATGGTACATAGATTGGAACTGGGATAGGAATAGGTAAAATAAGTGGCATCTTCTTTAATTCATCTGGATCAACAAGATCTGAAAGTACAAATAAATATATACTTAAGTATGACACTAGCAATGATGGCAACATAGTTTTAAGGAGATGAAATATTAAGCCACATTGCTAAGTCTGTCACTTTAATAATAATAAAAAATAATAATAATCTGAATACACTTCAGCAAAGAAAGGAATTAGTACAGATCGTTGCTTACTATCACATGATTGTTCAAAAATGCTAGTGCTACTAGGCAAGCGTATTAACACTTGGGTGCTTAAGGTTTAGACCAAATCTTTTGACTCTATCAAGCCTCTAGTTATTTATAAGAAAAGCCAGTGATGAACTCACATTAAATTGGAGTGTGCACGCTGTTACAAAACCTCTACTACATTGAAGAAATTATAAAAGCTTTATTTATAACAATAAGAAGTATAGTTAATATCAAGTTTAGATAAGTAGGTAGGTCTATGTTCACAGATCTAATAGCGAGAGAATGAATATCAGATCAGTGGGACTTGGAGTCAGATCTTGAAACAAATATGATTTGCTCGACTTTATTGTTTACTAGCTGCGATTAAATATTTTATGATTATGGATCAAAGAATTTTTCGAACATAAAATTATCAAGTTAGTTCTGTTGTTTGTTATTAATTAATAAGATTTTTGAATTGCACTAGAGTACGGTAGTGTATGATTACATAAAATACAAAATTTATACAAATCCAAAACAAACTTCCTACAAGTTGGAGGACTTCATCATGACATATATATAAAAAAATAACTTTTAAGGAGCACAGATATTATCTAATCAATATAGTTTACGCTTGGTCTAAATTCTAGCTACCAGATTTTTCAATTAGCAATCTACGATAAAGATTGTCTGTAAGGTAGTACAGATCAGCAGTAATATGCACCTTGCACTTCTACTGCAGTAAACAAGACTCTTTGATTTGATACTCGCTAGTAACTAACGTCATGCGTTTACTGCAGACTGAATTCTGTCAGTTAAGTTTGCAATGTAGTCACCATACTAGGTGACTACGCCATTGCAGTGCACTCTAAATTGATATTAAATATTTGGAGGTGACAGGTAGGAAGCCTTCGACCCAGGTTCCATGCTTGTTAGCAGTCGTCAGCAAAGGTGTATCTGAAGAGCCATCTACCTTGGTGGCTGCATTGCAGAATTGGCTGATAGAATTCAATCTGCACCAGACGGACGATTAGACGCATGACATTAGTTACTACATAGTGTCTAATCAAAATATCCATTACAGTCTAAGCAAGAAATCAGTCGCGAGCATGAACAGATCAGTAGTAACCTCTCTGACTGCAGCAGTGGGTGACATACTCGTGTATCACTTCTATGGCATATATAATGGAAGCATATCGGGAGTACTTACCTGTTTGAACTTCTGCGTCCACAGATATCATGTCCTCAGTAGTTGATGTCTCAACACAACTATATTTTGGTTGATCAGACTTAATCAATAGCTGATCATCTTCAACCTCAGCCACTGGCACCATATCTTCATCATCATCACTTTCGTCTGATTTCATTAAATGTTCAGTAGTTTGTGTTTGAATCTCTTTACCAATAGATGTTTTGTTATTACTTAGTTCCGTTACACTTGAAGGTTTATCTGTTTGTACAGCTACACCATGCTGGGATAAACTATCGTAGGCTGTTGTGGCATTCGCTTGAGTTTTACGACACATGGATAGTGGTCTACATAACACTGCTTTATTACGCATAGCAACCGGAGCGGCTGGTTGTAAAATAACTTGTTGTTCAATACCCAATTGTCGAACCATATCGATTGGGACAACGGGAAATTGACCCTATATAAAAAGAGAAAACAAAAATAACCTCATAATTACAATCAGATTAGCAAGGGGAACGCGAACGATTAAATTATGCATCAATGTGTCAAACTCACTCTTAAAGGCCTACGACCTCTTGGCCGACCTCGACCACTAGTACCGGCAATAGCAGCAGCTAGACGGTAACTGGAGTCTCGATCCACACCTATTCCACTCATTGCACCAACGCCTGTCGAAACAGCTGGATTTATGATTGTACCTCCTGTTCCACTCATTCCTTGATTTACACCAGACATTGGACTTCCTGTTGTCCCAAATACGGTTGCAGAAGATGGAGTATAACGAGTGCCTAGAGACAGAAGTCCTGAAGCTGATGGCGACAGTACATTGGACTGAACCCCACTCAATCCTCCTGTCTGACCAACAGGAGTGCCTGTGCTTAGAGGCTTTCGACTGTAATGTATTAAAAACAGAAAGGCATTTAGTGAAGCAGGCAAATAAGTAAATGAAACTAGCAAAATGTTAAATTCAATGATAAGTACGCAAAAAACTGAACTTAAAAAAAATATCAATCCATAGTGCCACTAAATTCATCCGAAAATTATTCACACGAGTGACATTCAGGGAATTATTAGGTAATGTATAGTTTTATTGCTGAGTACTCTGAATAAATAATACTGTGGTAAATTTATCCAGCGCGGTTATCAGATTTTAGTGCTGATTTCTAGTCGTAACAAATTCTGATAACACTACCAGAAACTCACAGTCTGTTGCCCTAAGATAATCTGATTAGGGATATTAGTTGTTGAAAATTAAATATCTCACAAACACACAGTATTCGCATGGATCGGTAACAAAGTGATAAAATCGCATGCATGCTTCAATTGCTTGCGAAATTTCTATACATCTACAATATGGAGGGAGATGGATGAAGCATTCTCATTGTTTACAAACTAAGTTATGTTAAAAGTTTTCTTTCACCTGAACTTTAAGTAGGAAATTCTTCACTGACTTTCAAACACCCTAAGCTGCTTATAGTAATACTGGATAAATATGCACATCACTTGAGAGAAAATAATGCTAATGCTGCCACTCAAATGGAATGTTAATTCATTCATTCCAGAGGTATAATGTATGTCAACAGCTTACACAGATGATAATGGGTAAATAATCATGTATATTCATGTGTTAGTTTGTAGGGATGTGACTGCTGTCTGTTGCTAATGTTAAAAGCACTCATGACGATCTACTGGAAATCGAATTCAGAAGCTTCATCGTACCAGAAAGTGCATGTTGTCATTCAGCCACTAAGAAGGGATTCAATGACTTCTGAATTCTAGCTTCTAAAGACTCACAATATTTAGTGCCACTGACAGTAATGGGTCATTATTGGTGGATATCTATCCTCACACCCAAAATGATGGACCTTATAGGTCGCGGCTTCTAACTTATACGCAAGGAACCTCACATCCTGTATTAAGCTGATTACTCCATAGTTCTCAATAGTACCCTATCAGATATATTGGTCCGCGATGAAACTTTAAACTTGATTTTAGGACTTATTTAGATTTCAAAAGAAATATTTATGACATTACAATGCATTGAAGACAATTTTTCAAACAACGGAGTACTCACTTTACAATAAAATTTAATATTCATCTAGAAAACTTTTTGTTAACATTAGGTGTCCTCATCAGGTGTATGAATAATATGAAGTTAAAAGCCATGAAAAATACCGAACAAGAATACATAAGTCGTGCAATAAGATTAATGCTTACAACTGTACAAGAGATCAATTCGCTTTGTATTCTACTCAGAAGAATACTATCCTTAAAAAGGTGAACAATTGTTTTCGACTAAAATTCAATTCACAATAGAAAAAAAATCCAAATCCAAATAACAATAATCCTGTAAACAAAGAAAAATAATTCTAACCTTGTGACATTACGTGATCCACGATTCGTATTGAGAGAAACCCAACGAGCATCATTATTTGCCAAGGTATAACCACCTCGACCAACATTTGCCTGAAGAAGTAATTAAATCGAATAAAACCATGAATAAAATCGATCAAGTGTCAAAAGACAGTACACGACGTGAATTAGAAAACCATAACTATTAGTGACTACAATGAATAGGGTGTACAATACTTGCCAAGTCAACAAATAAAGCTGGAAAGGTTACTGTACACGGTTTTATTTAAATTCAAATCTTTTTTTGATCATCAATATATCCTACTAGCTGTGTTCTCCGAAAATTTAGAGACTATTGGGACTTAGAAAGTTCGAACGTTATTACCAAGTATGATATCAGACCTCAGCATATGATACATAGTCTAAGTTGAACTTAGAAAACAAACCACAGAGAACATGGCAGATTTTAGGATCGGACTTCTGTGGATTGATTGAATATCTCTACTCTACTACAGCCGTCTAAAATTTATCATATTTCTTGACATAAAGCAGACTTTCGAATTTATCGGTGGATAGATGTTTCATGTTTGGTGGGGAAAAGGAGTGTACAAATGGAGTGAGGTTAAAAAATAAAGACATGTAAAAACTGAAGTGAAAACCTTAAGGGCATTGATGTTACCTAGTATTTTCCAAGCAATACCCTATTAAAGGTAGCGGGCCTGTTCAAACTGTAATTATATACCTTAAGATACAACTTATTCCACTATATTATGTGAGCTGTTGAACTTTTTAAGGAAATCAACCGATTAATACTTTTAGTTAAAAGAAAACTCACTTTATAACCACCAGCGTGCTGGCTCAAGTGTTGAGCTAATTCCGGTTTCAGTAAACTTTTTCCACCTTGAACACTACCTAACTGAATTTGAGCACCACTTGCATCTTGGATAACATATGTACCGGCTTGGTCGATTGGTAACTCAACCAGTTGTCCCATACTGGGATCTATGGCAGGTATGCTAGTACTGTATAAACAGCAATGAAAACATTTTGTACATTTAGAATAGTAAAACTACAATTCTGAAACTTATCATGATAAATCAGAAAAAAGGTGAACGGCTGAAATTGGTTATAAAGTATAGATTAATAGTCAGTAGAACAACTGGACCTCGTCTTTTCAACTCATACCATTTATAGGTACAACATTTTCTTGCTTTCTTTTCCTTTTCTCTCTCTTTTTTCCGTTATATGCTGCTTTGTTTCTTTCTTCCGCTTACGTCAGTAAATATGATAGCACCTACTTTTCTAACACCTTCAAACACTGTTCAACTTTGGCTTTGCTACCGACATGCCAATATGTTGCTGTCATAACGAACTGAGATTTCCTTAATCTATGTAGAATTCTATTTATTGGTAATGTACTAACTGGATGCAATACTGTAGTAAAAATGCTGAGAATTCCATTCTGTATCACTAGTACTGTTTTGGAATAAAGCAAATTACTATTATTATTATCCCATAAAAACTTGTAAAATTAGTCTGAAATACTTCATCACAAGAGTCAAGTAGCATAGTAAAAATAAAAACAAAGTGTTTATCAAGCTGTTTTGACTTTCATAAGTAAACCGTCGCATATATTTATTTTGTTCTCTAAATAAACTTTCCCAAGGGCAGAAACTACAGTCCAGATTTAGTCAGCAGAGATATGGCTCATTGGTTAAATCACTCGAATTCCGCTCCTGCTCCCCCACTTCAGCCTGGACAACCGGTCAGTATCGCCAACCTTCATATGACATAAGTGTGACTCAGCTTGGTACGGAAAGATCTGTTTTGGATAAGTGAGTTCGGACAATGGAAGATAGCGGAAATATGACTAACGCTTTACAGTCCCCAGATATTAATTTGCCCCCTTTGTTATCACACAAGTAACCAGATTATTTCTTAAAAAGAGATATATACTCTGTTATTGGTATTTGATATGTAGTCAGTGTATTGAAGGTTAGAAAGATTACTACTTACAGTCACTGGCATTATAAACCACAAAATTACAGGGTCGTAATATTGCTGAATGATTAAGGTGTCTTGCCAGACGACAAAGAAGATATTTAGCACTAAGACATAAAATGCGCAACATAGAATTATGTTAAGTAGTAAATGAAATACCAACCACTCATCAAAGTGAGAGCAAGTGATGTCTGCAAAATTTTAGACTCCGTACGTAAAATGAAAGCGTTAAATTTATGCATTATAGTCGTACGTAATTTAGAAATTGTACAATAACACTCGAAAGAAAGTGACTGATTACGAACAATAAACTGTTTGCAAAAAAATGAAAGTAGCCAATAACTTTTCCCTTAAAATGTTAATTAAGAAAACACATTCTCACTATTTAATACAATATAAAAAATAAAGTTGCATACTTTCAGGGCAATTCCCTTCACTGCTACATAATACTAAAGCATCTCTAAGGACAAAGTCGAATGTCACTTTTAGATGAAGAAATATGACGCCCTTGTACACTTCCTAGAACATGTTGTAGGGTGAAGATCCAATCAATGCAATTTAATCTGGGCCTAAAACCTGCCTGTTCATTCCGCTTTATCTTGACCTCACCAGTCAACAAATTACTGTCCCCTAATATTATAGATACTATACATATGACAGACTAATATCTTTGACATTATAACATGAATATTCGTTTCCTTCCTTATAAACCGTAATGACTGATGACCAACAATTTAGTGGGACTATGTCGCATTCTCATAGCCAACGCTCCCACTCACTTCCGTAAGGTAGCAGGATGATCCACCTTTCTCGGAGATTATTCCAATTACAACGATTCACAATACGTTTATTTCATAAGACTTGAAAAGTTGACCCATTACTTATTCCAGATGCATTTACATTTTTATCACTTGTTACTCACAATTATTCACGATAGGTACAAAGAATCAGTTTAAATTTAAGTTCTTGCTGCGCATTGTTTGGAGCCCGTTTAGAAAAACCTCGTATTAATCATTTTGGGTAAGGCTACAGGAATCCACTGGTTCTTACTGAACACTGGTTACAAGTTATTAACTGTCTTCACAACTATGTGTGACGTAGCTCACTGGTTTAAGCATTCGACTTCCAACCAACGGCGAGCTCAAATCCTCCTTAGCTTACTTTAGCCTCGGAAACTGGATAGTATCTAAAATCTACAGATTCAGTCGGTCGATCGGTCGGGCTTCGACGTAGAACTTTGCACCTATGTGCAGCAGTTCAAGTCGCAACACTCCATGTAGCACACAAAGCAAGAGAAGAAAGTAGGAGAAATGCATATTAAAGACAGTAAACAGAGGTGTGAGACAAAGGAATAGTAATAATGAAGAACAAAACAGTTTCATTGGAAATCATAAGTCACAAGGAGTGGATGCATCTGCACCATTGAGAACGATTTCGAGTCATATCACCGATTATCTCCAGCCATTGGTTTTACCATCCCGAGGACCCCAACCAGGAAGTCTACACCTTCCTACGTGGCTCAGACTAACTGTTGTGGATTTCATTGACTGGTACCATGTTTTGGTATGACCGCCGCTAGCTCTTTTCCAGCCTGACCCTATGTCAGCTAACATTGCCCGGCGAGGAAGGCGATGACTAGGCATACGTAATACATGTCCTAACCATCTCAGTCAATGTAATTTCACAGTCTCGTCTATGGATTTCCCCTCCTTACCTAGCACTCGACGCCTAACCTCAATATTGCTCACTTTATCATACCACTTCACGCGGGAGATAGAACGCAGACACCTATGATCGAAGACAGCTAATCTTTTCATGTCTTCCGCTCTCAATGGCCAGATCCCACAGCCATAAAGGAGGACGGAGAGGACTGTTGAGCAGTACACAGATTCAGTGAGGCTCACAACCTCGTACATGAGAAATATATACCCGTTAACTGGGTTCTAATTCACTGTTTCTAAATCAGACTGTATGCTGCACATGACTTTAAAATGATGCATACTGAATCTAATGCAATGCTGCTCATTAGTTACATTTCCTCATGTGGTAGCTTTAAGTGACAATTCATGGTAAGGTCAATACTCATCAGCTGTTTGAAATGGGAAGTCCAGGTTCCTAACAGAAGCAAGATATACCCGCAAGTAATCGAGAGGCTTAAATAGTATTTACCAACATGGGAACTGTACGAGTGAAATCAAGCAAACTGAGTGCTTTCAGATTGATAATTACCCATTTTAGGCTACCACACAGGTGTAAAATATATTCCAAGGTATGGATAATACATGCAAAGAATCTGTTTACAACATACAGGTAATCATAGTAATTGCAAACACTGGTTGTCGAGTTCATACCGCTACTGGTATCATGATAAATTAAAAGACGTAATGAAAATGGCAACGGGTGAGTTAGGCAACAGTTACGAGTGGCCAGACTAACGGTACTTTTAGGAGAGGATGATTCAGAAAAATCTCCACATAGTGCATAGAATGGTATCCTAACTGAGCTCATCACGACTAATTAGGAAGTCAACCACAATGAAATCTTTCATACGTGCAGGTTAACAGTGGAAAATAAAGTGCCAAATGTTATTACCACTAATTGTTTCGTACGATTTCATTCCTTATTCAGACTCAGCCAATAAGAATACTAAGTGACGATGGTAGTGCGAAGTACATGAGTACAATAAAATCCGACTTCTGACAGTAAATGTCAGAATACTTCGACATCTTGAGAATGGACAATAGCGCGGAATAAGTAAAAATTTATTCTAAGACGTTCTACTGCAGTTAAAGACGCAGAAAATAACCTCTATTTTAGTAGCATAAGTTAGAAAAGCACTGGTCAATACTTCAAAAGTACCATTCGACTAAGTCCTCTCCCTGTAGTGACTCGCAAGGTTGTTAGATGAATTAACGTAGTGCTGATTATCTGGAGGCTTAACTGTTATGCATGTATAATGCTTTATATTTTTTTTTACTTGTTTCCGTTACTAGTGCCGCAATAATTCAAGAAATGCTTTTCTTTTGTTATACAGGCGCTGGAGACTTTTAGGGTGATGAGTAGGGTCGACGAAAAAATAGTTCAAGTCCGCTTGGTACATTTGTCTATCGTAAGTTATTCAGATTTATAGAACAATGGAGGTGAGTATTACTGTTACTGACGCATAATAAGACTAAGCGAGTGTCAGTTGGAATCATGTGCCCATTGGAAACGCAGGAAACCATTTCCACACAAATGAACCTAGATATATTCTTAGTCTGACTGACAAGTGTGTAATTCTGAAGTAACTAAGGGGTCTATTTATTATAATAGTGAAAAGTCGATCTCCAAAGCATTCGCAAACGAAAGGATACAGACTTTGTGAATACTGAGTCATGGCACTAATCGATGCGTGTCAGTATTCGTATGGGCATTCTAATTACAGTTTGCATTCAGCCCAACAGTTGAATAAAGACAACTACTTAGTACTTAAACAAATAGGCATGCTTACCACGTCAACAAACGAATCAAGAAACTAGTCTTAATGAATATGAGCATGTTAACCATTGCGAAAACCGTCACACCTGATATGGTGATTAATTCACTAAACTAGTTAGACACTAGTGGTCACAAAATATTACCTTTTGAGGACATTACTCGATTCAACAATAAATCACTTCATTGTCATTAGTATTAGAGTTAGTGACTAAAAGGAATTTGAAACCCACTGGAAATCCGGAAGAAGAGTCATTTCGAATTCCTACTGATGCTATGTGAAACAGAAGTACTATTACTATTATTAC
Organism: Trichobilharzia szidati; assembly: GCA_944472155.2. Lineage (NCBI taxonomy): Eukaryota > Metazoa > Platyhelminthes > Trematoda > Strigeidida > Schistosomatidae > Trichobilharzia > Trichobilharzia szidati. Next base: position 25,402,084 of record OX235276.1, on the reverse strand, counting down.
ACTGTCAAATTTACTAGCAGTCTTGATTTTATGTTGAGCTACATCATAACAGAAAGAGTAGTGACAATCACTTAACAACCTAATAACTACATGAATAATAGTCGAACAAATGACGTTATTGTTATATGTAGTGTTAGAACGAAAAATCATTTCCAGTTAATCATTATGAAGGGGTTATAGAGGAATCACTGGTTTATTCTACTCTGACGACATTAAATATAGTCAACTAACGTAAAAACAGAGTAGACACTAACATATATTCAATAAAGAATGTTTAAGATAATGTCCAAGACTTCTACAGTCAATCACAATATATAAATCCGAATAACACGATAAAGTGGTATAAATACAAATGCACAGCACGAATGCTGAGGAGAATCATCTCATACACAACAGGCGCGTTGTAATTACATAAATTGTTTATTACTTCCTGCTAATTAGGTTGTATTCGTTCAAGTGATGCTGCTATGCAACTATTCACTTGAGGGTCAGTATGAGCTATCACTAATTAAATTAGTATGCCAAAAAGTAGTAGCACATAACTAATTACAAGGGAAGAAACAAAGCAAGGTTACACTTCCAACAATAATACTTACGCATACGCCGTCATGATAAACGACCCTCAGCTGCACTAAATATCGAATCAGTAGCACGAAGTCAGCACAACACAACAACAAGAATTCAGTGGAAATAATAACTGTGAAGATTTCTCAGTTCGGAATAACTGATTGGCAGAAATGCAGCTGTAATACTGTATATCACTAAAAATCCACGGACTTCAAAGCACCAACGCCCTGTGCAAAAACCAATGATTGTTTAACTGCATCAAAAGCCAAAACCGGATATTTCAATGCCTAAAAATCTATTTTGGTTCAAATAAACAAACTTAGTATTCTTAGGTAGAGTTGTGACTTAGGGGCTTCAAGGCACGGTTTGAATCATAAATTGTGAGTAATATTTTAAATAAAACTTTATTTGTCAAGCTCGGAACCATACCATATTCGCTGCTTCTCATTCCCGTTTCACTTGAAAGCCTGGAGTGTGACATCACCCAGTGATCTCCTTAGCGCACGCACAACTCATTTCTATTTCCTTCTGCATGATTGCATAGCAGAAATAACTTATTTAGTTGACTATCAGACTTCCTTGCTGTTTATCATTCTATTTAGTCTTCAAAACCGAAGTCGAATACTGACGAAAGTGTACAGTAGCTTGTGGAAAATGATTTATATGACGTCAAATCAATTGAATCACATCCGTTCCACCTTCACCTACCTACTTTTTGATCTATGCCGATTGAAAAACATTGCTGAGAATTGGGTTTTTAAGGAACAAGAGCGCGACTGCCGAGTGGGTAATACTGTGTACCCCCATATTCTCTTTATACCATCCTTAATAAATATACCCTCGAACAGCCGTAAGTATTGCATTCTCCCTCCATTAGTTGGGAGGGTTTCCAAAGGAGCGTGGCAACCAGGTTAGGTGGACAAACACTGAAGAGTCAGCAGATAGTTGGGTCAAAGCCCAGTTGTAGCATAATAGATGGTCACGCAACAGTCACGAGCGCTATTTCCAGTGTAAGCCAGCCGAAAACGAGCTCGAAATCATTCAAGCAGTGTAACTAACCGACTACCTGGATATCTGACCAAAATCAGTTAATGTAATCGCGTCTATGGTTTATGAAGTACTGACTTGTTGGCTCCGAGAAGTCTCGTGCTGTATCTGAAACTTTATCATCTGCGTTGGTAATACTCGTTTAACAACTCTTCTTCACTTAAGAGTCTTAGAGATATTGTTCTAGCTGCTGGCTGTTATGACAATTATTTCATAATATATGGCCCGGCAAAAATACCGATAGGGTCGTTGATAGCACCGCCACTGACACTGGTTATCCAGAGTTATGTATTTCCATGTTTCAGTCAAGTGCAGTACAGATGAATGTGGATGGCGTGCAATCTGCATTACAGCCAATTCATTAACTATCCCGTTAGTTTACTACATTGACATACATGAGTCCTCAGAACAATAGTTTATTATATTACCAGTCGGTCGCATCTGGATTAGCACTGATAACCATGAAAAATATAAGCCAAAGACATGGGTCAGGAGTTATCCACGTCATGGTTACATCAACTACTGTAACTGTCGACCCAAGCTCTCTGCAGCTCGCAAAAAATATGGCACCCCCATTATCGTATTATCACACAACTGCATGTGACGTCACCACTATTTCGTGCTGAAGTTTGAGATAAGTTAACAATTCTTGGCGAATTTTCAATGGCTAACCTCTGCAAGTGAAAACCTGTAGTAACTGCAGCCTCCTTGATGCTTTCACCACAATGGCCACCAGGTACAACATTAATAATGGATGCTTTGGGAGTTGACAAATTCGACCTGCTACCCGAGTTTATATCCTTTCCAGTGAATCTTTCACGAGAATTGCAAGACGCAGTATTTTCGTGTCCACTTAACGATTTACCTTCATGTAGAAGTGCATCACTGTGAAGTAATTTGATGGAGCTCGATTTACAACCGTCTAATTGTCCTGAAGATCGTAAACATGGATTTTTTTATTTGTTTTGACGTATCGTGAATGTTAAGGAGATTGTGTCCACTGATGTTTTTATTTGTGAGGGGAGCAGACACGTGCTTTCTCGCACAATTGCCCATCAAATGTACCTTGTGTTTCAGAACATCAGGCTAAGGATCCGAAAATTTGCTGACAACTCACCTTGAAGATGCTGACACCACTCAACTATTTAAAACAAATGTTCTCTACGTTGATGTGATTTAATTTCTCAAGTTATTAAAATATTTGGCCGTAGCGTCGGTGGCATAGTGGTTAGGACTCTCGCCGACCATGCATATGGTCCGAGGTTCGATCCCCTGCCGACGCACACCCGATATCTATGGTCGGCCTGCAAAATTTAGGCTACCGATATCCATGCTGAAAATTCCATACTTGTACTAAAAATACGGTGTGGCATCAAGCTGTATTCAAAAATAAAAGATAAATAAAGACTTGGATGCTTTTTATTCAATACTTCTGTCTAAAACTGGAAATCAACCTAAACTCTCGCATTCCTATGTTTTTAATTGAAGTAATATTAGAATAAATATATATTGGACGCGTGCACGCTCCTTGAATAGGACGTGCTTTTTCCTCTCCAACTGGAAAATACCTATTTTGTGAATTATCCGCTTGGGAAACCAGATCCTCCTAGCCGGTGTATTAAATTCAACCATTACTCACATATTAAATCTCTGTGTGGTAAGTCCATCTCTCTTGAACCGTTGCTAAATCTTCAGGTGCTACTTCTGTAGTAGCATCTTCCTCACTCGTTCAGATAAACAAGAATTGTTGGTCTACCGTGTAATTGCTGTGAGGCTAATCATCCAGAATGTACTAAGTAAAGTCCAAAACCTTTTCGTTTCCCTGTCTTGTACTTTATCAGTCTTATTCTTGTTCTATTGAGTAAACACTGTTGCCGCCTTATTCTTATATAGCATAGGTTATATTGATTGTTAATATGGCTGTTGAAAGTAGCTTTAGAAAAAGAACTTAAACATCATATTCTGTAGTCATAAGGGCTTCAGCCAGAGGAGGCAATAACCCAGGGACATCAACCCCATCTCGCGCACCAATTGTAAAGACCCGTGTACATCTCGCCTCTTCTGGTATTACGCCTGCATTGCAACAGTCTAGCACTGAGGCAGCATAGGCAATACCAGGTGGACAGGATACTACACCTGTATCCATTAAAAGCCAGTGCGTGAAACACGTCAAAATAGAGGAGAAACGCTCAAGACTTCATAAAACTTCGAAAGCGCCATTTAGAAAAAGAAACGAATGTCAGGCCAGTGGTGTTATCGTTTCTACAATTCATTCAGCATTCGAATGCAATTTTCGCAAACGATGGGTACACTGCCGTTGTGACAAAGGGGTACCGAAATTATACTACGAGTTTATGAGAAATAACCCGTGCCCATGGTTCTGTTACATCTGCCCACTTTGTCGCCCCGGCACAGTCTCACACAGTGTATTTGCGGATAGCAGAAGCAGCACGCCACTCTTGTGTCCCGACACAGTCATGCAGCTCCCCACCTGATAACACCACACTACCAAAACTTGGTAAAAACAGTAAGAAGGATACTCCAGTCCGACTGACTGGAAATGCCAATCTTCACAAAGTGAAGACTCCCAAGGTTGCACCTACAACATCGGGGAAAGATAGAATTGTCAAAGCATCACTTGCATCAACTAACAAGCTTTGCAACACAGCAAAGGCTGGCTAAAACCTGATGAAGCCTAAAGTTGAAGACCCTGCAAAGGAGTACAAGAAGCCAAAGGCCAAACCTAAGTCTGCGATCAGTCGGTCTAAATCCCTTATCCTGTTTAATGTACCCGTGTGCAATGAAAGCTTGCTTAAACAACGGCCCCTGTTTGATCAGGAACAGTGGTCCAACAGTGCAATTTGTGCAATAAATTATGTCCGAACATTAGTTCAGCGAAATTGTGCAGGCTGTACAGGGGTGCCCGAGCACCCCAGGGTAAGCCACACTGGAGTCTGCCGAAGAGGCAGAAAGGATACTATTACTGGCATAGATACTAGCTATCGACAGGAGTTCCATCATAAGAGTGAGACATGATGAACCATGGGCTAACAGACAAATGGCGAGGGAGTCACAGGAGCTGATGCCTTCTACCTCTATGGTCGTACACGGTGTTCCGGAGCTGGAAACTGGCACTGCTTGTGAAAAACACATGTATGACGTACAGCAATGGAGTTGGCTGTCATCCCAGATGACCCTTGGTGCTTCTGGAGCAATCTCCATTTTCCGACTACCTCGCTCCGCTCATTTTGCACTGATTAGCTCTCCAAAGCTGCTAAGTGCCACATTCAACTCCACGGAGCAGTTAGCCATAGCACTTCAGCGGTGGTGTGAGAACAAGGGAAAAATGGGAGGACACATCCGACACTGCGAAAGCAGACTTCGAACCATAAGGAGGCAGCAAACTGAGGTTTTAATACGTCCCCAAGCTTCATTGACACTAGAGCGATGCAGTTCTGAGAATGAAAGTCAGCGCCACCCAAGTGTCCTACTTGAATCCAAGGGGAAAATGACAATGAGCCGGTTCCATCGGAATCTGCCAGCTAACCTCAATATTAGGTTCCCTACCGGCAGATAACGCAACGTCAGCTACTCCACAACACGCTAAGGTTATGAGACTCAGTGTCAGATGCCTATGTAGCTATGTGAGAGGGCTGAGAGGGAAAGTGGGTGAACTCAGAAACCTCCAGTCATAACTACACCTTAAAATAATAATCCCCACTGAAACGTGGCTAAACCCCACTATCGCCGACAACGAAATAAGTATAGGTGATATGGTTCTGGTCAGGTGAGACAGGGATAACAAGGAGGGGAGGGAGTTGCCATATACTTTGGTAGGCAACTTAAATGTGTGCATTCAATGGACCCACCACTTATTGAACTCCCAGACTCCATATAGTATCATTTCACGTAGGCCGAACCAAACACTTACCGGGCGGCATCTAACGATCTCCCACCTGTAGGGCAGAGCACAATCAGTTACTGCTCAGCACTATCACAGGGATACGAAACTTGGGCTATGACCAAATCACCATAGCTGGAGATTTCAACACCCCATCATTGAACATTGGCTTGGGGTATGCTAAGGGAAAATTCGGTTGAAATCCACTGCAAACCATTTGAAATACAGGACTGACTGAGAATGTTGGAGACGACACTAGGTGGGGCCCTAGTAAAAGTCATCGAAACTAGACTACATTCTAACTAGTGACCAACTACTCGTCGGAAAGGTTCAGATCATGACTCCTGTAGGAAGTAGTGACCATGTAGTCATAGGTTTCGATCTTGTTCTCCGTGAGCACTTGCAGTGGGACGTTACGCGACTATGTCTGTGCTATGAAAAGGCGGACTATGCTGAAATTCGGAGGCTTTTGTCCGACGAAGTATAGCCCTTAGCATGGGATGAGTTATCCGTGGATGAACACTGGGAAGTGGTAGAAGAGATTATTCACGCAGAGATCTTGGATACCGTCCTTTTAGTCACAACACAACCTAGAAAAAAGTCATCATGGCTGAGGAGAGATACGCAACGTATTCTGCAAGCAAAGTGGAAGGCTTGGTTTACTTGGCAAGTGTCCAAGAGTCAGACCGACCACGATGCATACCTGGAACTCAGCAACCGGTGCAGCATGAGAGTCAGGAGTGCCAGGAAGTCATTCCAAGCTAACCTTGCCAAATAAGCTCCTGGCGAACCCCAAAAGCTGGTTTTGGTTCATGTCGGAAAGAAAACCAACCAATCAGGGGGCATGTGCCTTAGTAGATCCAAACGGTCAATTTCTCACTAGCCTGGAGGTGGCTGAAACATTCAGTTTAGCCTTCGCCAAACAGTTAAACAACAATGTGGGCATTACTGGTACGGACCAAAGTGGCGGCACTACTATTTCACAGGAGGAAGACCTAATGGCTACTCTTCAAACAAACCCGGTAATAGTACTAGGAGAGTTACAGAGAATCACATCTGGAAAGACCCCAGGTTGTGACGACATTAGGCCATCTGTTCTGGAACAGTGCGCTGAAGTTCTCTGCAGGCCCTTATGGATTCGGGGAAACTTCCAAGGGAGTGGAGAAGAGCCACCCTTTCTCCGATCTTCAAAGGTGGGGATAGGCGAGATGATACTAGTTACAGACCAGTAGCCCTACTCCCAGTGGTATCAAAGGTACTGGAAAGTATTATTGATGATCACATCAGGGAGCACCTCGATATGACTAATAGACCCAATGAAGCCCAACACGGTTTCGGGAGAGGCAGATCCTGCGTAACAAACCTAGCATCAACTTGGGACGATTAGATGTCATGCATTTGACACAGTTCACCATGACCTTCTCCTGTACAGAATACGTGAGGCAATTATAGTTGGGCCGTTTCTGTCATGGCTGAAGGACTACATGTCTGAAAGGAAATTTTGTACTAAGGTCAGTCGAGTCCGATCATCTTGGCACAGCTCGTCATCGAGAGTGTCGCAGAGTTCTATCCTTTAGCCACTGATGTTTTTGATTTTTATCAAGGACCCACTGCCCGCCGCCCGACTCTTCTTTACCGTGGCAACGTAAAGATATGAAGGGTAGTAAAGTGTTCGGAAGACTCAAATAAGCTGCAGGTAGATCTAAAGCTTCTGGAAGACTAGGCGGTGGCCAATGGTATGACTTTCAACCTGAAAAGATGCAAGGGAGTGAAATTACGCACCTGTAGACTTTAGAATGCAAGTTACAACCTGTGCAACGAAAGCTTGTCCTGCACAACGCCTTGTTCTAACGGGAAAAGTGGACACAGGCGTTAATTAAACGGGGAACGTAGCAAGGGCATATGCGTCAAACACCTTACATTATAGACAGTTAGGTGCACTCACTCCTGAGCTCTTTCCAAGGTTGTACAAAACACATTGAAGTGCATAATATTATTGCACCCCCACTGCTTAGAAGAGACGCCAACCTCTTGGAAAGAGTCCAACGACGGGCAACATAAGGAGGGGTTGGTCTCCGAAATAAACCATGTAATGAGAGGCCGAAGAAATTAGGCCTATTCACACTTAGCTACCGTCGGCGTAGGGGGGATTTGTTTACTGCCAACAAGATAAAAAATGACCGGAATCATCCAAACAAAGGTGTTCCACAATTTTGTAGGTACAGGCTTTCTCGTGGAAATCTCAGAAGAATAGCTCACCAGAGGGCAAGGACCCGGGTGCGCTCCCATTTCTTTTCGCCGCGAGTTTGCCGTCCCTGAAACTCCTTACCGACAGATGATGCTATGGCACCGTCTGTGGACACCTTTAAGCGAAGGCTGGACAATCATGTAGTGACACAAGGACTGTGTCCAAATGGCCTATCCCCTTAAAATCCTACACACCACTGATGGGTAGATAACTAAATTCGTCGTTTTACTCCTCTACATTCTCTCCCGTTTTACTCTCCTGACCACTGCAACTACTACACTTACGCTTATGATTATTATCATCGATATTATATGCATATATATGTATCTATATTTCAACTTCGAATTTAATTGGCTATCTGTTTCTACGTTTTCTTTATTTCTTTTTCTGTCTTTTGCTCTGGATAACCTACACTAATTATATCTATTATTATCTCTTTTCTTTTGACAGTGATAACGGAGGACCAACTAGAGAAAGGATCAACTCCATTCACAGTAGTAACAAAGCTAACGCGGTACGTCCAACGTGTGCGTTACATTTTTGCGTGATTCGTTACATAAAATTTATCTTGTTGTAATCCTTGCACAAGTACTCTACTACCTCCATACCTATAACTATTAACTCTCATATCAAATAGTTATGGTTAACCAAAGTAAAAAGCAGCGAACTCAATCCCCTGTAAAACTGATGACTAATTTTAAGTCGTTGATTGCTACATCAAGCAACATACTTCCTACAAATGGTTATAATGAGCCACATAACTCACTTGTATGTCGTAAGCGTCGAGCTGAAACTGAGGACAAAACTATACTGACAGCTAGTATTAGCACTACTCCCAAAAATTCAGTACCCTCTGCTCATACAGAAACCCTCCCTACACCTTATGTGCTTATCGAAAAGCTCCAGCCTTCAAGCTCTGTTTCAGTACTATCTTCAGAAATAGAACTTCTAAAGTTGTCTATAGGAGAACTTAAGGCCGAGTTAAGGGAAATAAAAAACAAGTCAGTAAATCCTGGAATTTCTGAAACCAGTACCAAAATATCCAAATTATCAGATCAGATTAGTGATATCAGATCGCAGGTCTGTGAACTGACACCTTTAACTATCCTCATGAGAACTGTAGACCTTAACAAACTTGACACGGAATCGGTATCTAAGGTGGATAACCTCATTAACTTTGTTACTACAGAAGTAACAAAACGACTCGATGCTAAACTAAATGCTATTGTCTACAACGTTCCGGACAATGAGGCACAAAAAATGGTACAGCGCATCTTACTTAGTGAGGCGAAAATGCCCAACTCCAAGACTAAGTGCTACAGGCTGAAGAAGAGTCAACATGAAAAGTGTTGTCCTATTCGTTTTCAGTTCGAAACACCGACAGAGGCCAGAAAATTCATCCACTCCCAACACACCCTATCGCAAGCCAGAAATTACAAGCTAATAAAGGTTGCGGTGGACAAGACAGTCATAGAAAGGCGCGTATATAATTATCTCACTGAGTCTAATTGTGGATTAAACAATAGGACATTGCAAGCAGCAATTATACCCAACCCTTTGAGAGATACCGTAGAATCCACCGCACCACCCCTCTCAAACCACACAGAATTATCCTCTCAGAGAGTGACACCAACCAAAAGGCCACTAAAATGTAATCAAATAGCCAATAAAACTATACCACATATCACCGTAGATATAGACATGTCACCAAATAAACCCGGAAAAAAGTCAAAATCCCCCGAAAGTCGACTCTGTCCTCTCCTAGCCATAAGTCCATTGGTGAAAGAGAGAAGAATATGACCCCAAATCATGCCAACAACAACAATGGCAGCATAAATAAGCCCACATTCCCCATGGTCAATAGTATTGGCACCCACAACGTGCGAAATAGCACCATGGCACACACTGATAACCAACGCCACAACAATGCCTCCCTCAATAGTACAAGTGGCAATAGTCAGAACTCGACCACCAACAACTCAGGATATCCACAGCATGGCACACAAATAAATTTTGATCGGATATATGGTACAAGTCTGCTGGGAACTAACCCACAAAGCAGTACACACAAAACCCATACAAGGACACAACTAGTACCTAACAATAGGTGGGATAATAAACCATGGTCTTCACAAGGTCCCAATCATCTTTTATCCCCTCCGTCCCTGTCAGCGTTGAAAAAACAGCTGGTAGGGATGTTAACACCCCTAATCCGCTAGTGTTGGCTCCCCCTTTGCATGAATATAGGAACAGTCTAGTTCACCCGCATCCATTAAGCACACCTGATACACGCACAAGTTTAGGTCAAATAAAGATCCCTACCCACGTTTCTAGCTTAACTAAAAATAAAAATGCCTTAGCCTATAGCACATCCAGTACTCCAACTCTTAATTCTTCACCGAAAACAGCACACACCAACTCGATAGACATAGATGAGCATGATGTTGAAACTCCTTTTAAAATAGGGTCGTCATGTCAAACAGTACTACTGGGTGCTGAACCACATTCGGGGCTGATTAACGAACTTAAATACTTCAAATGCTATTTCAAATCTCATCTTTACCTGATCCTCATAAATGCTAGATCTGTTCTAAATAAACTACCGATGCTCAGAGCACTCACAGCAATATACAAACCCCCTATAATTGTCATCACTGAATCCTGGTGTAATTCGAACATACTGGATGAAGAGATAAGCTTAGATAACTACACACACTTTCGGTGTGACAGGGAAGGTGGTAAGGGAGGGGGTTGTCTCATGTACTTTCTGAATGCACTTACTGTATCACGGCTAGAAAGTAGTACACTTAACATGCCTGAGACTTTATGGGTTAACTTACACTTAAATAACGCAATGGTATTAATTGGATGCACCTACAGAGCACCTGGTACCTTTAGTAATTACGAGACCCAACTTATTAATACTCTGGAACAATTATCCACCCTACACTACGATCATAAGATCCTATGTGGAGACTTTAACTTACCAGAAATCAACTGGGATATACCCACAGGCCCAACTAAATTTGATAAGTTCTTAGGCACACTGGATATACTTGGCTGGAAACAGACTGTCACAACCCCTACAAGAGGTAATAACGTACTAGACTTAATCTTCTGCCACAATATAAGTCCCCTTTCTACCCTAGTAGGTTCTGAGTTTTCAGGGAGTGACCACAAAACAGTGCTGTGTGCACTGCCACTTCCGTCAAGTAGCAATGCAACCCATACCCCTACTTCACAACAAATAACTTACAGGAACTACAGTAAGGCAGACTGGACCCTAGTGAAATCAATGCTAAGATCCTCAGAATGGAGAGAGTACTTCTATACTGATAGCCTCTCAAAAGCTCTAGACATCTTTTACTATAACTCCAACACATGCTTAGATGCTGTCATCCCATTTCAAACACTAAAGTTTTCCCCACATAGAAAGTCATTCATAAAGCCAAAGGATCGTAGGAAACTGAAGAGACTGTCAACAAGTTACTTCAGGCGACACGACTTTAGTACACTAGGGTCAATACTTAGTACTCTTAGCTCCATCTCGCAAGCTCATAACTTGCGTATGAGAAATGAAGAATGCACCGCACTAGCCAGCACCACCAGAGTAGGTGCTCTCACAGAAATCCTAAAAACGGATGAATCGCCAAAGTCATAAAATTTCTCTCCTTATAAACAAGGGCAAACTATACAGCAACCATGCAGACATGTGTGAACTGTTTAACGAGACGTTTGCAGCTAACTACCTTAAGCCTACAAGTCCACTTCTCGGTTTACAATCTACAATAGAACTCCCTTCTTCTTCAACGCTGAAACAAATCAGTACAGTTCATTTCACTTTTTCTAATATTAACCAAGCCATTAATACTCTTAAAAGCTCTAGTAGTGCTGGTTTTGACGGTATACCATCGTATCTTTATAAACACGGTGGTTCTGACATTTCCGTTTTATTACTTAAGATCTTTACAATGTCCCTAGAAAGCCAAACCTATCCAGATAAATGGAAAACCACATTTATAGTACCTAAACACAAATCCGGATCAAAAACTGAAGTCAACAACTATAGGCCAATCAATATTACACCTATAGTATCTAGAATCATTGAAAGAATAGTTAAAGATGATATCCTCAAACATATGCTCAGCTGCAATATTCTAAGTCCAAACCAACATGGATTCCTAAAATCCAGATCATGCATGACATGTCACCTTGACTTCTTTAACTATATAACTAGCAGCCGAGACAAACAACAACTAGTACTAGCCATCTACTTTGACATATCCAAAGCCTTTGACCGCGTTGACCATTTGCTTCTAGTAAATAAGCTGAACTCCTTAGGAATACGTAACCCATTATTAGGATGGATTGAATCATTCCTTAACAATAGGTCCCAAGTAGTTAGACTGGGGTCTGTAAACTCCAAACCTAGTCCAGTCACTTCTGGAGTAGTTCAAGGTAGCGTCTTAGGCCCCCTTCTATTCACTCTATATGTCAACGACATATGCAGCTGTTTCTCACTTGGTAAACCATTCATCTTTGCAGATGATCTTAAAGTAGCTTACACATTCCACTGTGATGACTTAGGATACTTTCAGAAAGCTGTTCAGGAAGAACTAGATAGAGTAACTGCATGGTCCTCCACATGGAACCTAAAATTCAACCTTAACAAATGTGGTTGGATCTGTTTCGGTGCACCCTCAATAAATATCAAACTGGTACTTGAATCTATTGACTTGCCTAAACTCCAAAGTGTTGTTGACCTAGGACTCAGGTACTCTAGTGACCTGACATTTTCTGAGCAAGTGGCGACACAGACGCGTAAATCGAGGATGCTCTTAGGATGCATACTCAGGAATTTCTACAACTACGAAGCGAAACTATCATTATATAAAACTTGTGTCAGACCACTACTTGAATATTGTCCATTTATTCTCAGCAGCACTCGCGTAAGCGACAAACTTAAAATAGAAAGTGTCCAACGATACTTCACGTCTAAACTACTAGGATTTGACTGCGAAAAGGACTACACATCAAGGTGTATAACTCTAGGTATCGACCCACTCTGGATGAGACGACTGAGCATTAACCTAACATTCTTCTTTAAAATATTGCATAAAATATCATTCTCAGACAGTAAGGAGATACAGTTCTCACCGGAAGGCTCTTACAACCTTCGTAACCAAACGTGCACAGTATCTAGGAAAAACTGTAAGACAGCACTCCGTGCAAACTTCTTCATAGTCATGTACTCTAAGATCTGGAACAGTTTACCCCTAGAAATAAGGACCTGTCAATCTATTATAACCTTCAAACGCTTGCTATATAAACTGTTTCATCCCAATGACTATGCCAATCACACCGCACTACTTATTTCTAAAACACATCGGCTATTAGAACACTATAACGCCTAGACACTAAATAAACTCTAAGACTTCGCAAAAATGCATGAAAAACAACTAGATTATGGGTAATGTTTACTATACAATGATATACATTTATATATACATAAAATATCAATGTTCTTTCCATGTTCACATACTTTATCTTTCTGCTATTCTGCTGCTGAGCGTATTCTTCTATATACCTCCTGGTCGAGGTCGAACAACCCAACATTTAAACTGAAATGACCATTTAAGTAAATTCAAACTCAAATTCCATGAACGATCCGATACTACCATTTGAAAACGCTGGCCAACATTCTGTGCAAGGAGTATTCTTGATCTGAAATAAAGAAACAACTGGTTTTCAAACAGTTTTCAATGTATTACTCAACTTACATGTACAGTCTGCCATGCTGACAGAAATGGCGCCAATGGATAGTTCTAGAATCGACCTCGGCCCTATTTCATGTAGTAAAACAATCCAACATGAACTTATCTAGTTTTCGTACACACGATCAAATTTCTTTCCTATTATAAAATTACGATTAGGCTGCTGAAAAAATGGAATAAATATATCACTGACCTCAAAATAATACATCAATAAACTTTAACCCAAGGATGCTGTTCACAACAAAGTTATATAGGAGAATTGACTTCAAGCTTTATTTTTCCCAGATATTTGTATTACATTCATGTGATGTCTGGGTGTTTTGTTAATGCGAAGACAATATTTCTATATCTCTTTATGTGTTACACAGACAGACTATTTAGCAGACTGTTCCGACTGACTCTAATGTCAGAAAGAATAAACAAACTGTAAATTCAACATACATCGAAACATGTGTAATTTATATAATAACTTATCCATGCCTGTACAATTGGTATGTTCCTGCATAAACAGGAATAAGTATATATATTATATTATTATTGTTTCCTTAAGTTCGTAAACGAACATAGTGCTCCAGCCGCACGTCTCCATTGCGTTCGGTTCTCTGTCAACGTTTTAACCTGGCTCCACGTCTGTCCACATGCTTTCATCTCCTCTTCACATGACCCCCTCCATGTCAACCTCGCACTGACGACCAGCTCGCCGCTTCCCATTCGGGTTCCACCCGAGCAGCGGCCTGGCGGGTGATGTCACCCATTTGATGGTTTGTTTTCTCAGAGTATGGCCAATCCACCTCCATTTCTTTCGGCATATTTGTTGCACAGTTGGTTTCTCGTTGCTTCGCTCCCAGAGATCCCCGTTTCTAATCTTTTCTGACCAGCCATCTGATCTTGAGTAATGGGGGGCGAAGACAGCTGTTGATGAAGGTCTGTAGTTTGTTTGAAGTGCTCTTCATGAGGCGCCAAGTCTCATCCTTATAAGACTCAGAGAGTAGTTAAGCTGATTTTTTAGATGATCCCGCTTAGGGTTGGAATTTGTGTGGACGTAAATGGTATTCACTCACAGCATTAGTTAGTCACCAGGGAAGATTTTAATTCCGGTCATATGCAGGTCGTTTATTACTCGACCTTGAGGTATAACTCTTACCATACTGAAATGCCCATATTACAGCGTTGCCAGGGATATTTGCTATGGTATTTGATTAATTTGACTATCAGCAGCCGGGGTTAAATGGAGTTAAGTAACTGTAAAGGTATGATATTTGGTATGGTATTTGCATTGAGTCATTTCTGTTGTCTGTGTTTGGTGTAGATTCCATGAACCAGGATTCAGTAATCAATCTCTCTCTCCACCTACTTATATTACTTCTCAGTATTTTAACACTCCCACCCTATTGTGTGACTGTGTGTTAATGCATGCGGTGCAATTGCTGAGCTTCTTTCTAAATTACTTATCTTCTCGGGGTCAACCATTATTACCTTGGCCACAATCGGACTACCCCGAATATACTAGTGTGACCTGTGTAGTTGACCTCACTCGCAGTCATTGCAAGATATTTTGTAAGTTATATTATTTTATCTAATTGGGTCCACCGGGTCTTTTAGCCTACAGAGCTTGTCTCTGAGTGAGTTTGCAGGTTTGAATGCCACCTTAATTCCTGCTTTATTGAGAATCCTATGTAGGGCCTCAGATGTCCCCTCCTTATATGGTATGACAGTAGATGCCTCATATTCCCTCTTACCTGTGTTATCATTATCAGTTTCACCATTATTTTTATTTTGCTTTCGGCATTTTTTGATATTCCTAATGACTTTTATGAGATAGGTATTCTGTTTCATTTAATCATTTAGGTCTTTTTGTGCTACTTAGTGCTATCGCTCCGTTTCTTAGACAATTAAGACAGCCTTTACAGGCATCGGATGAGGTGAATTAAAGTCTAAATATTTATTAGCAGAATGCGTTGGTTTTTATAAACGCTAGTGTGTAGTTTACTTTCTTCTATTCGTTTTATTTTACAATCTAACTTCATAGCTAATTCTCCTTGTTCATTTTCCGATTCAAATGCAAATTGTATACCCTTTTCTAGTGAGTTTACATGTGCGAAGAAATCGGAGATATGTTCTGTTTCTAACACCATGAAACCGTCATCTACATTTTCCCCCATATCTTTGGAGTAGAATTAGATGTACCAGGAGTTATATTCTCCCAGGTGTTCATAAAGGTATCTGCTACGGCATGGGATATTGGTGATTCCATCGGTAAACTTTCTGTTTGTCCATACATTTTGACCTGAAATTTAAAGAAACTAAATGTGAGGAATAACTGAAATCCTGAAATAAATTTCTCGATGGGCACCTTGGTTCTTTGATGTACTTCGGGATCAGAAGTAAGATCTCTTTCAACTGCTACTAAGGCCACAATCAAGGAACTAAGCCCTAAGTTCCTATTGTAACGAAGACATCTTCACTTTGAACCGATAGAGACTATGTATTTGTTTTAACTTTAAATCCAAAACACCAGTATTCGTTGAACGAATTTATATTGTTTGGCAACTAAAGCAAGACAAAATACAAAGTCTACAAACAAATGTTTAGTACAAATGCAGTCATAAAGTACTTTTATTCGTGTTCTTTCCGCCTTCGCCCAACTTGCACGCGATCGAACCATTCGCGCCTTCGAGTTGCCCACCAATGGCTGCCAGTTCCAATAAACAAACGTTCAATGTTCACGTCCATTGACACTCCCCGGCAAAAAAGGGTCCATCCCTTTTTTCCAAAGCGGCGGTAACCTTGAGCTTAACTGCCAATGCGAGAACCTGGGCCAATCGGGACTAGGCTAAAATGGAAAGGCAAGACAGAAAAGCCCAACACACAACGAGCATACCACATCACACCGACACGCTCTCCCCGGCGCGTGGGATCTACGCTCTCTGACGACAGTACCACTACTGATCTGGTTCACGAAGTATTGGTTGCTTCATACCACTCTAGCACAATCCTCTCCTCGGCGTATCCAATTGCGTACGCTGACTCTAACACTACTCGATTCGTTCACAAGTTTAGAAGCGACTTCAGAAGTACTTACAAAAACATTACAAGATGATTCACACAATGCGACAACTATAAAATTAACCGACAGTCAGATGAATCGGAACCCACTCAATTACAGTTTTACCAACATTTTAACTGGTAACTTCTGGCTGAATATAAGCTTAATAGTAGCATCCAGTGACAAAAACTGACCAACACACTACAAAATGAGCAAAAAATCCAATAATATTTATTGTACGAATTACAATTAATTCCGCCAAATAGAAATTCCTAAATTTTTATTTTTATTTTGATTCACAGCTTGATTCCACACCGTATTTTCAGTACAAGTGTGGAATTTTCAGCATGGATATCGGTAGCCCAAACTCAGGCAGACCATAGATATCGGGTGTGCGCCGGCAGGGGATCGAACCCCGGACCATGTGCATGGTCGGCGAGAGTCCTAACCACTGTGCCACCGACGCACAGTCGCGCAAAGGATAGAGGCCCAAATCAGCTGATTGCTGCAGTGTTTAAGGTGTTATCGTGGTGTTGTGTTTGAGGTATTCTCAGTTATTTTTAGTGGTTTTTTCGACAGAAATACGGTTTACATGCCGTATTTTAACGAAAACTCGTGTAAAACCTGAGAAAAACGGTCATTTTCAGTGTGTTTAAAAATACTGTCCTCTCATCGAATTGACATGCTGATGCGCATAAGAAATGTCAGAATTCGTCGGAAAATGTCAATTATGATAGATAATACCAAATAATTGCAATTTTTGTAGTGTATTTTACGTAAATGATGATGAGGTGGTTAAATATCGAGGTAGTTATGATTCCATGATCTTTACCAAATCTCACAGTAAGAAAGGAAACTGAGTTGGTTATTTCGTCAGATAACGGTGAAGAGACAGTCATTTAACTAGTAGGTACTATGTTCTAAGTTTTTTATTTAACTAATCATTTTACGACTGAA
This sequence comes from Trichobilharzia szidati, assembly GCA_944472155.2. NCBI lineage: Eukaryota > Metazoa > Platyhelminthes > Trematoda > Strigeidida > Schistosomatidae > Trichobilharzia > Trichobilharzia szidati. The sequence goes on along the minus strand of OX235276.1, from coordinate 25,384,544 downwards.
TTTTTAACATTTTTAGTTTCCAGACTATGGTCTTCGCTTCCTCAATCACTCAATACATTTAGACATTCTAATGGGATAGGAAATATATATATTAAAAAGGCTAATATTTGTGTAAATGATGAAGTATTTGTGACATTATGAATGTATTTATCGAAATAAATACTGTTTTAAAAATCTTGCACTCTATTCATACACTAGTAATACTTACTGTCTGTCGAGTTGCTAAGTGATGCCAGTGTAGAAGACGTAATATTCGTAAAATGCCTTATTTATACGTGGTTGAATTTTGTCACGATTGGATAGTGTTATTGCTTTTGAGTAATTGCCTTCGCTAGGAAACCCTAAACAGGCGATATGCACAACAAAAGCCTATCTAATGAGTTACAGTATTTATGATAACACAATAATCAATGAAGATTAGTGACGTAGTCAACTAACGCACGAGTCCAAGTGTTGATGTGGTCATGTAAGAGCCTTTTGATACGAAATGATAACACAAGTAGAGTAATGTAGTTATCTCATTATTACCTAACGATTTCCTTTGAGATAGTGGTAAACGCAACATAAGAATAACAGACTATTCATGATAAATAGGATATACGTTGCATAGTGCACTTGAAGTGCCTAGACTACCAATACAAGTCATGTACATATAGAACCTACGTTTGCCAGGTTATGTTTCGTTATCACAGTACGAACACATATTTGATAGCTACTTTCTTAGCCATCGTGAATACTAATATAATACGCAACCGGATTCAACGTAAATGAAACACTTTACGCAAGGCTTAATGACGCATTGAGGAAATAGTAACAGTTTAAGATTGACGCAGTTCACTTAATTTTGGGGAATTATTTACTGCTACAAGTATTAGTACGTTGCCTATCATTTTCCTTGACTCTGTAATGTCCTCAAAATGATAAGTAAAAGAGACAAAGTTAGTCGACATAAATGCATATATTTGCAAGGAAACAATAATCAATCAAGTTAAAAATAACAGAGTGAGAAAGTACATATCTACACTAAATTGAGTGGATAAAAATTCAGTGAAAAAATCACAGTTGTAGAGTTCTTTATAGCTGCACCATAGTCATCATAAAGTCCACCAAACACTCTATCCGCAGCAGCTGTATCAGCTTGTCCGCGTTGGCAGTGGTGTTCGACCAGTCTTTGCAGTTTTCGTCACCACCAGATCCGTTCGGAGAAACTGGATGTGAACTTTTCAAGCAGACATTGGGATTGTGTTCCTTCGACCGTATTGAGAATTAGCTGGGGATGGATACATACCAGGTAAATTCACCTTACCTCTGGTGAACAGTTCCTTATCTTAGCTACACTGAATATGTGAACAAGGGAGGAAACAATCACGGAGTTGGAGAAATTCTATAGATTAGTCGTCCATATATTCCAAATCACCTGTCACATTTTCTCTTCTGTAAAAAGCAAATATTATACAAGTGACTCTTATTCATCCGTTACAACCAACTGAAAGAGATGAAATCTTCAAACTTTATACTTCTTTGATTAATTTACCCAGTGATATCCTCCTTGTGAGCGGGTCCAATGCTTATCACATCTGTAAAATTTATACACATGTTAACTTGTTCCCTTAAGCTAAAAAACATAATGTCTATCCGCTTTTATTATTGTTATTTCAAAGCCCGCCTCAGTAAAGTACAACACGTATTAGCCGCAACATTTATGCGAAGGAAAGACTACCAATCAGAGTGTGCGTAAGTGACCTTCAAGTGCTCAGCCTCTCCATAGGCCATTTGTGCCACTACCACTGTGTATGTGGAGCAGTGTGACTGTTTGTGTGGTGGTGTTGGTGTTGCTCTGATATTTTTCTTTTTGTATATTTCTTAGTATTTTCAATTTCTTTCGGTTTTACGCTGTTTTTTATTTTTATATCGGAACTTTCGCTTTTCGTTCTATTTTTAAATTTTCTCTGTTTTCTGGATTTTTATATTTATCTATCCCTTTGATATATTTCCTTGTTTCTTTTATCCTTTTTATTCATGTTTTTGTGGGAATTTTTGTATGTGATTTTGACCTCTTGAATGTGCGTTCAACGACCACAACGCGTTTATCTGTTAATTTCTTCGTCTCCTGGTGCAAGGAATTGCTGGATTCTAGCCGGCACTCTTCGTTTTCAGATTCGATATAGGAATCGTCTACCGATTACCTTATCTGCTGCGAGGTTTTCTACATGTCCTGTGAGCTGAGACGATGTTTTTTCCGCTAACTACACATTGCTTGGCAAATTGTTTAGTTTTTGCCTATCACAGATTGATGTGCATCGAAATACTTCCCCTTTCAATTTATCGTAGGGAGTTTCAATGTTGAGGTGAGCGATGTATTCTCGTACTTGCTCGTCGCTTCATCCGGTAGTACTATATCCAAACTGCCAAATTCGGAGTTCTGAGAAGAGATCATATTGGCAGTGAAATAATGTTCCCGTCGAGTGAACCAAAGAAGTGGCCGTCTGCATTTAAAAACTGGTACAGCTATTGCAATATTACTAACAGACCACCACTCAAAATTGTCAGAGTTATTGGAAGACATATTACAATTAGTTAAAAAGTGGTTTGCATATATCAAAGTGCCAAAAATGACAGAAAATGAATATACTGAAGGGCAAGACAAAATAATAATGCTTACCACGTCCTCTTTAAGAAGACAACAGAATGAGTTCAAAATAAGTAATATGTATAGACCCACGGAAGTTAAAACGATAATCATCAGGTAAGTGTTTCCATAGGTCGAAGTCACCGATTTATGGAGTACTTAAAATCATTCTGATTACTATGCTATGGTACATCCACGTTTCCACGTTCTAATATGTGCTAACGGTGTACACGGTCAACGACGAACAACATTGTGTTAAGAAGCACCAGTGAAAACTTGAAAAGATGTATTGTTAACGAGGTCAAGTTTCAAAAAGTGCGAGGTGAACGAAAAAGTGCACAACGGCGTAGAATATATGTATAACAAGCGCAAAGCAATATCCAATAGTACAATGGCAAATTATCAACAAGCACAAGTAAAATTGGTTTCTGTAAGCGTATAACACGCGCATGTGAATTAGTTTTATAAGCGTACAATTAGACTTAATGCAGGGGGCTGCAATGTGGTGAACACAACTAGCCTAGCAGCATGCCATAAAATATAAGTAATAGTGGACTTAGTTAAATGTGTGTTTGATGGAACCATAATTCTTACAAATGGGTAGTAGGTCGTGAATAAAGCGTCAAACAGATGATATAAACTTCATTAGCTACCCACTAGAATTTCTCCGAAAATTTGTAATGAATGTTAAAAAATTAGAGTAATTATGTGAACAGTGGTCCTAATATTAACCAATATGCGACAGTGCTTCCGTATACTGCAGGAATCTGTGAAATCTCATTTGGAATTCCCAAGGAGGCTGAGATAAACATTGTATGACGAAGTGATATGACACTTCAAATGCCGTGTATTAGCTGTGAGATCAGAAAAATAGATCAAAGGAAAAGAATAAGGGTCTGTAATTTTTCGAGAAATTCAGCCGAACTCAGAGAGATAGACCGCACAACTCTTAACAATTCAGAAGAAATCTGAACCATTGTGAGATATGCGCGCACACTCAATCACACGAAGAATGACGTGGTCACCGTCTGGTAAAGAAAAGGGCAAACAGTGGAATCTTTCCTCAACTTATGAACATCAAACACGTGTATCGAACGTGACGCAACACCAGTCCTGGACGTAGGGTAGACTGCATTGGGAAGCAGATGATTTATTAACTTTGAGAAACAGCCTCGAATTTATGGTAACACACCAAAATGACCATGAGTAGTTATTTTCGCCCAAAAATAACTAACTTTGTGGTATCGGACGAAATGTCCCGGTATGGAAGTGTATTTGTCATCTGTACTCTGCTAAGTTTGTCTTTCTACACTGAGATAGTGTTTGTTCAAAATCCAAGACTTCTGCTACATAATAAACCTCACATTGTGTGTTGATCAACATGTGTGTCCTGAGATGTTTTCAGAGGTAGTTAATTAATTTTAGGTGAATCTGAGGGCTGTGATTGTCTAATGTGCTAGTGGCGTAGAGTTATATGTGGTCAGTAGAAAAGGACTCGGGCTAGTTCTGGAGAGACAGTACAGTGGATGGCTTGACTGCATATAATGGACTCATATTTATGCTAAGAGATCTCAATCAGTTTTTCTCGAGCAGAATTTCGGTTACTTCTCACATGAAATGCAAGTCACCAGCCCCCTTTACATGTCACAGAAGAACTGGAAACCGATTCTACTGCTATTCTTGGAAACCGGTTATCAACGCTGCTTAAACGATTTCAAATTCGTTTTCTGTTTACATTCACCTGAAAATAATGTTGAAGATTGTTGCTTAGCCATCTCCCCTACCAAGATTACCCTTCGTATACACTTCCCGCAGTTTTATCAGCCATGCTCACCGGAAGTGGTAGGTGGGCTGATCTTAACACCATCCCAACTAGAAGAAAGATTTTATTATCTAAGAATGTTTTCGTTTACGATAAAACGAAGAGATCGTATGGTTATACAATCACATTATAACACATCATCCAAACCCTTGTTGCTTGAAAATTCATTTTGCTTGACTGAAACAACACAGAGAACCATAGCAGTTGTTGCATGCTAAATGGTTGGGATTCAGTATAAGTAAAGAATTTCTGGGGTTCTCCACACGAAAATGACCACTGGGGGAATGCAAATGAAACTGCTACAGTTTTCTACTTAGTGAATGAGAAAGAAAACAGCAAATATCCCATAACTGTGTGTAATATTGTATAAAGCTTGTGTATCGAATGATGTTGAGATATATTTCAAAACAGTATCACACTTGCCTAGGTGAATCAGCACCTTCTGAGGAACTGATAAACGGGTGTTATAATATTAAATTTCTATACAAACAGGCCGGAATACACACTGCTACGCTTTCGATTTCTGACAGCAACGGCCTATAAAGACGTAAGTGATTCAACTCACCGTGACGGGATGCGCTTATGTCTGCAGAGGGGACTTCTGATCAAACGATGTTAATCCAAATGAAGACACATCTTTTACTCGAGGTATGTTTCATGTGGGATGCACCTTTCAGCTAACGTGCCTAATATCCTTTCGGTTTCAGAAGTCTACATGTATGATAACAATGCTCTCCCTAATCTTCATAGGTGTTTCTGTGTATGTCCCCAATATATTTCTTTTTCATCATGCCTGGCATAGGTTAAATTTCCGTTCATTATTTAAATTTACTTTTGTTCAAATTGGGGAATTGGATATTAGCACTCATACGTCTGAAGCGTAGTTTTGACGTTTCAAGGTCACAGGATGGTAGACTTGGATAAAGGTCCAGTAAAGAAGGAAATCAACAACTCTGTATTTATTATTCCAGCGGTTATTGTGTTTTCTCTCCTCATCTTTTTAATCTACAAAATTAAATGCAGACTTAGTGAACCAAGATCATCGAAAATGAAGAAAACGAAACCACCAACCAAAGCTAAATAATATGGATTTTTACTTAATAATTGGGCTTTCAATATATTTGAACTCATTTTTGGTGCTCAGCGATTGTATTGTGCTTGAAATCTGTGAACTGTGCGCATGTACTTAATGATGTGGTGATTTTAATTTGGATTACTTATTTCACTTGACTTCCCTATAATTGTGTTATTTAGGAAACTTAAGAACATTATTTCTTTTTCATCTGTTATTTTTTAACAAAGTGATACGTATTCTGTATAAATGATTTTATTTCCGTATTCTTGAAAAATCACAGGATATACATCTAAGGGGGTGTGTGAATGAATATGAAGGCAAAACCAGGTGTATATTTTTCACCAACTTAGAGTCAGTATTTTAAAGAGGAATAGGACATTAGTATTATTTTCAGCGGCGTTCTGGGGCACTGCAGTACCGTTTCATGAGTAACAGGTCATGAATTGCAGACTTTCACGAACTAATTTGGTCTTTATGTTGTGTTATGTTTTGCGTAGATTCCACGAAATGTCTGTTTCTACCCGTTATATCTCAAGTATTCTCCAGATTTTTAGAAGTTTTGTGATATCTAGTATATCATTGATGCCTATGGAAATGTCTCTAGATAATATGGACGGCATTTGCATGTATTTACTTTTAAAAATCACTATTGTAAAGAAAACACATTCAAATGTGAAGGTACAAGAAGTAAGCCAGCCAAAGAAATAAAAAAGAAATGATTTCGAAACAAGTGGAAAGTTATATGAAATGAGAAAAACCGTATTACTTTAGCATGTCTAGTTACGCTTGTCGTCCCCATTTCTGCTCTGACTTTATAAGGACATTTCTTAAGTGGAACTAAGTAGTTAGCTCAGGATACCTAATAGCATAAGCAAAGATGCTAATAAAATGCAAAGTTTTCTAGACAGGATTTGATTTACTAGTGTGGCTGCATTTGTGTGCAAATTTCTGCACACACTTCTTCAGATCTCACATATAAATTGCTAACTCAGAAGAGGTTAGTGTCAGTGTACCTTGTTTTCACTTCTAAGTTATCAGATAGCATCTAGTTGAATTACGATACCTGACAGCTGATTCATCAGTTAAATCATTCCCTCTACCGGGGTTTGAACAGCTGGTTATCATTAACCACCCTAACAATAAATGTAGTTCACTGCTACATATGCATATAGTTGTTGGGCGACTTTTGTCCATAAATTTAGTTTCAAAGTAGAAGACATGTAAGGCGAAAATAGATGTTTTTCACCTGTTGAATTTAAAATGCTTCTGCATTACTTTTTCACATTGAGACTTAGCATAAAATGGGCAAACAGGTCCACTTCACATTTTTCTTAAGTGATGTAATTTGTATATTATTTGAATAGAGGTGCCACGCCTGTAAACTGACATTCCTCTTGTACCAAAATATAGGGAATAAGTGTTAATGGCATTATTATAGCCCATTCGCTGTAGCCATTGATAGTTGCAGTTTTCTAAGTTATTTGAGATATTACTTTGGACACAGTGAAGAGATCTATCGGTTTTTCTTCATAGTTTTATCCGACTCAATTACTTTTCCAGGCAAGTGTTGGTCGAGGGGATTTAGCCCTAGAGAATGATGCCCGTTATTATTCTCTTAGTAAAAATGATGAAGATTTGTGAGTTATAGTGGGGATGGAAGTTTCATGTTTTTGCCTCGATATATGAAGCATATAGGCGTAAGTTAGAACCTTCTATAAGTTTTCTGGTGTTCTCATGACTTCGGTATTTAATCGCAGAAGATTCACAATTAGGCCTGGTATTGTCTTCAGCACTAAATTCATTAGACAGTGAGGCACGTGTTCTTACCTTGTTCGAAATTTCTACAGCTGCAATTGGGGGTAGCTTTTTGTAAGTTTACTTAAACCTGAGTTCTTATCCGTTGCTTGTAAGTTAATTCTTTGTTGAAATGTAGTTCAGTAGTGTAAATGTCACCATGCCTTGTTACTTATCCACTCGGAGGAATTTTAGTTGGTTGAGGGGATAATGGCTCTTTCTAATCAATCTGTGAATTTGGTCTATTGACTGGTTTCCGCTACGTTCGACTTTGTAGGCCATGAAATAATAATATTCTCTTGTTTCAAGTACTGATTGTCATTGTCTACGTGGATGAATCGTCGTATCTTCTTGCTGCGACCTGATAATCCTTCATCCTGAAGGCAACTCTTAGGATAAACTGGTCAGCGAAGTCCCTGTATATGTTTTGGTATGGCTTGGGGTGAGTAGAATGCAGTCTTCCCTACAAAATGGTTTCAAGAGGCCACGTTTCCATAGGTTCTTCCGGGTAAGCTGCCTTTGCCCGCGGTGAATGTTCGGCAATCATTACCATCTAGTGGGCATGAACGGTTCATCCGGAGTCAGAAAATCCCGATGACGTATCTATGCTGCACATAGGCTCCATGTATCGAAAGGAACAAATGGCGGATTAACCTGTGTTGGTCACCTAATAACATAGGAACGCATCTCCCGACTTAACTGTGGTACCTTGTGGATGAAATGCTTGAGTTGTGTTCCCTTATGACAGTCGTCTCCCCTTGGTCGATGTCCGCTCACAGTATCTTAGTTGTTACACAAAACATACAATGACAGATTTATGGAAAACCGGAGACTCTCTCGTATGGTACTTCGGCAGTCAACCATTCCGTTATTTGATCTATTATCTTGTCATTTATGTAACTTCAGTTTTTCCATTTTGACGTTTTATAGTGACTATTTTTACCAATCGTTCGTTATTTAAAAGAAGATTAAGTCTATCCTAATTGACTACTTTCAGGAAGCTAGCCTCCACTGAGATGTTCAACATGACAGTCTTCACACCATCTGCGGCTTTCACCTGCAGTGTTCGCGCACTGATGTAAGTTGGACAGTAGACAGGTCTGACCAGAACCCTGGAAAGCCCTGCTACTGACGTATGCTGCCTCAGATATCTGCATGCGAAATCCCAGTGAAGTGTTTCAATTAGCTACTCCTTCTGTAAGCCCGTTTAGTGTGGTTCATGTACAGTGATCCGGGTAATCTGTGGCATCCAGCTTAACTAGTGTCAATGCCACATTAAGTTCTAGAGCTGAAGCTCATTTACTGAACTGGATTCCCATTAACAATCGTTTAGATGCTATGAGACCAGACGGTTATATTAAAGTAAGAAGCAACTAGTCAGAGAAGTATTGTCTTTTTATAATCTCTGCCTATGTACTGATGGCTTTCAGTTCGTATACAATTACCGATAAGTTCTACTAACAACTGAATGAGCCTCTTATGCACGCGTGTCCTACATACGTCGCAGTGCTATCTGAAGACTTAGATGCAGAGGTCCGGCATCTAAGCTGAGATAAAAGTGGTCTAGGTGGTCATTAAGGAATAAATGGTTGCAGGTCACATAACGGGAACCGTCTTCTGCTGCTTTGCATAGATCAAAACTTATCTCTAACCAGAAACAGCTCGCAGCCTAAACAATATCGTCCCCCCTTTGCACTGAAGCATGAACTAAAATAGATTATACTGTTACTGGTTACATGGAAATGCTGCTTCTTCTGGAATACTTGTCTGGATTCCGATCATGCTTTATTGTTTTGCAATCAATAGTCATATAAGTTGTCCTAAACAGGTTGATATAGATAGACCTGATGCCTAGTATCAGACCCGACTACACTCACAGCTTACTCCCAGTTCCTTATAAAGACCTTGCTGAAACTATTGTCAGGCAACTGGTTGAACTGTGTAAGAAAATGTGGAAAATGAGTGTCCTATAAGTATGACATGGAGTCATTACCGTGCCTACCTTTTAAGGAGGTTCACATAATGCAATCACTGGGATATTAGTTTGTAACCAACTGAGACTGAAATAATGGCTGCTACTATGTTCTACAGGCCGTGTAAAAAATGAAAATCCGGCTCACTTGGGACAGACTGGGTTTCACTCAAGTTGTGGGTGCATCGGTCATGTGTTCATCCTTCGTCTACATAGGTATTGCAGATCAACAATCATTGGTATAAGAATAAAACTTGTGCACTTTGGTAGAGTGTAATTCCATTATGGGTAAATTTTGTTTTGATAAAGTCTGACAGTATTATACAGTAATGTTTACTGATGACGTTTCGAGCACAATTTATTGCTCATAATCATATCAAGGTAATCACACGACTTCCTAAATTCATTTACATAGTTCCGTTGTTTTTCACTTGATTTGATTGGTAGTAGTATTTTCCATATTTCGGGTATGAGTGATGAATCATTCCTATTGCATGTGTTGGGTTTAGATTCGATGAACAAGGATTCAGTAAGCTCAGCAATTGCAATGCATGCACTAACACAACCACACAATAGGGTGGGAGAGGGTGAAAATTCTAAAAAGGAATCTTGGTAGGTGGAGAAAGAGGTTGATTACTGAATCCTTGTTCATCGAATCTACACCCAACACATGCAATAGGAATGATTCATCACTCATACCCGAAATATGGAAAATACTACTACCAATCAAATCAAGTGAAAAACAACGGAACTATGTAAATGAATTTAGGAAGTCGAGTGATTACCTTGATATGATTATGAGCAATAAATTGTGCTCGAAACGTCATCAGTAAACATTACTGTATAATACTGTGAGACTTTATCAAAACAAAATTTATCCATAATGAAACAACAATCTTTGGATTTCTTCATATTAGGACTGATTGAGACGATTGCCGTTTGGTAATGTATGTTGGAGAAGGGTGTTCGCGAGAAGTTTATCGAAATTCTCAACCCCCTATCTTAAACACCTCAGGTAGAATGAGGGCGGACTGTCCCCTATGTGATCACTGTTCTCCATCTGCGGTGGACCTAGATATTTCTCTTTATCTGGTCGATAGGTAAAATTATAATGATAACTTCGAAGGGTTTGCATGGTGGCAGTGTAAATCTGCTACTGGGAGAAGGACCCTTCGCCCTTTGAGTATGAAGACGTTATCATATTGTGCAATACTAGATAAGGTAGTCAAATAACATTTAGCTGACGATCACTGTCTGTAGGTATGATATGTACTTGGTACCGTCCAGGTGCAAAGTAATGTTTTGAGATTGACAGAAGCCTACACTCAGTCCTTCAGGTGAACTGTTAAAATTAGTCGACAAATTTACGCACCTAGGTAGTGGTACTATGCTAACGGAGGTGTGATATTATAGTGGAAGTTAGGACGTCACAAATCAACCTGCGTCACCTTTGACGCTACCATTATGTCAGTTTACATTTACAACACTTAAGTGCAAACAATATTTCCTTGTATCCGTGTAATCTGGACTCATCGAGTTTTGACTAGTGTGGCGACACTACGTGTTCGATGACCTTTGGACAAGTGGGATTCTTAGAGTCTGGTGGTCCTACTGTGTAAGTAATTCCAAGTTTCAATAGCGTGCATTTGGAAGTGGTGGAGATCGCCTTCCCATAAGTGAAGTTATTCTGAGACATTAGCATCGGTGGCTTGGACTTATGCCAAAAAAATCATCCTAGTGGCTTATATAGTGTAAACTATTCTACACCTCAGTCAGATATCCTGTTCACTCATTAGATGGAAAATGAAGAGTATAGTAATATGCTCTATTGCACTTTGTAATTGTGAGGTGTTTACAAAGGAGAAAATGTGGTGCATTAATGTTGGAATTAGGTGTGGTGTTATAGCTGTAAAAAGAATATGTTTTGCACTTCGAAAGTGGACAAGTCAAGACCTCCAAACATACAATTAACCTATTGTGATATATGGTGTAAACTTTGTAGGAAGGTGTAGTCACTCTACCTGGCATCCTGTCGGTGTTGAAAAGCAGTGGTCAGAAGTTAGTTGTGATACACTTCAAATTACATAACTTAGAGCATCCAGCATTGTTCTTCGCAGTTATTTTCTTGTCCAACATATTTGTATTAGGTGTTTGTCACTAGTGTTTCATTTTCTATTTCGAAATTTATCAATTTGGACTATTGTAATTCTAAAAACAGCAAGATTAGCTCATTAATAGAATGGATGCTCAAATAGGGTATATCTGACTGGTCCTTTTTGATAGCATACATACTGTTAATGAGATTCACGCTGACTTTCAATACCCAGATAGGTACATAGATTTTTATTACAACAAGAAAAACAGAGAACGATGTGATATGTATGGTTATTGTAATGCATTTTTAATCAAATTCAACTCTCCTCCAATAAACAAAGTAAATATTACAAAATATAGAGAATAAAAGAAGAATTATTAAGTTCCAGAGCAACTACAGAGAGTGAGAAAGTACAAACTTCTGTCTTGATTGGTTGGTTAACTAGGCAACAGCTATTGTATGTAAAGGATGTGACCAATAGACGCAGAGTAAGCAATACACACCAATAGTAGCCACAACAACAAAAATGAGTATTTGCCAGTGTAATAGTAGGTAGGTGCTGTACACGAACGCAATCCCCGAGACAATAGACTAGAAAATAATAATAAAGGAGAAAAGTGAAATTAAGTTGTAGGCGAAAAAGTGAGTCTAAGAAATAAACTGCTTATGAAGATTTATAACATGTGAAAATCACAAACGATGACACTATGCAAGAAACCAGTATTTTTTATTAAGTTGCAATGTAGTATGGATTCATCTAGTGAAATTTTGACCTAAAAAACGATCAAGAACTTCATAAGGAGGATATTTTTGAAGCAATAAAGCCGTGTCAGTAGTCATCTGGTCGGTGAGTGATTTTCACTCAAACTAAGGACAAACCAACTAGTTTCACCCCCATTAAAGTGTATTTATCAGTTCGATTGATCCTGTAGAGACAGTTATGTTGGACGTACTATTCGCTACAGGTCGCGGTCGGATAGAAGAGAGATAAGAGCTATTCGAAGCTATATTTTGTTCTACTTGGTTAATAGTGCCCACTTTCAGTGAACAAAAAGAATGCATTCAATGTGGTCTTCGTATTCATCTACCGCATATAACTGAGTCGATTGGCATATAAACTATCAAACGAAAACTATCTAGGTAAATATTCGTAAAACCATTATCTCACCTTCGACCAGTGAAGACCGAACCAATCCATAGCACCCCTTCATATACTTTTAATCCGTTTCTTACCACAATTGTGTTCGAGACGTTCTCTTCAGTAGACAATACTGTTCCACATTATTTGATATATCAATAAAAATATTAGTATGGAATTAAATCGTTAGTCTTATTCCATCTACGCTGAAATTGGCTCACCTGCCTCCCTTACAAACACATAGTGCGAAATTCTACTGTTTATTTTCCAAGCCTTTGACTCACAACTTTTTACTTCATTTATATACATGAGTGAAATTGATTAGACATTCGAATAAAAAAACAATATAAGACAATGCACATTCAGAAATAATATTAGTGTTATCAATCAAATACAATCAGATGGGAAATAAGATGCTTTTATAGTCAAAATAAGTAACTTGTTAGAATGTACGTGGAGTGAAATAGAATTTTAAGATTATTTATTATCCTCCTCTGATTTGACTGGTAATAATATCTCCCATATCTCTGGTGTCTAATCATTTCTGTTGCATGTAGACTCGATGAAGCAGAAGTTAGTTACCTTTTAACCGCTTCTGAGGCCATATTGATTGGTATGTTAGTGTACAGACTAGTTATATCAAAACTGACCATTTTTTCATTATTCTCTAATTGAATGTTATTTAGTTTCCTTTTCATCTCATATGGATTAGTTAGCCTAGAGTTTGAATGATTTCTGATGGGACATAGTATTAGAGCTAAGTGTTTTGATAATTCATACGTCGGCGTATTTCTGAAATCTACTATTGGTCTTATAGGGTAACCTGGTTTATGTGTTTTTCAGTACCATATATTCGACTAGCGTTATTAGCTTACCATTAAACCATTTAGACTTACCCAGTGACAGCTTCATAGTATGTATTAAATCCGCTGTAGATTTCTTAATCTTATTCATTATTGTATCTACAGGCTTCTTAATTTTCTCATATGAACCCGTTTCAGTGTGTTCAGTGACTTTCTTTATATAATCAGATTTGTCTATAACTATTGTAGAGTTTCCTTTTTCAGCTTTTGTGATAACAATGTTTTTATCCTGTTTTAGACCAATTAGAGCTAGTTTTTCCTATTTTTTAAGTTTGACTGCGCTTTATTTTGTTTCTTAAGAGTTAATATACATTGAGTTCGAACTTCCTCTGCTGTCGTCTTATCTACTGATAGTAGATTTCAGAAATACGCCGACGTATGAATTATCAAAACACTTAGCTCTAATACTATGTCCCATTAGAAATCATTCAAACTCTAGGCTAACTAATCCATATGAGATGAAAAGGAAACTAAATAACATTCAATTAGAGAATAATGAAAAAATGGTCAGTTTTGATATAACTAGTCTGTACACTAACATACCAATCAATATGGCCTCAGAAGCGGTTAAAAGGTAACTAACTTCTGCTTCATCGAGTCTACATGCAACAGAAATGATTAGACACCAGAGATATGGGAGATATTATTACCAGTCAAATCAGAGGAGGATAATAAATAATCTTAAAATTCTATTTCACTCCACGTACATTCTAACAAGTTACTTATTTTGACTATAAAAGCATCTTATTTCCCATCTGATTGTATTTGATTGATAACACTAATATTATTTCTGAATGTGCATTGTCTTATATTGTTTTTTTATTCGAATGTCTAATCAATTTCACTCATGTATATAAATGAAAAGGTGTGAGTGACTTCATATGATTATGAGCAATAGTTTGTGCTTGAAACGTATTTAGTTAATATTGATGTATAACACTGTGTGATTCATGAAAAGAAATTCGTATCTATAATGGAGTTATACTCTACCACAGTGCCAAGTTTTAAACTTCTATACCGTAAACTCCGCCTTGAAAATAATTTGTATTCATCATAACAAAAGCTGTCTAGTCATACAATCAAGTTCAGTTTGAATGTGTTAGTCTTAATCCTAACTAATATCAATCCTTTACACACAAGCACATCGTCACCCAATAACCCCTAGTGCCAATTTATTTTGTTTTCCCCCCTATATTTATATTTGAATGAAACTATCTTAAACACGTGGTGTCACTAAACAAAGACAGCTAATTATCTTTCACCCCTTCATATGAGAATCTTTATTCATTATAATACATACAAGTGTACGTATAAAACTTGTTCAAACAGTGCAAGTTTTCGGAATTCACGGAAAAAGCATTCTGCTCAGTCATTAAATTGGCAATGAATTTAACCTGCATCAATGTTTTATTTGCCAAAATATGTTTCTCGTTACTACTATATAACATCGCATCTGCGTCTCCAGTCCGACTTCCAACAGTTCGATTACGAGTTGGAATCCTGCTTCTCCACCTGACGAAGTTTGGGCCACCAGGTAACATCACTAGGCCCCACACAATAAATGTGGCACGTTACTAACCAGTTGTTGAGTAACAGTTTCTTCGAATCATCTCTCCCTCCTCCCATCTTCACCTCAACATTACCATTTCCAACTGTTAAGCAGCACTGAATTCTTTAAATTTTATTGAGTCATCCAAAGTTAGATTAATTAATCATGAGTCAGTTTACGCCTATCTTTCATATACCACCATTTTCTGTTCATAAATTTAATTACTGCAAATAAAGACTTAAATCTATTAGTTTAGTCGATTTTCAACTCCAGCTGCATTTATCAATAGATATTCACACATAAAGCACAAAGTGGAAAGTGTCTACTAGATTTTCTGAGCATATCCCTTACAGTCGTCGTATGATAGGTAAGAAAGTGTTTGCAAATGGAATGTCACAGCATTTGGTTGACACAAGACATACAGTCGAAATCGATCAAGCCTCCAAAGTAATCAATATGCACAGGCAACATCCCGTTTTGCAGAGGCCACCGCTATGAAATGATTTCAACTTAACTTCTGGATACAGAGAAAGACAGATAGAATGAACCTTGCACTACGCTGGTAACTAGATCTCTTACTTGTTGCGTCACAATCTTTAGCTGATTGTTTGTTGAGCTGATCTCATTATTAATCTTCCAGTTTACTTATTTGTTTGTTGATGTAATGAGTTTACTTTTATTTACCATTTCCATTTACACCCCCCCTTCCCCCCCCTGACATTCCATCGTATCCTGTACTAGCGACCTCCGGTTGTTGAATAAATAACCACATTGTATTCATACTTCTTGTTCCACTACTTGTCTAAGAATTATTAGTTGGCTTTGGAGTTGAAATATTTGTGAAGTATGCTACACATTTACGTCTATTCATTATAACTAATATCATTTTTGAGCAATTAACTATGGGAAAAAAGCTGTGGGATAGAAAATGACCCTTTTTATCCTGGGAATATATTTATTCCTGCTTTGTTCAAGCTAATCAAGAGAAGTGGGTGTTTGAGATCTTCATAAAGTCTGGATAGAGATCAGTGACGTTTAAGAAGACAACAAGAAATTAGAAACCACAGGGATCACTTATTTCACATAGCGCATTCCCATAAACAATGGTGATACCCCAATTTGAAAAGTACCAATTTTACATGCAACTTTGCGCTAGTAAGTCACTTAGTAGATGTAATCTGAAGAAAGTTACGTGGTGTGGATTGTCAATTCTGTTGCGCTAAAGACTTAATTTTTAAATATAAGTAAACTAGTGAGGTGGTCACACGCTCATATATTTCTAATAAGACATTAAAACATGGTGCAGATATTCTTCAATGCTCATATGCTGCCTCTTGCTTACGCAGGAAGAAGACTTACCAACAGACTGGCTTCCCTAAAGCTGTCACCAACAAGTGTCATATGCCCTCGTGACTAAGTGTCCTGCTGATTCTAGGGAAGGAAAAATTCGTTTCGTCTGCAATCTGAAGTTTCTGAAGCCATTAGGGTGTTTTTTAACGAATTTGGTTGCTTACACCACACCCACTGTGAGTCGGTGGCACAAAGGTAGAATGCTCGCCAATCACGCATGTGGTCTGAGGTTTGACCCCCGGCCGACGCACTCCTTTACCTCGGTAAGCCAGTAATAAGACTGGTGAAGAGGGAAGGTTGGGCATGAGGCTAGTAACCCCATCTCGTAAAAATAAACACCACTGCTACCGAAACTTCAAGCCTCTACTTTGAAGCTCTATGTTCCATTGGGAACGCTAAGGAATAAAAAACCCAAACCCACCCTTCCTTTCTTTTCCTGGATTTAAGACCGGTTAGTACACAAGCAAAGTTTGAGACACAACTGTTTTTGGTTCTACTATGCATATATATCGGTATACCTGAAACGTTTGTGCCAAAGTATTAGGTTACTAGTGGATTAATTCTGTATGATTTTCATTGTATTACTCAGATAGGAACAGTAAACAATATGGTTAAAAGTCATTAATGTTACCGTTCAAGAGGAATAAGCAGCGCTAAAGGTTATAGCTCGCAACGATATCAGCTGTGCTTTTTCTGTTAAGGATAGCACTGAAGCTGATGAATCTCAAAACAGTAATCACCAGCAATGCGTTAAAGTTCCGAAAAGGTAACGCCTCAGCCCTGCAAATCGTCCTCTCTCTGATAAAAACGGTAACATTCAAGGTAGCAAGGAGTGTTATTTACAAAACTTAAAATGAGATATATCAGTGGGAACACTATCTTTCATTTGAGATATGAGTACATACAGCTGACAAGTCCCAAAGAGGACTAGGCGGGCATCCTGGATTCCATTTCTAGCCACCATCAACGAAATGACATCAAATTACCAGCTTCTTCATTAATTTCAGGTTTATTTCGAACTAAGTTACACAGTCTGTTCAATGTTACTGATGAAGTCGGACAACCGCACCCAGACTCACCTGAATAGATTTGAATAAAGCAAAGCAAACTGTAACGTCGGTTCCGTGTTTCCCATAAATATATCCAATCAAAGCAGATATTTGTGTATTCCATACAGAATCGACACTTCCAAACAGGAAGGCTAAGAACATAGCTAAATAGACACTGGAAAATGGTAAAAGATAGCAACGAAAACATGCTATTTAGCCATAAACATATAATAAAGGGATTAAAAAAAGATGAAATGACATATAACTTGAAGCGATGGGAATTGGTTGTATGTTGCGTGGTTTTTTCATTTCATGATGTGCACGTCACGAACATCATCAGATAAACTCCATTTTGAGATAGCTAACAGACAAACAGGCAGGCAGTTTTCATAACAAACCGACATTTATAGACGGAACATTGTAAACCAGAAGGCAATCGACGAATGTTTCGTCTAACTTCGGGGCTCCTCACCAGCTCACCCAAGACCACAACACAGATCAAGGCAAGTGAATTAACACATAGCCATTGGGTCAGGAATTGTTGACTCATGGCTTTAAACTCCTATCAATTCGTTATATGGAGCCAATATCTATCCTCACACAGTCACCTCAGTGGAGAACTTCAACGGTCACAACTTCATAGTATAACACTTACCAAAGAGAGTCATATGAGGAGAGCCAGTCAAAAAACAGGATAAACACAACTGTCTTGCATGACCATCTAGACACCAACTGAATTGACTTAACAGTTGAATCACCATAAAAAGCTTTGTGTATCTCAATGAATGAAAAACGAGACAACAGTCTTTTACTGACATTTTCCTAATTGAAATGCTGCTAATAACACTAAATCAGAATTTATAAAACCATAGCTCACATAGAGTAACTCAATCATATTCCTTATGTATAAGGTAACTCCGTGTGATCAGGTGAATGAATTACCACAAATAAGAAACATGTGTAGATTGTTGGATGTGGTGTGTGTATGAATTATAAAAACATGTGTTTGTGTAATGAAAAGTGCGTATCATATTAGGGTTGACTATATCAGCTCCTGGAGGTGGGTGAATGAGTGCGTCTTGGATCCAGGCTATTAGCACTAAAAATTGAAACGTCAGTAAAGTCATCGTTTTGTTTATAAGAAAGAATATAATACACCTAAGGCCCATATTTTTTCAAACTAGCTGGATTATGTTTAACATAAACTCAGAATCCTGAAAGCAGCTCCGTGAAAACACAATACTGTCAGCTGAATAATGTAGCTAGTAATTTTTAATGGTCACCGAGGTCTTGGGTCCCATCCGTGGTGATGTCATGGATGTGCATTGCTGAAGGGTCCAAAAAAGGACAAAACAGTTTAGTATCCCCTGGTTTTCGATGATTCTCTGACTGAAATCAGTTCATAATCAATCTTGGACAGTTTTTGTTTTTTTCACCTCCATGTCTGACAGATTACAGCATCCTGTGATCCTATCGTCATTTAAATTTTCATAAATCGCAAATCATGTAATTGGGCTTTATACTTCAATTATGGCGTTTGCATAGTCAACTGAGAATCTTAGCGAACACTAATTTTGGTTCCGAAAATCTTCTATAATGTGAAGATGTGGATTATCGACTTTCAGACAATTAGTCCCGAGTTGGAGTCCTTCCATGACTATTTCAACTTCAACAATTTGTTGGTGGTATTATAAACGCTTACAGTCACATGTATGGTTATTAGCAACCTAGTACATAACAAAACATTTCGGGGCAACAAGAGTTGTTACAACATCTTGGTGGAACTCATTATATCAGCGGGAATCAGCGTACATACAGAAATTATAAAATATCAATGACACATAAAGCTGTCCAAAGCATAGTACTCAGGTGAATCTACAAATAATAATAGATAAACTGATACAGATCAAATTTATCAAGCAATGAAAAACTCACATGGACAAAAGGTCAACAAAATAATCAATACCAAAATAAAAGTGAAGAAGATAAGAAAAGAAATCTTCAGAGACAACCAATCATGTTTACGGTCATCATGAGAGACAGTTATTACACTCATGGAGAATTCTAAAAACTCATATCATATTGAAGTTATTGATGAAAAAAATTGTCTAGAAATACAGAATTATTCACAATCAAATCAATCTGCACGAAGAATATAACTACATCAGTGCCATCCATCTGAGCTTTATAAATCTTCATCTTCTCTACATGTTCTCTCTGTGTCCAGTAGTCAACAACTTGACTATTGGATACTAATCTTCTTCAAAGTCTTAGGAAAAAGAAGCAACTAATAAGCACTGAAGACAAATATAAACAGAATGATCTGTAATATTGACAGTTTTTGAAAGCTATATTTTAAGTCAACATTTTAAAGTTAAGTAGTCATCCAATGATAAGATATTTTTGAAAAAGTCACATGGAATTTGAATGATGTCACATTCCACTGTGTTTACCAATTTACATCTATGTGTGATTAAAAGTACATAAGAAGAGCCCATTGATCTCTACAGGTAAAGGGTTATAGAACTCATTACTGAATGACAAAAAAAAACAGATAAAATCAGCCAACTCAGTTAAACCTGAAAATGGATGCTGACTAACTCAGTTTCAACGTAAAACTTTGCATAGAAGTGCACCATATCAAGAGAGAGATTCAGAAGCACTGTAATAAGCAGAAATTTGCGGGAGAAAAAATAGCGACATGGAAAACATGAGGGTTTAATGGATATGGGAGATAAAAAAAGTGTGAATGCAACTGCGCAACTGTGAACGATTTTAAGACATACCCTACCAGCATGGTAGGAGCTGGTTGCTAGCCAAAATCTTGTTTTAATTTTTTCTTAAACATGCTGGGATTAATTTAAATAGCTTATAATGAATCAAGCTGACTCCACGCTC
The DNA here is from genome assembly GCA_944472155.2 of Trichobilharzia szidati. Taxonomy (NCBI): domain Eukaryota; kingdom Metazoa; phylum Platyhelminthes; class Trematoda; order Strigeidida; family Schistosomatidae; genus Trichobilharzia; species Trichobilharzia szidati. The sequence goes on along the minus strand of OX235276.1, from coordinate 25,364,310 downwards.
AAATCATTCCATGAAGTTCGCAACATCCACGGTCTGGAAACTTATACTACATTACGTGCTTAAGATAAACTATCTCCTCATATTGTTTTGTCAAAATCCATGAGGGGAACTAACTGATTCAAACATTTCTTCTCACCCCCACCCCCAAATCACGAAAATAAAATTAATGATTGAAGTTGTGATTTAATCGAGAAAAAAACCAGAAACAACTCCATATATCATGCTTACTTTGGTGTTATATAAGTAGCATCATCAGTATCCATCATAGGACTATTAGCTGGTAGCATCATATAGGTGAAATAACCAGCGATAACTGCAGTAGCATAACCAAAGGCGACTAAAATCCCTTCTAAACGAATCCATCGGTTTAACCGAGAAGAAAAACTGCCTACACAACGATAAATTAATAAATGTTAAAGTGAAATCACTGAATATATGTATATATATATATATACATATATATATATATACCAATTCGTGATTTAGCACAACCCCAACCATTGTCGTTGGTGGGACATCCATCCACACACGTGACATATAATTGGGCCTCACTGGTCACAACTCCAGGAAACTCAATCCTGTAGCAAGTCACTAGCGAGCATCAGATTAATTTTCATGAGCCATTGAATCGGGTCCCAGTGGCTGAATGGTGTACGAGCTTGTCTTGTAACCTGGGTTCGAATCCCAGTAGGTGCGTACTGCCGATGATTCCCAAACTAGGATGAAACAGCAGCTGTCCAGTACTCCCTAGTTTTCAATGGTTCTCTAACTGATATCAGTCCGTGATCAACTCGTAAATATATATGTATATATACATGAAACTATACAGAAATGCAATTCACTGGGGGAGGGTACACAGTTATGGCTCGTATCAGTTTGAGAAATTGACATTCAGCTAATAGATCTCACATTGGAGCCTGATCTAGTTTACTTCCTGACAATCATCGAACGTTGTGAACCCCAAGATACATATACCAGGCATCAATTAACTCAGTAATTGGGTCGTAATACACATACACATATCTAGCTTGTAATCTGCAATTAATGTATAAAAGGTTATTCAATCTATAATTGGATTGATTCAGTACTGTAAACAACAAGCTTTTGTAATACTGAGTTATAGTTATGATATACAATATGAGTCAGGCTTCATTATAGCACTAACACGATTGTCACTGCTTTTAATAAATAGCTCTTATGAACTCGATTAAACAAGTGTCAAGTTTAGGTCCAGAAGGCATTACTTATTACTTTTATTATAACAACAGCTACGAAGGATAAGCAAAAAGGAACTCCAACAGTGAACCAACTAGCCAAGTACTTATTGCCCCCAAAAATATACACAAGGAAATGGAGATGGAGTGGGAGAACGCTAGAGAAGCTTTCAAGTAACATTACACATCAGACCGTCGAGTGGAGCCTGAACAGGGAGCAATGGAGAGGGATGTTGGAGTATGACACGAAATCTTGTGGAAAGTTGTAAGGTCTGTGATGTTCCTTCTGTATACAGCAGTACTATAGAGGCTTCGAATTCGATATTTATGTTCTTTTTACCATTTTCACTAATTTTATTTTTTCCATGGGTCTTGATTCGTTTCCAAGTGAATTCTGGTAGGTAGTTATTTATTTACCAGTAATATTTTCTTCAGTAATGCTGTATAAAAAAGGGATATCACAGGCCTTACATAGGATTCTCAATGAGGCTGGAATTAGGGTAGCATTTAAACCAACCATGTCTCTCAGAGATAAACTTTGTCGGCTTAACGACCAAATAGATCCGATTAAGACAATATAATTTACTAAATACCACGTAATGACTGTGAGGTTAATCACACAGGTCACACTAGTAATCAAGGTCAGTTAGATAATCGGGACATAAAAATTTGGCCAGAACTAAAACAGAGAGAGAGGTTATTCACTGAGTCTCTGTTCATCCAATCGACAACAAACACAAGCAACCGAAATTATGCAACGCCTATACTGGAGATACGAAAGTAGCAACAAATAACAGGGGAAGAGGAACAGAAATAATTACTGAGCATATTATGAAGCCGTGTGACTAAATTCATGATTATGAGCAATAAATTCTGCTCAGAATGTCATCCAGTTATTAATACTGCAATACTGAGTGTTGAATCAAATAAACTTATCAAATACGAAAAAAATTGTAGTTTAGGAAGACGTCTCACCAGGTTTCTTTGGGTTGTTTGCAACTGCTAGATAACCATCGGGAGATTGAGAGTACAGTATTTCCACTTACAACCTTTACATGTCGAATCAAACACAGCTCACTTTAGAACTGTGAGTACTAATCATCACGCTGTGCATATGTTATGGAAGTAGTAGCTGCAATTGGTTACACTCACTGCAGATACTTGCAGAAAAAAGTCTGGTGTCGGTGAAATGGTCTGCTGATTAACAGCCTTCAAAAACGCCTAGACAGCCATGTAAAATATCTTAAAAACAGCCCAAATAAATAACAGTGTCAGTGTCTTTTACAACAGTTCATTGAGAGGATATTGAGAATACAATATGATGTAATATATAACATTAATATCATGATATCGCCTCCAGTTTAAACAAAGGTGTTGAATTTATTAGTTGTCTTCATTGAGTATATATCTATCTTTCATTCTGTAACCAAGTGTCTTCTGTTAAACAAGCTAATTGTGACACAAACAGGGTGCTGGATTAATAGGCGGTTGCATTCTTATCTTCCTGATAGGAAGAAGTACATTGTACACAAAGTTGTATGCCCAACTGAGCTGATGAAAACCCTATGAAATCAAATGAATTCAATCAACTAAATATAATTTGAAAATAATAAATAGCTTGATTAATTAACGTACCGACAATTTCTCCAATCCCAATGAATAAACCGGCTAATCCGATATAAGATTTGGCATTCTTACCAAAATGTAAACAATGCCCCAATGCTGAAGCATAAAGACTTGAATAAAATGTTAGATTAATGCCTATAAAACAAAAGAAAACGCGAATTTTTTTCCACAGTAAACATTACTAAGAGGAGTGTAGGGATGCATACGCAACGTGTGCTACTGAAAGGATTGTTAAGTAGTATATGGATGCAAATATGTATATCAGCGTCAAGAAAATCTGATGGCGGAGGCATAAATTTAAGGAACGATGAGAAACAAACTGGAAAAAGTGACAGGCAGACAAAGAAGTACAGTATGGAAGACAAAGCAGCACAATACCACAGAGCTATATATACAAATAGTGATTGTATAATATGGTAGACCTATTTTGCCTATATTTGTGTATCGAGTTGCAATAAATAATTCCGAGCATAGGATGACGAAGTCTTTAATTTGTGAACACCTGGAGTCAGGTCATTTAGTTCCAAGTGATCTATCTTTTAAAGTTATCTACAGGACCAAATCCAACTACTCCAAAAGCTCACGTTCCCTCCACCTATGCATAGCTGAAGCTCTAGTTATTCATGAACAGAAACCTAAATATATTCAAAAATATTTTGTTAAACCCACTACTTTACCTTAGTCATGGTAATGTTCTTGTATTTTATTGTATTTTACTGCTTGAATTCATTCCACTTCACTTCATCTTCGCCTTATTTGTTGTTATCATTGCACTCCTAATTTTTTAGACAACACTTGACCCACTCTTTTTAAAGTCTTAATGCCAATTCACTTATTTAATAATCTTTAAAAGTTTTTAGGGATTATTTCATCGCTGAACAAAACTGTGTTTTTCCTTGTGAATAATTCCGTTACCAATTCTCTTGGCTTACTGTTGTCCTACAACATGCTTTAAATCTCAATGTTGAAGGGGAAATTCAAGAGTCGGAAATTATGCACAGTATTACATGTATATTGTTGCCTCTTCGTTACAAATCTTAACATGATCACAAGTAACATACTGACAAAAATCACTTAAGACTATGAGAAGGGAAGTAATCTCATTAAAACAATATAATTTAACACAAGACAATGACTTATATTATATGAACTGAACTTAATTTTCGACATAGAATTTTGTACATACCAGGTGCAGAGCAGTTTAAGTTGCCACACATCAAAACAGAATACGTACACACATAAGAGTCCTTATGCTGAGGAGGGAAGTGAGTTAAATCTTCTAGGAAAAATCCTAATGGGAAATGGATTTTCATCACTTTTTGTAGACAGTTGAAATCTATGAAATGTGACTTAATATTTGTAACCTGCTCCAAATGAACCCTGAATTCAGAGGTGACTTAGCTGCCGACATCCTTGAAAAGGATATTCACTACAGAAGCGGTGAGAATAGACTTTTGGAGTCGACAATCACTATTCAATGTCGTTAAGGACAAGAGCCCTCAGCTGACTAACTATACGTTAGTCATTCGACTCATGTTTTATACAAGAAGCTGCAAGAACACAATTCTGCGTGGTTATGAAAAGATGGAAGTGGGGCTATAACAAGAGCAATAATTGAACATCTGATTGACACTGATCCTCTTATTTCTAGTCTCTTCTTTTAAGCTTATTTACGGAGCGAAAAAGAGCCTACCTAAATCATCACATATCCTGCTCATTTGTATTGCTGAAGCTTCAAGTATAGAAACGGAAAAGCCAGCCAGAAAAAGTTTGCTTAACTCCTCGAACTCTCATGATCTTAATCCGTTTATGCTAAACTATCATAATCCCTATTGCTACTTTGGCTCTACTTATTTTCCGTTTTGTTTATACAATTTGTATATTCTTCCTTGATGAAGTTGACAGTTGTTATTAAATTTCGGTTTGAACGATTTTCGGTATTACTTCACTTTCCACCATTAATTATTTAATCCAATATAATATTCTGTAATGCTGTTTTATAATAATGTGATGTTTTAACTGATCACTGATCCTATTATTTCTATACCCCTTTGAGATTGATATGTTTCCGTAAGCTATTTTATAAAGTATACAACTACTTATTTTTGTTGAAATTCACATCATTGATAAAAAATGTACTTCTAGAGGGAGACGATAAGCGACTTGGTAATGGACTTCTATTAGGGGGAAACATATAATTATACATTCCTAACCACATTAGAGTTCGGCTAGGTCGAAGGAAAATAAATTGGTCTGACTGGTTGGCAATTGGTTCAAGGTTAATGAAGTTGTCCAGTGAGGTCATTCCGTGTCCACACTTCTACCTCTGCAGCCGTTGACTTGATTTCAGTTTTGGCAGCTCCCTATCAATCTCCTCGCTGAATCATCACTTGTTTTGCTTTTCTCATATATCATCATATCAGATCAAATATCTCTACTGATAATTCAATACCAGTGAAAGGCTTCAGTCTTTGCCTATGATGACCATTTAACTTTCGATCTATTTTCTTTTTTTTGAACGTTAAGCTTTTCGCAATTTGTAAAAGAATCCCATTTACCTTTTTTGGGAAAGGAAAACTAGCGAGTTTAAAGCAGACGAGCAACTTAATGAATATTAAACAGGTCCATTACCAGAAAAAAATTCTCAGGATAACTCCATGTTTCTCAAAGCAGTATTGGTATTCATCAAAATGACCACCTTTGGAGTCACGATAGAGAGGTACATCGAGTTTTGGGAAGTAATGAGTTAAGCTTCACCTTGAAAAGCTTTTCTGCATGTAATCTTCACCTTAACTCCACTGCTGAAAAGTATTTGTTATTAGTCAGTCATAAACTGCATTTATCCGTTACCAGTGTATTATTCCTTTCGGAAAGTGTGCTTGATCAATTCATGCTCATTGAGTCGACGACCATTTGCTACTATCGAAATTCTAACTTCGTCAAAATATTTAAGACTAAACTTCACTTTGATCGCTTACCAGTGAATGCTGCTGCCACAAGTATACACATCATTGGTTTAGTCATTAGAATTTCAACTGATCGACCTGATGTAGTAACAGATACGAAAAAAGGAAAACAGACACTCAACAGACAAGATGAAAAGATGAATAAATAACGCTTTACAGACACAAATTGTATATCTTTTATATTAAATTACTAACTGCCAAATCGAATCATCAATTACAAGGTTACGAAAAGTCTGTCGTTTTCAATGGTTCTCTGATTAAGTTCATTTAGTCACAGCCTGAAAATTCATCATGAGCTGAAATCAGTTAGAAAACCATTGGATACTGAGGTCAGCTCATGATGAAATCCTCCAACCAATCAAACCAAATCCCTACAAAAAAACCAATATTATGGCTTAAGCTTCTTTTTTGAACTGTAATTTCATTGATATTAAAAAATCGATAATATTTAAAAACACCAGTATTGTTAATGACAATTATTCTAGAAAATTCTGCTTAGGTATATATAAATATAATTGTAGAGCCGGAAGAGGATATTATGGAAAAAAAATATTTTTTGTTCAAATTTTCTTTTGTCTTTAATTACGCATTGTTAATTGTGGTTAATTAGGTAGCAGTTGTCGGCCGGACTCATTTGTGATCGTCAGTTAAATTTTACTGCCTTTCCACTATACCTTAAGTAATTTGACGAATAATTTCTACTGATGTGAAATAATACTTTTATATTATTTCCAATTGCACGTAAATTATCTTCAAATAATGAGTTACTGTATCCTAACTACAACACCAGTGGTTACTGAAATCGGAGCATTTCACCAACTCCGAAAATCGTAGGTATCGTTAACGGCAGGACTAATATAGAAAAGTTTGCAAAGTTGAATCATTACCAGCCTTCCAAGTAGAAAAAACTACCTTGGACAACTGAGTTCTGACAGCATTATTACGAAGGGGAAAGCCTTAATCAGTGTAATCTGTTTATTTATTTATAGCCCCATAGTGAACCAACCACAAGTAATACCTAAAAACTACATTTCATATTTAAATAATTCATAAGTAATTTAAAGAAATAACAGAGGTAATCAAAAAAAACTTACGTAAAGATTGTGCAGTAGACTGAAATACCGTTAAGCGATTTTGTGTTCTACAAAAGAAAAAGAATATATCTTAAATGACTTTTCTTCTGCATCTTTCGCAGATGTTAAAGGAACTTGCTTGTTTGATAATGACTAAACAGTTGAAACCAGGCCTCACCGTTCACCCCATTGGGAAATCGTCAGTTGGATGCAGCAGCGGAACATGTACATTCAGCAGTTGAAGCGATGGGTGCAGGGTAGTAGCACTATCACTAACTGAAGAGGACGCACTGACGAGTCTAAGACATGAAAAATTTCCATTTCATGTTATTAAGGACGAGCGAGTCAGAAAAGAGGTCTCTTTCCATAACTTCACTTGAAAGCTGTATAGCCATTTAGGGGGTTTATATATGCAATGCAGATTGACAACACAGGTCAAAGATTATTGTAAGCTAGTAAAAAAAGTAAATCAAAGTAAATGACTAATAACTATGTTTGAAAAAATAAGAATAGTCTTACGTAATCAGAAGGACTGCCAACTAACTGGTTGGGTGGATAGTCGCTTGGAAACAGTTGACAAGGGACAAGAGTAAAAAAATTGCAAATGAATTGCAAAAACATAAAATGGACTACATACACCTTATTTGTTATACAGCTATTCAAGAAAACAAATAACAAAAACAAGAAAAAATTAGTACCAAAGTCATGGCAGTAAATGGGCTGGATAAAGCATTTCTGAACACTAAGTTCGGATTTCTCCTTAAGGATTGCTAATGCTTCGGTTACATGAAGATGGGGGTGAAATCCTTTCGAACGACTTCATAGTACTTTATATATGACTTTGAAAGCACAAATAAAGTATAATTATATTCCAGTGGTTTGCACACAATGATAGGTTTTTGTTTTTTGGTAATATTTCGAACAAAATTACTACCTGTAATCACACCAACTGTTGGAATTATTTTGTTTAACCCAACTAAAAACTAAACAGTTCCAACAGTTGGTGTGATTACAGGTAGTAATTTTGTTCGAAATATTACCAAAAAACAAAAACCTATCATTGTGTGCAAACCACTGAAATATAATTATACTTTATTTGATTTTCTCCATAATGCTCAAACTTTTTACTGACATTAACTTCGAAAGAAGTCTCTGTTGATGTTGCATGACCAGAAGCAGTAATATGCCGTCGACTGTTCTACGTTGGCAGTTTGACGACTATGCTGGTAGGTGTTCATGGGCACATCTACACAATGTTCAGTAAAGAAAATTCTTCAAATTGCTTTCGACAGGCAGCTTCGGAGGACCTACCCAATTGTGTCTACCTTGAATTTCAGATTTATAATTAGTTGTTTCTTCAACGCGTCCACACTTCGAGGAGTATCGTTCTTTCTCTTTAAATGTTCATTGATGAATGAGGTTGGATATTCATTTTTGGTCAATTTTTCTGAAGGATTCCAATTCCTAATTCATTTACGGTAGATTCTCGTCGCAAGAGAGGCGATGAGATTTCTTTTTCTGCTCATTGGGACAAAACAGTGGTAGATTATCAGCTGTCCATTCTAATTTGGCTTGTAGTAGATTGACCTTTACAGGCTTCCATCTGACCGTCTTGTAAACTGGACATCTAGGAAGGATAATTCATCTTTTGATTCCGCTTCAATTTTGAATTCAACTGACTGGTGAGCGTTGTTGAAGATTTGCAAGATTTTGTCTAGGTAAGTATTTTCATCAGTGATGATAAAGACATTATTTATATACCTCTTGTAAACGTCAAACTGCTTGATTGTTGGTAGGAGGCCATTTGACTCAAGGTACGCCATGAAGCAATCTGAGAGCAATGAGCCAAGTGGATAACCCATTGCTACTCCATCTTTCTGTTGGTAAATTTGATCATTGAATGAAAACCGAACATTGAGTGTACATCCCAGGATCATTTCTTTGATATGTTTAGTTGGTATACCAACATTCAGATTTAATATGTGTAAAATTCGGGTACTGTGGTAGTATGTAGTTCCATATTTATTTGTTTATTAGATATATCCGACAGTGAAACAGTTTTGTTTGCTGGATGACGTTCCGAACAAAATCTGTTGTTCATAATCAAAGCATTTATAGCCCGACAACTTCGAAACTTTCGTTTTATACTTTTCTTTGTCCTCTCCTATTTGTCATCGTAGGGGGGTGGTAGAATTTTACAGATATCTGGGACAGATGGTGAATCATTCCTATTACACGGGTTTGCAGTTGATTCGATAAACAAAGCTTCTGTTATCAATCTCTCCCTCCACCCTGTGACATTAGATTTTAAAACTGTCATCTTATCCCATCCTATTGTATGGTTGTGTGTAATTGCATGTAGTGCTATAGCCGAACTATTCTCTAGATTTCTTATCTTATTCGGGTCAACTAATCTAGGTTTTTATGCTCTGCTAGTCCAACTGATTCCGTTCTATTACTTTGTCCTAAGTATTTGACTTGATAACCATTGCAGGGTGTTAGATAAACAAAATTGTTCTCTTTAGTTTGTTTTGTTTTAGTTTAGTCAAGTATTTAGATCAATGAGCCAAACACACACCTATAAGTACTTCAACCTACTTTAACGCCATAAACTCGCTAGTGAGATAATCGTTAAAAAACGACAGGACAGACAATTTTATAAATTCATTTGTTATCAAAGCAATACACTGAAATTATTTTAAAATTCAGTCGAATATCGTGACCAAACACAGTAGTAATAACTCAAAACAATATTTTGCCATCTGACACCAGTTTCCATATTAACGAGCGAATAATAATGAAAATAACAGTCATTAGACTTGTATCTTGCTATCACAGCAAGTGCATTACAACAACCCACTGATAGCGCATAACATTAGACCGGAACAGATGAGTTAAAGGTTCGAGTCCCACTCCATATTCGCCCTTGACAGTTACGTCTTCCCGACCGATAGCTGCTACCCTGACGTGGTGGTCGAGCTTGCATATCGTAATGACCCAACAAACTACACCGGCTAAAACTATTGTTCCTGCAGGTCCTACCATGCCAGGAAGGTTGTTAGGATAGCGATTAGACAAAAAGCAGTTACCGGCACAGTGTAAGAATTTTTTACACTATGCTGGGGATCTGTGGGCGATGTCGTATGCTGAGGGACAGGGATGTAACAGCAGTGAGGTGTTTCCCTCAGATGACCAGCATGCCGTCTCTCCACTCTGGAGAGGAAGGGTTAGAAAAGGCCGACCCCAACAATTGTACATCCTGACTTACCCTACGGTGGTCCGTAACCGGTGGTAAGTTTACTAATACAGAACCAATCCAAGAAACCAGTCCAGACAAGCCGTGTGTGACCGGCCTCAAGCAGCTGCCCTCTGGGCTCTGCGGTCACGCAACACTAACCGTCTTTCTGCTTCAGGTACCCGAAGAATCAAACAACTTCCACAGTGTGGGCAGCCGGGAAGTAACAACCGCCCACACACTTCCAAAAGCACACGAAGCCTTCCTGAGCATCATTCTCTTTTACCCATATCACCATCATCTTACTTTCTGTTATGTTTCCGCCGCTAATAAATGTTATGTACTCGTCGTCAATAAGTTATGGGGTCGTTGCCGATATTAGGGTGTGACCGAGTGTAAATATACGCTAATGAAATATAACGGACGATAACGTACAGACTGGTACTGCTGAGTAGTTAACTTGTCCTGACACGAAGAAGGGAATCAGAAGACCAGCACGTTCGCGATGATACGTGTATTTTCCAAAAGGGAAATAAATGTCACACAAAGTGTGAGTGAAAGTACCAAACAGTACGAAAGGTGTGAAAAAGAGTGTACAATGCAAGAGTATATATGAAAATGACTAATATACATGAACCAATAAGATAGACAGTAGTTTTCTTACCATCATTGGATTCTGATTGGTTGTAATGTCATGTGACAAAAATGCCACATATTGTTTATTTAATTAATCAACAGACAAAGCATATTGTGAGTTATAATGGAATATCGATCAATATACACATAGCAAAATATATCAGACTGTCAAAAACAAAGGCAGACATCATGTAACTACATATCACTTTCCTACTACAGTCGGTACTATTCTTTAGGCTAGTGAGTCATCTTCACTTCACGATGAGAGCCATAGAAACACCCTCAACAGCCTTTTAAAGCCACGTCGCCAACTTCATATAGGAGCATTCAACGTCAGGACCCTCTGCCAAATCGGACAACAGGCATCACTAGAAAGAACTCTGGCGTCTCGAGCTATAGATGTATGTTGTGTTTCGGAGACACGCATACAAGACCAGAGTGTGGTCATTCACTTAACCTCACCCGGCCAACAAGGTGAATCTGCAAAATTCACTTTAAAGGTGTCACGAGACTCCTCAGCTAGTTCACGAGGACTCGCAGGTGTAGGGATAGCATTTAGTGTTAAGGTAGAAAAACCTTTTCCTGACTGGATCCCAGTAGATAGTCGTATTTGTGCGGTCCGTCTGAACGGGTCCGTTAAGAGAAGGACTCTTGGCGGCGAAGCAGTTATGCCCCCAACTAGAGATCAAGACACTGAGTCCCTATTTAAGGGATATATAGTTAAACGTGTATCAGAGATCGACAGCAAGACTCCTGAGGAACCCTGCCACAACATACAGTTAACTGTAGACAGAGCTGCAAAAGCTGTTAATAGCCTGAAACCTAAAGTTAGTAAGAGTCAATGGATATCTACCGCCTCATCCGAACTGATTGACGCAAGAAGACTGATTCTGGCGAGCTCCGATTATAATGAGGAGTGAAAATGACTCAAACACAAACTCACAAAAAGCCTCCGTAACGACCGTGGACAGTGGTGGGTGACAAAAGCGAAAGAGATGGAAAAGGCCTCGGCGATTGGTAACACCAGACAACTACTTAGGCTTATCAGGGAAACAGGGGGAAAAAGGCAAACGATAAGTGAAACAATCTCTGAGGAAAATGGCACCATAATTAGCTCCCAGGATAGACTACTAGGACGTTGGAAGGAGCACTCTGAGGAGCAATTCAATTGTCCTACAGCCACGCCCAACCTGCAGAACATCCAACACCTCACTAAATGGGATATAGACACAGGTCTTCCGTCCCTAACTAAGGTTACTAAAGCTGTCACTAGTCCGAAACGAGGAAGAGCTGCGTGACCCAATAGTATGACTCCAGGTGTTCAAGGGTGGCGGAAACAGTTTACTGTCTACGTTAACTAAGGCAGCGTCTGGGAATCAGAGGAAGTTCCGTCGGGTTGGTGTAAGTCATTGACTATCCGGATATGCAAGAAGAGAGACAATTCTTCCTGTGATAATCACAGGACGATCAGCATAACTAATATGGTATCTAAAATTCTGGGCTCAATAATATTATTTATTATTTATTTAAACGCAGAAAAAACTTGGTACAATATGGCACCAAGAGAGATGCGCCACACAATAATAATAAAACAACATAGATTAAAAGTAAAAATATAAGTAGAAAACGGATAAAGAACTTCATCTGGAAGGAAGACAGTCATGTTTAACAAGTTCAAACAGTATTCGTTAACTATCATCAGGAAGGGAAGAAAGAAGGAAATTGCAACACGTTCGCCATTGATTGCGATTCTTGGCCGTATCCGATAACGTTTTGAGCCATCGATTCAAGCTATCTCGCAGACCCCAACTAGGGAGTCGTGACGCACCAACTGATGCTAATCTAGCATCCCACGACGCCACGTCATGGACTGACCACCCCTCCGCCTTTTCCATCCCGTCCCAGGGATAGCGAACAGAGAGACCTTTACGGAAGCCTCTGGGATGACATTCGCAGCACATGTCCAAGCCACCGGGGCCGGTGTTTCCAGATGACGACACTCAATGAATGGTGATCTCCACTGTGTTCAAACACACGCCGCCGAACCTCAGAATTACTCACGCGATGATGCCATCGAACGCAAGCAATCCTGCGGAGACAGCGATGATCGAACACGCAGAGTCGCCGCACATCCTCAGGTCGGAGAGGCCAGGTTTCACAGGCGTAGAGCAAGGCAGCCCGCACCGAAGCATTGTATACCCGACCTTTGACAGCCAGGCTAACGTCGCGACGGCGCCAGAGGTGGCTCAAGTTGATGTATACCACCCTAGCCTTCATTATACGGTTGGGAATCTCATCCGTCACGCCTCCGCCAGCAGTCACACAACTACCTAGATATATCAACTTATCGACCACCTACAAAAAATGAGGGCAGGTAAAGGCTTCTGTAAATCTTGCACTAATAGTTTGCACTTAGAGCAAACGAAGACTTGCAAAGAGTGCATAAAATAAAGTTGACGAAAGAAGAAAACAGAAGTGCTGGTATTAAAATACACAAATGTGGATGGGAGGAAAGACAATCTAAAGAGTAGTGAGTGTCCCTAAATCAAGGTCTGATAACAAGAAATAATCATATGTCTGAGCTACTATGAACGACTTACAATCATCCCGAAAGGTGCCCCTGACCATTAATTATTAACGCCTTGGGGATAATAGTCAAGTAATTTACACCTTGCATGACTGAGACTAACGACATATTATAATCCATCCTCTACCTGTTTTCTTAAGTAATCCTCCGCCTTTTCCATCCCGTCCCAGGGATAGCGAACAGAGAGACCTTTACGGAAGCCTCTGGGATGACATTCGCAGCACATGTCCAAGCCACCGGGGCCGGTGTTTCCAGATGACGACACTCAATGAATGGTGATCTCCACTGTGTTCAAACACACGCCGCCGAACCTCAGAATTACTCACGCGATGATGCCATCGAACGCAAGCAATCCTGCGGAGACAGCGATGATCGAACACGCAGAGTCGCCGCACATCCTCAGGTCGGAGAGGCCAGGTTTCACAGGCGTAGAGCAAGGCAGCCCGCACCGAAGCATTGTATACCCGACCTTTGACAGCCAGGCTAACGTCGCGACGGCGCCAGAGGTGGCTCAAGTTGATGTATACCACCCTAGCCTTCATTATACGGTTGGGAATCTCATCCGTCACGCCTCCGCCAGCAGTCACACAACTACCTAGATATATCAACTTATCGACCACCTACAAAAAATGAGGGCAGGTAAAGGCTTCTGTAAATCTTGCACTAATAGTTTGCACTTAGAGCAAACGAAGACTTGCAAAGAGTGCATAAAATAAAGTTGACGAAAGAAGAAAACAGAAGTGCTGGTATTAAAATACACAAATGTGGATGGGAGGAAAGACAATCTAAAGAGTAGTGAGTGTCCCTAAATCAAGGTCTGATAACAAGAAATAATCATATGTCTGAGCTACTATGAACGACTTACAATCATCCCGAAAGGTGCCCCTGACCATTAATTATTAACGCCTTGGGGATAATAGTCAAGTAATTTACACCTTGCATGACTGAGACTAACGACATATTATAATCCATCCTCTACCTGTTTTCTTAAGTAATCCTCCGCCTTTTCCATCCCGTCCCAGGGATAGCGAACAGAGAGACCTTTACGGAAGCCTCTGGGATGACATTCGCAGCACATGTCCAAGCCACCGGGGCCGGTGTTTCCAGATGACGACACTCAATGAATGGTGATCTCCACTGTGTTCAAACACACGCCGCCGAACCTCAGAATTACTCACGCGATGATGCCATCGAACGCAAGCAATCCTGCGGAGACAGCGATGATCGAACACGCAGAGTCGCCGCACATCCTCAGGTCGGAGAGGCCAGGTTTCACAGGCGTAGAGCAAGGCAGCCCGCACCGAAGCATTGTATACCCGACCTTTGACAGCCAGGCTAACGTCGCGACGGCGCCAGAGGTGGCTCAAGTTGATGTATACCACCCTAGCCTTCATTATACGGTTGGGAATCTCATCCGTCACGCCTCCGCCAGCAGTCACACAACTACCTAGATATATCAACTTATCGACCACCTACAAAAAATGAGGGCAGGTAAAGGCTTCTGTAAATCTTGCACTAATAGTTTGCACTTAGAGCAAACGAAGACTTGCAAAGAGTGCATAAAATAAAGTTGACGAAAGAAGAAAACAGAAGTGCTGGTATTAAAATACACAAATGTGGATGGGAGGAAAGACAATCTAAAGAGTAGTGAGTGTCCCTAAATCAAGGTCTGATAACAAGAAATAATCATATGTCTGAGCTACTATGAACGACTTACAATCATCCCGAAAGGTGCCCCTGACCATTAATTATTAACGCCTTGGGGATAATAGTCAAGTAATTTACACCTTGCATGACTGAGACTAACGACATATTATAATCCATCCTCTACCTGTTTTCTTAAGTAATCCTACCTTATCTAACAAGGTTTTTAGAAGAAAAGGAGTGACCAACGTATATATATACATATATCACGGAATATACACATTTGATCATAGGGAATAAAAAGACGGTTGCAGCGAAGAAAATTTTCTTTTCGACGAAGTCATCATCTAGGCTGTACATTCGTGTATTTATATCAAATGGATGGGAAAGTTCCAGAACAATTTCTGGTTAGGGGTTGAATTAATAAAAATTACAATTAGGAATTAGAATGCCATAATAAACAGGGGGATGGGTGAAACTAAAACAAAGTAGCATAATAACTAAGAAAATTGACATTGTGCAATTGGGGTTAGAAATGTAAAAATAACAAAATATACAGGATGTTTGGATAAGAAACTAGTGTGATGAATAATTGTTTATGCAATCAGGGATTAAATATGTAGAAATAATAAAATGACAAAATAAACAGGAAGTGTGGATATGAAAATATGGTAGGGTAGACAGGGATTAAGAAAACTTAAAATAACATGAATAAACAGGAAGTTTAGATAAGAAACTTTTGAATTGCTGCCTCGACTACATCAACAAAAAACCTAGACTTCGCAATATGCTTTCAAAAGAACATCGAAAGCAACTCAAAGAATTGAAATCAAATGAAAACCTGATAATAACTCGACCAGACAAAGGTTCTGGAATTGTTCTGCTTAACAAGTCAGACTATGTGAAGAAACTCTCATCAATTCTATCTGATGACAGCAAATTTCAAAAACAGACGACTCAAAAAGATCCAACTGAACAGACGGAGCTCCAGCTAACCAACTTATTTAAAAAAATGAAAGATGAATCGATTATCAATACAGAACTATATGAAAAACTTCGCCCATCTGGTTCTACATCGCCACGAATGTATGGACTACCCAAAGTGCACAAGAAGGACGTCCCACTCCGCCCAATATTAGATATGATCAATTCGCCATATCACCTAATCGCGAAGTGGCTGGTAGAGATTCTTGGACCAGTGAAAGAAAAGTTATCTAGATACAACCTCGGCGACACATTCGACTTCGTGGATTCAATTAAAAATGTCAACCTCGCAAATAAAAAAATGGTCTCCCTAGACGTCGTCTCTCTGTTCACCAATGTTCCTCTGACAGAAACTATATGCTTTCTGTGTGACTTCATCCAATGCAACAGCATAGATGCCGGCATACCGATGCATTATCTAAAGGAGCTGTTACTACGCTGCACCTTCAACGTCTACTTCAGATTCAACAATGAAATCTACAAGCAAACAGATGGCGTAGCAATGGGCTCTCCACTCGGACCACTCCTAGGCGACTGTTTTATGGCCAGCCTCGAAAACAACCCGTTATCATCAACTATCGACGACCTTCATCTCTACAAGAGATACATTGATGATACTTTCATCATTTGTGGTGAGAAGCTAGACCTTGAAAACCTACTCCAAATCTTCAACAACGCCCACCCAAACATCGACTTTACACTTGAAACCGAATCCGACGGAATGTTCCACTTCCTGGACGTCCATCTGACAAGAAATGACAATGACTCTTTGAAAAGGTCCATATACAAAAAGCCTACATGGACTGGACAATTCATCAACTTTCAAAGCTTCGTGCCGCTAAGCAGAAAGAGGAACCTGATACACGCTCTTTCCTCGAGGATTCGGAAGATATGCAGCGAGGAAGTGATCGAAGAAGAACTGCGTAATCTCCAAAAAACCCTGATGGAAAACGGTTTCCCGCCCAGGTTCATAGACAAGAATCTCAAACCGAAGAAGACTTCAGAACAAGTCCAATCCGTCCCAAAGAAAATACTTCTGCTCAATCTAGAATTCAAAGGTGATATCGAAGCAGAAATCCTTCGCAAACGCCTCTCCAAATCGCTGAGGAAAACATACTTCGCCACAAGCCTACGACTGACGTTTTCCTGCAAGAAACTGTTCAACCAGAACGCGAAAGACAAGCTGTCGCATTGGGCCACCTCAACATGCATATACCAGTTCACTTGCTCTTGTGGAGCTGAGTACATCGGCCGTACCATGCGCCAACTTGGAAAACGCGCTCGTGAACACTACCCAGCCTGGCTGGTAAAAGGAGAGCAAAAACGTGTAAACAGTTCAGTGACAGAGCATCTGGTCAACTCAGGACATTCAGCGCCTTTCGAAAAGTCCTTCAAAGTAATATACAAGATTCAACCAAACCTATCAAAGGGAGTGAAATCAAGACATTTGGGCATAGCTGAGGCGTTAGCTATCCAAAAACTCAAACCCACCCTTTGTATCCAAAAGAAATACATTCAACCCCTGTCCCTGCCATGGCCATCGTAAACAGGTAAATTTTTTAATAATGACCATCCCATCGCCTTTCTTAACTAAACTTCCTGTTTATTCATGTTATTTTAAGTTTTCTTAATCCCTGTCTACCCTACCATATTTTCATATCCACACTTCCTGTTTATTTTGTCATTTTATTATTTCTACATATTTAATCCCTGATTGCATAAACAATTATTCATCACACTAGTTTCTTATCCAAACATCCTGTATATTTTGTTATTTTTACATTTCTAACCCCAATTGCACAATGTCAATTTTCTTAGTTATTATGCTACTTTGTTTTAGTTTCACCCATCCCCCTGTTTATTATGGCATTCTAATTCCTAATTGTAATTTTTATTAATTCAACCCCTAACCAGAAATTGTTCTGGAACTTTCCCATCCATTTGATATAAATACACGAATGTACAGCCTAGATGATGACTTCGTATATATATATATATATATATATATATATATCAAGTAACCCAGTCACTGCGATCTATGAAGATTCTTGACCTCTGTTGACTTATGCTCCTTATTTGATACTTCGTTTATTCTCAACGCTGCCTGGTATATTGCTCCACCTAACGCCTGTAAGTGAACTGAGAGAATTATGAAGGAGAAAACCCCTTTAGTCTGCAGATTTAGTTATGATAATTGGCACTTACATGTAAGGTGTGGCATTTCCTTTAAATATTCTTCAAAAATAACAATTTTAACAGCTGGTTTATTAACTTAAGGAAATGTACAAAAATGACTAACTTTAACCTCTGACTAACTCCAAAATACTAGCAAAGGAAAATCGATATGTAAAATATGATTTGAGTGAATCAATAACTAAAGTAAAACAAAAAAAACGGAGGGAATTAAGTGGATTTAGTTATACGGAAATAATTCCTAACGAATAGCATCAGGAAAACTTGAATACTATTTTTAGAGCAAGATATCTTGAAAGTAGGCGAATACAGAGTCGAATGAAAGAAATTTATTTGGTTCTTCTTTTGGAGTCTCCTTGTTCCATAGGTTAATCATGAAATAAGTAGATCTAATGACATTCAATTAATTATATGCGTGCCTTTAAAATCCTAACGAATGAATTTCTGGTCTCAGTAGCAAACTGAAATGACTGAAAACCTAGATCAGGCCGTCAACTAATACTTCTGCCAGACATTCATATTACACTTAAAATTTTCTTGACATATCCTAGTTTTCAATGTATTCGTTGACAGCAGTAATTCTGCTAAATATAACTTTGCTAAATAAAATTGGCTCGGATTACTACTATCATTATTTATTCCATGCATTTTTGGTGAGATATAGAGTATCAAATGTGCACTTACAGATCATTTGGTTCTCTGCTACCACATTCAGCAGGCTTTATGACTGCCAACAAACTCATTTCTTATTCACATAATCTTCATGTCATCCTCAGAAGTATAACTTGTCAATTTCCATTTGGGTTCCACTAAAGAACATGTGATACCACACTTGAAGTTTTCTTCCAATGTAAACAAAAGTAAGAATGCGAATATGGAATTCCCAGAATATATTTGAGGCTAGCAAGGTTTCTCAAAATACAAAAGTAATAAGAAGATATTGTATAGAAGTGTTGATCGAAAATGCGACTAGTCATGAAAACTTTCTGTCAAAGAAATACAGCATTTGGTAGTAATGATTAACCAGCTTAGTAATGCGCATGCCATGAAACGACTGACAAACGTGGATTAATACAAAAAGCAAAAATAAACAAACAAACAAAATAATAAAGTAAAATATCAGTAGAATAAAGAAATCACCCACCTTGAATAATTTTCAGTCAATTCATCCGAACTACCAATATTATCTCTTTCTAAATCTGATGGCATATCACTTGAGTCAACCTTTCTTGGTTTTTTCAATAAGAGAAGTAATAATATTCCAAATATCGCACATCCTAACAATCCACCATACAGTTGTATACGCAATGTTTCGGAGATTTCGGTGGTATTCGATAATGAGATATAGGCATACAAACCACCAACTATTTGACTAAAGAATATTTAGAAAAACAAATGAAAAGATTTTATAGGCAGATATGTGGATAAGTAGTACATAATATTCATGTAGCCTGTGACGACTGATTGTGAAATACAAATCCAGGGTTGCAGTGGGACTCGAACCAGAGGCCTTCGAATTACTAGTCCCGCTGTCTACCAGCCAAACTACAAGACCCAATCGCTAACCAGATCATCAGCTGGTAGGGCGTCAGACTAGTGATTCGCAGACCTCTGGTTTGAGTCTTGTCGCGACTCATTTCCATTTCACTTTCAATCACTACAACCAGCCACATCAATAACAAACAGTCTGTCAATGCAGGACTATCACGGACAGTTGCCCCACCAGTCAATCATTACTGGTTAATATCGACAACTGTGTATTTAATGACCAACTCGTAAGCACGAATAATTCACATCGCCTTTAATAACAAAGTCTGATTACACAAAAAAATGTAAAACTTATATATTAGACAGGAAGCATTGATCATTTAATTTCCTTAACTACTTTGCCAATTGACACGCTAGGTTAATGCTCCATATCCCACACTATCTACTTGGGGTTCGCTAACGAAGTGACGTCATTACAAACTTTCTCTTGAAAATCTTGTGGTATGTTTCAGATTCTCATTCTTTGAGAAATGCTCTCTTATATAACCAGAATTTTAGCCCATTTCGAGAAAGCCGTATACATGCTAATACTATGCAAGCCTACTACTGTCAACAGCACAAACTATCGCAACATAAATTTTAATTTACCTTTACCAACTGGTAATACTTTAAACTTAGGTACCATGAACAGATTCTTCATGAGCCAAGCAATAAGTTACACAATTTTGTGAGGGCTAATGATACTAATCCGTTTTTACAAGCTGAAGTAGGTGGTGTATTCGAACTTTGGACTAACTGGCCGAAAGTCAAGTGCTCAAGCCAATGGGCTCCATCTTCGCTGGCTAAAACATCGGTCGGTCGGTTTTCGACATAGAACTTTGCACATATGTGCGGCAGTTCAAGTCGCCACACCATGTAGCACACACAGCAAGAGAAGAAAGTAGAAGAAATGCATAATATAGACAGTAAACAGAGGTGTGAGACAAAGGAATAGTAATAACGGAGAACAAAACAGTTTAATTGGAAATCATAAGTTACAAGGAGTGGATGCATCTGCGCCACTGAGAACGATTTTGAGCCATGTCACCTATTGTTTCCAACCATCGGTTTTTACCGTCCCGAGTACCCCAACCAGGAAGTCTACATCTTCCTACGTGGCTCAGACTAACTGTTGTGGATTTCATTGACTGGTGCCATGTTTTCGTTTGACCGCCGCTAGCTCTTTTCCAGCCTGGCCCTATATCAGCTAACATTGCCCATCGAGGAAGGCGATGACTAGGCATACGTAATACATGTCCTAACCATCTCAGTCGATGTAATTTCACAGTCTCGTCGATTGATTTCCCCGCCTTACCTAGCACTCGACGCCTAACCTGAATATTGCTCACCTTATTATACCACTTCACACGGGAGATAGAACGCAGACATTTATGATCGAAGACAGATAATCTTTTCATGTCTTCTGCTCTCAATGGCCAGGTCTCACAGCCATAAAGGAGGACGGAGCGGACTGTTGAGCAGTACACACGCCCTTTGGTCGATAGTCGGATATCACGTCTACGCCAGAGACGGCGTAAACTGGCATATGCGAAACTAGCCCTCTGTATTCGTGCTGAGATTTCGTCGGAGATCAACCCGTTGGGGCTGATGGTACTTCCCAAGTAAGTGAAGCGGTCAACGTGCTCTACCACTTCACTTCCTATTTCTTATCTAGGGGTCGGTGAAGTCCAATCCTGCAGCATCATCTCACATTTTACAGGGGCGAATCGCATGCCAAACATACGAGGATTGTTGCTCAAGGTGTTCAGTAGACTCTGCATTTTGTCAGCCTCCTCGCCTAGAAGGACTATATCGTTCGTATATTCTAAGTTGACGAGATTATTCCCTGGTAGCAAGTCAATCCCTGAGTCGCTGAAGTGTGTTAGGGTTAAGTCGATTAGTACGTCTATGATGAAGTTGAAAACATACATTACATTGTAACCGAAATAAGCTATTTTCTACTTTTAATGCTAACACGGAATAGTAAAATGTCATATATGTCTATCTCCCTGTCTAAATTTGAAGATAAATGAACAAGCAATGAATAAGAAAGTTGATAAGCATCTCAAAAAATCTGCAATCAGTTCTTTGTTCGATGGTGGCCAGGGGTGGGATGAAATACGCAGATTTCACCCTATTTTAGACTGGTTGACTGGGGGCAGCTGCATACCCATCATCTCAAACTCCAACATGTTATCCAATAGCTACTACGATAGCTACTTCTTGAGTCATTATTTGATGGAATCAGAATAAATATTTACAATTATCGATTATTGTGATTGACTATGCTTAGAATCTTCACAGCCAGTGTGATATATTTTCTGATAGGCCGATGATTATTACGATAGAGCATTTGGTTGTATAATTTTGTGAAGGAAATAAGTAATACTTTAAGTCTTCATACTGAAAAGATGAAGGCCAAGTTCAGCTTGGCAGTTACAGTTTCGACAAAGTTGTTATTTTGTGAAATAATGCATACACCTAAGGTATTATTAAAAGGTGTTAAACGATACTACAGAAATATGCACGCATAAAAAAGCTTACTTTGCTTGAAATAATGCCCAAAACAGACTAAAATGTTGATTTAAGTTAAAGTTATTCGAACAGTCTGTAATAAAAGCACCTTGAGCAGTCCATAAAACTAGTAAAATTATTTGATCATTTTTAGCACAACATCTTTCCTACCTGCTGCACCAATTCCATTAACCAAGGACGACAAATATAAACTCCATTCACGTGGTTCAATAAAAGAGGCAATGAAAAATCTAAAAATTAAATCATATACATACGCATACACATAACTGACTCACGCATAACAAACCGAACCAGCAATCATAGAATATTTTTTCCCTAAATATATTACAACAATTGGTGCAAACCAGTTGAATATACCAAAAGAAATGTATACAATTGCTAGACTGTAGAAATAAGATACAGTAAAATAACATAACAATAATAACAACAACCTTGTATAACCCGCATCATCGAAAGTATGATTACTTTGTTTAAAAACAGCTTCTAAAGCATTTTGCTACACAAACAATAAGACAAACGATGGATTGAATTTTGATTGAAAACTTACTGCAGTCAACGATGCTGTTTGAAACGCAGCAAAAAGGAAGAAAAACGCCAACCCAGTAATCACAACATTATATAGGTTTACATCGAAACGCATTACAACTTTTCTGATGAGTAATATGAACTTTATGGTACAGTGGTGTAATGATAGCACTACAAAAAGGTAGAGAATAAGAGATATGAATATAATTGAATAGAAATGGTGCAGTCAGACGATTCTGAGCATGGACTAAACACATGAAGTCGATATGTTAAGGGAGGCAACAAGAATTTCACTACACCATCGTCATTTGAGTAAGACTTTTAGGCCAAAAGCAAAACAAACAATCATCCTCCAAACTTGAAGACAAGTAATTCAATGACGAGCTGATTTACCCTAAATACAACGGTGACGTGTGCACTGATCCTAGCAACTCGGAAAAGGCGTGATGGTGTTGGACAACGTGATAGGACGAGGGCCAGTACAGAGAAAAGGAACAAACTCCAATATCATTAGACTTCGGGTTTATATACACATATATGCAGTTTCTAAGAAACTGCAGTGTGCGCCACTGAAGAAATAGATAAGGAATCGAGATGGTGCGCATTTCATGGATATGGTGCAACTGTTGACAATAGCTATTGCTCATAGTTTTGTGTACGCTTAATGCATTGCTTATGGTTGAGTTACTTATTATTATCCATAATACCCCTGAAGTCGATTCACTGATTTTTAATCCAACACCGAAGTTTTATTTTCGATATAATTATATCGAATGTTCGGTAGAATGTTCGCCAATCACACATGGGGTTCGGGATTCGATCCCAGGCCGACACACTCCTTTACCTCGCCAGGCCAATAATGAGACTGGTAAAGAGGGAAGGTTGGGCGTGAGGCTGGCAACCCGATCCCATAAAAATAAACACTGCTACCGAAACTTCAAGTCTCTAGCTTGAAGCCCTATTTTAAATTGGGAAAGTAAAGGAATAATAATAACACCAATACGCGCTGAACTAAGTATTGATATTCTAAAACAATGCCAGTCAGTGATGAATCTGGGCTGAAATAAGGCTGATTAGCGAACCCAGTAGGTTCTAAGCTAATTCTGACAATGCTTAGAAAGAGCATATGGTGCTGAATTATGATAATAGTAGGAATAATAATAATAGCCTTATTCCAAACAGTACTTTGGCATGTAATACAGTATTGCATCTAATTTTCTCATTACAGGGGCAATAATTAAAATAGGGCATTTTAACTAATAATAATTTGCGCTAATAATATTGTCCAATAAGAAGTGGATATAAGATTAAATCAAGTGAAAATATTACCGACAATGTAATAATGAGAACAAAAACAATGCCGTTTACTTGGAGTTCATCAGTAAGTTGGTAATTTCCGTCTTACATTTTTATCATCACATAAAATGTGTGCTAAATAAGGTATCATAGTTTTTGTAATTAGTCGTCCGGGCATACAGTCTTGTATAGTTGCTTCTAGTTCTACCCGATGAGATGCAAGGAGTCGTGTATGAAGATGTTTAATCTCACAGGATAATATTTGCTAATTTTTTGCAGGGATCCAAGCGTCTATCTTCAGTAGTTGGTTGGTCTAGCAACACCCTACTCGCCGTGTTAGTGCCTTTTAGCGCTCTACGCAGTATAGTAAAGTCTTTCTTAAGCAGCCCGGGAAAAAATTAAAGCAGAACAGTAAGGAAGCATGGGTAGAATACAAGAATTGATAAACGGTAACAGTAGAAACAGAGTGGTACCAGATCTTCCTTACATAACGTCACACGAAATATCTTTCTTGGAACTAACATGATATGGAAGACCAGGAAAGATCAGAGGAAATATGCAGTCTAAGGTACTTAAAAATCGATTTAGTTTCAACTTCAGTGCCATCTATGATGGTGGAACCATGCGAACCAGTTCATGTAAGTCGCGCTTGCGTCCGAAAGTGAAATTAACCACCTGACATTTGGAGGGATTAAGCTAGAGACCATTTGACGACGACCACTGACTAATTTCTAATAAAAATTTTTCGTTTTGGAGCAGTCTGGCTGAGAAGTAACATGCAAAATGTCAGTCAGATCATCGTCATACTTAACAAAATTGGTTTCCTTCGAATTGGGGCAAGTCATGTAAGAAGAAGGAAAACAGAACAGGAGAACAGCCCATAGAGGAACACCAGTATAAAACCGAAAGAAATTTAAAATACTTAGAAATACACAAAAAGAACGAAAACAGAGCAACACCAATCACACTACTCCACATACACCAATACGAACACTACCACTGCAACACCAACGGGTGAGGATAAACGTTATCGCGTTTTAAACTTACCGCGCTTCAGGCTTTCTCGTCTTTCATTGGCTAGAACAGTGGCGGTCAATTGGATTTTTGATTCGTCCTAGGTAGGTGCTGTCGTGTGCGGCTCTGTGTGGTTGTGTTATGCGTGGTTTGCAAGCAACTATGATGACTATAAATGTAACATTTAACTATTCTAACGTTGTATCACTGTTTTTTATACATATACAATGCTCTTTTGGTTAGAAACTCCCTTGAAACTGGTTACCTATTATGGTGGTTATCAGTGACTCCACTCCCGTGGGTTGTTTTCCATATATCAGGGTAAGTTTGGGTTTCTAGGGACATTGTGAATATTTTAAGCAGTAGTAAGTGATTGTCAAGGCCACCATATTCACAAAAGTAGGATGATATACAGTTTGTACCAAAACCTTTTGAGCTTTTTAGGGTTCTTATAATTTGTTTAATGTTAGCATAAGTAAATTCAACAGTATTAATTAGGTTTGGTGTGTGTGGGGATGGAGTTTGTGCTATATTAGTAGCAGGGTGTATATTGAGTAACTGGACTGTGGGCTTAAGGTAGTCTGTATAAGTTGGTAAGTCATACATTATTGGTGATTTTTTAGACACTTTCTTCTCGAAATCAAAGCTCTCCCTAAGTAACATATTGAGCATATGCAATCAGTACCTGCTACAAGTAGAGAAATAGAGAATACAATGGTTTGATATGTCTATAACCACTTCTGTGAGAATCTGGGATCAGTTTTTACAGCATATTAAAAGTATGTACCCTATTTGGTTCATTTTTATTACATATGTCTCGTAGATACACTTCTCTTTGTAAATTAAGCACCATTTTTCCCCTAGAAGAATCTGATTAGCTGTTTCAAGGTCGCCTGAAGCTGGTCTTTATTCTTTACTGTTACCAATGAACGCAAAAGCTAATGTGTGAACGAACGGCTGCGGAACTGCGATCCAACATGGCCGACTTACATGGACGAAAATGACCTTTGAGCGTCTCACTCCATCAATGACCCTGGACGTGACAAACAATTTCAGCCTTTCAATCCTGCAGTTATTCACAACTTATCTTGATACGTCTTGTTCACAAATGTTGCGTTTCACCTCATTTTTGTTTCCGTTGCTGTTAAAATTAGTTATTTCGTTGGTTTCGAAAGTTCCTACCACCAGGTCAGTGCATTCGTTTCATTGTTATTGTTTCATACTTTTTGTTTTTATGTATGGTTTAAGGGTTTTAGTTGTTTTTCAGCTATTAATGAATTAGTACTGCGTAGAAGTTTTGGAAATTATGCACATGAACATGTTTGGGTGGCGGAAGCCATTGTTTCCAGTTCATTCGTTGGTTGCCGTTATTGTTGCTAACTCAATTGCTTCCTTAACATGTAGAAATCTGGAAAACTTATGTCTTTCACATTCATGTTTACAGCATGCAGCAATCTACGAGTCAATCTGGTGAGGAAAATACGATCAGAGTTGATATTAGCAAATATTCCGAAGAGCCCACTAAACCTTGAGAATTTAGAACCGGGTTTGAAGTTGAGAAAGCTTTGAAGTTTTTCGACAAGTTGTAAGCTTTCAGCTAAAAAATCAGATTTATTGTGAGGGAATCTAGATCACACAAAGGTGAGCCACATGTTAAGTATGAATGTGTGATGTTTGTATGCACTTTTGGAAAGAAATCTGGAGGCATTCGGAAACGTCTAGAGTGTAAGTATTACCAATGGGCCAAAGTTCTTAAATAAAGTCTCAAGGGATACGAACGAACGAGTGCCCTGAGCCGACCAATCAGGAAAAATGAGGATTTTTGCATAAAATTTTACGTATATTTACATAAAAAAGCATTAAAAACATTAAACAGGGTATTTCTGTCTAATATGAGATAAAAAATCTCCCAATTATAATGAGGGGTTTCAGTTTTTAAATTAAACGAATTTCTATACATATATTCAACAAGATGCCTGAAAATAACTTGGTTTTCAGACCCGTTGATAGCTCTGATTCTATTTTTTAGTCTTCCCCAGAAACCTTCGATTCAATTGGTATGAGTACCGGTTCAGGGGTAGACGAAGTCATCCTAATGGTTCACTCGATGATGTATATATCCCAAACGTCATAGTTTTCCATGGTAAGACCAATATGGTTAGCATCATACATTGCAAATGTGTATTATCATTTCAAGTACTATATAGCTTCTTCTTGTATTTATCGTGTAAATATACTTCCAATAATGTATTATTCATAATTGCATTCGATACCATTTTGCAGCTGGGCCAGATTTTCTTCACTTCCTGAAATAGCGTTCAAGCACGTGGGGGCATAGCACTCACTCAAATATATTGTTTATCGATTGGCCATAACTTTCGTTAGGAAATGGAACGAATTTTGGGTTGTCGCTCAACTTCGATGGTGACCTTCGTGAAAGATTTACAAATTAACATTTATAAGAATCTGTTCCGATTGCTTGTACTATAATTCAACAATTTGAACTTTTGAAAAAGTGATCATATATGCTAATTCACAATTGTAATTTGTAACATTATTGATCGTGCCTGTAAAAATGGCATGCATTTCATGCAAACTTATACGATTATACGAAGTATATTATTAATTATTGCGATAATCGGTCATATCCTGCCTAATAATCCGTGTGAATGGTGGTGCCTGGTAAAACGAGCCTCTGAATAATGGGGAGAAGTGTATCAGCACTCTTATCTAGAATCAGTTTGATGAATCCTTTGCGAATCTTGTTGTCGTGAATTCCCAGAACCCGAACGTTATAGCTTTGGCTCGTCTGCGATTGTACTTCTTCTTTATAAGAGCCGTTTCATCGATATGGACGACGGTGGCACAGTGGTTAGAACTCTCGCCGACCATTCATATGGTCCGGGGTTCGATCCCCTGCCGGCGCACACCCGATATCTATGGTCGGCCTGTAAATTTAGGCTACCGATATCCATGCTGAAAATTCCATACTTGTACTGAAAATACGGTGTGGCATCAAGCTGTAATCAAAATAAAAAAATACGCCGACTCCTCCCATCACCAAAGTAATACTGTTCATTTTCCAAGACGCTAAATCTCGACAAAGCTGGAACCACTGCACAGTAGACGTCAACGTATTATCTGTTTGAGCCGTAGTTGATCGCATCCCGGACTTTAAAACCCAGTAATGGGACAGAAACAGGATATTGGTCAACGGCAGTTTCGACTTTTCAAAGAAAGTTCCTAGAAGACAATTAACTAAGTGTAACTTACCAGTGTGCACACTTATTCACTTCCTACACTGTGTACATCTGAATACAAATCCGTCAATGACCTGTGTATACGGCTGGAGGTTCACGGAAGCACCACAACTACATATCCGAGTATGTCCTATCAATCCATTATCTAAGCAGTACTGTAAAACGAGATCTGGATGAAATTTGCATCTGAGCAAATGAACAGCGTTCATTTTCGCGCTAGGATAGTGGTATGCTTCCTCAACCAATGACTGACAAGCGTTCAAGGTCATTCGAGCGTTCGCACTCCTGGGACGCTATTCTTGTACTTTGCCACCAACGGTTGTTAATGCCTAATTTACTAGATCCAAACGCATGAACTAGGACTGTCGGTAGTGAAACCAGTTTTAACAGCCACTCGATATGCTGCAATACGATTTACAAAGCGGATAACTTATGGTGATCTGGTGAGTGTCCGAACTATCCCAGTTAAAGGTAAGACTTTAATTGACAAGAATAACGTTTCAGGTTGTGGTCTACAATCGGCGGTTTTCTCGAAGTTGTGATTTCTCCGTGACTATAAATACGGATGTACATTGTTTTTAAGAAAACTTAAAATAAATTTTCCTTGAACCAGTGGTCTTCTTTTTCTTGGCGAAAAATCTGTTGATACGATTAGACGATTAGGCAGCAAAGTAGAATGTTCTGTGAATGAGAATCGTAGTCGTTGTGTTTTGAATTAATTTAGCGCGTCTAACTGTTATAAACCTATGGTTATAGCTTTTTCCTCGTGGTACATTATGATATCTAGAAATCACAAGCACACCGTCTTCGGTAAATTTATTTTCATTTTTTAAGTGACTGCAAATAATGAGTCATTTGAGATGAAAGGATAAATACCACTAAACGCTTTCGTGGAGATTGGGATATATTTACTTTTTTGACTAGGAGACGATCTTTTTATCCAGAAAGTTCTGAGGACGTCCGATTTTACCTTGTAATTCAAAGATAACGTTAAGTTGCTCACTAAAGTAGTAGCTACAGGAGATTACCTTCAGCAGAAACTATTTCAAGGCAGCTACGTAGCTTTAGGTAACGCTTGATAGAAGTAAGCAGCGTACGTTGATTTTGTCTAAACATAGTGAACGTTGTACAACTGGCGAAATCGTAGTTCTTATAAACTAGTTAGTCTTACAAATAATCAACGTACAGTGCAAGCGTTTACTTTGATTTGCATACCTAGCTCATAAACGTTATACCTGCATGTGGTATACACTTATGGCTGACATGAGGTGTGATGAGTTCGGTGAAACACGGTACTATCATGATTGCAGCAAGAAGAACAGGTCAAGCAGGATAAGGTGACGTCATTAAAGTCTAATAATAATCATTTACATAAATTCAGAAAATAGTGCTTATAATACAGATATAAGTATAAAACTTGGGCACTGGGGTAGAGTATAACTCCATAATGGTTAAGATTTTATTTTGATAAATCACACAGTGTTGTACAGTTATATTAACTGATGAAGTTTCGAGCACAAACTATTGCTCATAATCATATCAAGTTACTCACACAACTTCTTTCCTTCATTTATATACATGTGTGGAATCGATTCGATATTGGAATAAAATTCAATACGAGATAATGTACATTCAGAAATAATAGTACGAGTGTTATTAATCCATTGCAATTAGATGGGAAATACAACGAGTGTTTTTACAGTCATAATAAGTTAATTGTTAGAATGTTATGATGTGCTTGAATGGAAATAGAATTTTAAGATTATTTATCATCCTCTTCTAATTTGATCGGCGGTAATAATATCTTCCATATTTCTGGTATTTGCATTGAGTCACTTCTGTTGCATGTGTTGGGTGTAGACTCGATGAATAAGGATTCCGTAATCAACCTCTCTTTCCACCTACCTATATTACTTTTTAGAATTTTAACCCTATCCCACCCTATTGTGTGGTTGTTTGTTAATGCGTAAAGTGCAATTGTCGAGCCTTTTTCTAAATTACTTATCTTCTCAGGGTCAACCATTCTTCCCTTAGCTAAATTCTTATGTTCTGATAATCTGACTATCCCTGATCTACTAGTTTGACCTATGTAGTTGACTTTACAGTCATTGCAGGGTATTTTGTAAATTATATTATTTTGTTTAATTGGGTCCAACGGGTCCTTCAACCTACAAAGTTTGTCTCTGAGTGAGTTTGTGGGTTTGAATGCCACCCTGATTCCTGCTTTATTGAGAATCCTACGTAGGGCCTCAGATGTCCCCTCCTTATATGGTATAACAGTAGAAGATTTATATTCTCTCTTATTTATGTTATTACTACTAGTTATACAATTATTTTGATTTTGTTTTTGGCCTTTACTGATCTTCTTAATGAATTTTATAGGATAGTTATTTAACACCAACGCTTCTTCTATCTGTTTTATTTCGTCATTCAGGTCCTTTTTTGTGCTACTTAGTGCTATGGCTCGGTTTGTCAGACACTTCACTAAGCCTGTCTTAACTGTTAACGGATGAGACGAATTAAAGTCTAAGTATCTATTGGAATGCGTTGGTTTTCGATAAACACTAGTTTGTAGTTTGCCTTCTTCTATTCGTTTTATCTTACAATCTAACATGGTTAATTCTCCTTGTTCATTTTCTGATTCAAATGTGAATTTTATTCCTTCTCCTTGTGAGTTTATATGTGTTAAGAAGCTAGAGATATGTTCTGTTTTTAACACTGTGAATGTGTCATCTACATATCTCCACCATATTTTTGGTGTAGGATTAAACGTACTAAGTGCCATATTTTCCCAGCTGTCCATAAAAATGTCTGCTACAATAGGGGATATTGGTGATCCCATTGCTACACCTTCTGTTTGTCTATATATTTTGCCTTGGAATTTGAAGATAGTAGATGTGAGGCATAACTGGATCCCTAAAATGATTTCTTCAATGGGCAGCTTTGTCCTATGACTAAGTTTGGAATCAGAAGTTAGTTCTCTTTTAACCGCTTCTAAGGCCATATTGAGTGGTATATTAGTGTAAAGACTAGTTATATCAAAACTGACCATTGTTTCGTCATTTGCTAGTTGAATATCATTTAGTTTACTTTTCATCTCATATGAGTTAGTCCTACCTGAATCCATGGGAAAAACCACAACGGGCCGGTTCCATTGGAATGGGTCAACCAGTCCCAACATTAAGTCCCCTACCAGCAGACAACTTAAATTCAACTACCCCACAACACGCTGAGGTTGTAAGACTCACTGTCAGCTGCCTATATAGCGAAGTGAGAGGACTGAGAGGAAAAGTAGGGTATCTCAGAAATCTCCAGTCACACCTACACCTTAAAATAATCATTCTCACTGAAACTGGCTAACCCCACTATCGCTGACAACGAAACCAGTATAGGTGATATGGTTCTGGTCAGGGGGCACAGGGATAGTAAGGGAAGAAAGGAGTTGTCATATACTTTGACAGGCGACTTAAATGTATACGCGCAACGGACACACCACTTACCGAACTCCCAGGCTCCACATGGTGTCATTTCACCGTAGGCCACACCAAGCATTTACTTGGTGGCATCTACCGATCTCCCACCTGTGGGGCAGAGCACAATCAGTTAATGCTCAGCACTATCACAGGGATACGAAACTTGGGCTATGACCAAATCACCATAGCTGGAGATTTCAACACCCCATCATTGAACATTGGCTTGGGGTATGCTAAGGGAAAATTCGGTTGAAATCCACTGCAAACCATTTGAAATACAGGACTGACTGAGAATGTTGGAGACGACACTAGGTGGGGCCCTAGTAAAAGTCATCGAAACTAGACTACATTCTAACTAGTGACCAACTACTCGTCGGAAAGGTTCAGATCATGACTCCTGTAGGAAGTAGTGACCATGTAGTCATAGGTTTCGATCTTGTTCTCCGTGAGCACTTGCAGTGGGACGTTACGCGACTATGTCTGTGCTATGAAAAGGCGGACTATGCTGAAATTCGGAGGCTTTTGTCCGACGAAGTATAGCCCTTAGCATGGGATGAGTTATCTGTGGATGAACACTGGGAAGCGGTAAAAAAGATTATTCATACAGTAATCTCGAATACCGTCCTTTTAGTCACAACACAGCCCAAAAGAAAGTCATCATGGTTAAAGAGAGGCACACAGCGTATTCTGCAAGCAAAGCGGAAGACTTGGTTTACGTGGCGCGTATCTAAAAGCCAGATCGACCATGATGCATACCTGGAACTCAGGAACCGGTGCAATGCAAGAGTCAGAAGGGACAGGAGGTCATTCCAGGCTAACCTTGCTAAAAAACTCCTGGCAAACCCCAAGAATTTGTACCGATTCACGTCAGAAAGGAAACCAACCAACCAGGGGGCGTGCGCCTTAGTAGGCCAAAACGGTCAATATCTCACTAGTCTAGAGATGGCTGAAGCATTCAGTTTAGCCTTCGCCAAACAGCTAAACAGCAATGTGGGTATTACCGTTACGGACCAAAATGGTGGCATCACTATCTCCCAGGAGGAAGACCAAACAGCCACCCCCCAAATAAACCCTGCAATAGTACTGAGAAAGCTGCAGCGACTCATACCTGGAAAGTCCCAGGTTGTGATGACATCGGGCCATCTGTTCTGAAACAGTGCGCAGAAGCTCTCTGTAGGCCTTTATGCAACTTGTTCCAACACTCCATGGAATCGGGGAAACTGCCAAAGGAATGGAAATAGTGAAGTTAGGCACCTGTAGACTGCAGAATGCAAGTTACACCCTGTGCAACGAAAGCTTGTCCTGCTCAACGTCGGAACGTGACTTAGGTCTAGTTCTAACGGAGAAAATGGACACGAGCGTAAATTACACGGGAACGTAGCGAGGGCATATGCGGTCATACACTTTACACACAGACAATTAGGTGCACTCACTCCTGAGCTCTTTCTAAGGTTGTATAAAACATACGTCAGACCACACCTTGAAGTGCATAATATCATTGCACCCCCACTGCTTAAAAGAGACGCCAACCTTTTGGAAAGAGTTCAACGATGGGCAACAAAAGGAGTGGTTGGTCTCCGAAATAAACCATATGATGAAAGGCTGAAGAAATTAGGTCTATTCACACTTAGTTACCGTCGCCTCAGGGGGGATTTAATTACTGCCTACAAAATAACAAATGACCAGGATCACCCAAACAAAGGTGTTCTGCCATTGGGTAGGTATAGGCTCCCTCGTGGAAATCCTAGAAGGATAGCTCATCAGAGGGCAAGGACCCGGATGCGCTCCCACCTCTTTTCCCTGCGGGTTTGCCGTCCCTGGAATTCCTTACCGGCAGATGTAGCTATGGCACCATCTGTGGAAGCCTTTAAGCGAAGGCTGGACAACCACGCAGCGACACAAGTACTTCATCCAAATGGCTTATCCCCTTAAAATCGCATACATCATTCAAAAGTAGACAATTAAACTGGTCGTTTTACCTCTTCACATTCTCTTCAGTCTTACTCTCCTGACACCTTTAACTACACCTATTATTATTATTATTATTACTGGTATATATATATATACCGGTTGACTGACTGTTGTTACGTTTTCTTATTCTTTTTATGTCTGTTAGTCTGAATACCTTTACTAATTATATCTATTATTATTGTTATTATCTCTTTTCTATTGACGACTATACCGAAGGACCAACTGGTGAAAGGATCAACTCCATTCACAGTAGTAACAGTCTTAACACACCTCATTCTACAAACCACATACAATTAATTCATGCACTACTCCTTTTGGAGTCAACCAAAGTCATGACAGTCGAGTGGCGGGACGAGCTACGCAGAAGTTTACCGAAGATCAGGAACCTCTACCTCACAATCAAGAGGCGAGCACAAAGAAATCAAATTGGTTTATACTAGCTCGTAAAAACGATATTGAATATTGGATATTGGTGTTATCGTGGCTTCGGGCAAGCGTTGTTTCAAAATTCACCACATGATATCACTGATTTATTTTGTTCTGTGATAATTTTATTAACTTGAACATAAAGATTCACTTTTCTGAATCTACTCGAAAAGGTCTTTATGTATTCTCTGTTTGGACATGCTATGACATTCAAAGTGATCAGAATTATCACTAGTCTGCTTCTTTCCAACCATTTTCTTTTCGGAAAAGGTAATTGACTGATTCATTTCTAGTGAATAAGACACCTTAATGAGAGGTGAAATAAAAAGTGGTTTGAATTAAATAGTTCTCTGCAAAAAATAGGCTGGAAGCTTATTTCTGTTTTCAGCCGGCCGATGCACACCTGCAGAAAAATATCATGATATCAGTGATCGGCTTGCTAAATTTGGGCTGCCGATATCACATGCTGAAAATTCCATACTTGTATCAAAAATACTGTGTGGAGTCAAGGGATAATAAAATAAAAAAATAGAATAAGTAAAAATCCTGATGTCTAGGAGATATTATTTATTTTGTAGATTCTTATATTCTCAAATTCTGTCTCTCATAAATGATTTTTTATTGTAATGCATTGGGAAATAAATACCCTCAATATACTTCAAAACCATTGGGTTAATGCAATTTGAAGAACAAATCTTGTTTTGTCTGTAAATGGTTCAGGGAATTGGTGAGTCACCAAAGACTTCAGACTTTCAACCGCAGTTGTCTTCACTCGATACTTAAAAACCATATCGCTGACCAGAAAGGATAGGCACCAATAGACCCTGATAGGGAATCAGATAAGTACCTATGACCCAACAATATGCAGGAAATGGAGATGGATTAGACATGCACCCTGGGGAGACTTCACACACCAGGGAGTCAAGTAGAATGCGATTGTGAAGTGAAGAGATGGTTATCCGAGAGTGATATGGAGGTCACGTCAGGTAGTGATGAAATGTTTTAGATAATCTTTAAGCCAAGTGGAAGGTGACAAGAGGAAACTGAGTGCAATAGAGATATTCTGCTGTAGCCATGCCTTATGTTAGAAATTATTTTATTTATTTATTTATATCCTTCACGTTCCCCAGTGGAACATAGGGCTTCAAGCTAGTGGCTTGAAGTTTCTGTAGCACTATTTATTTTACAGGATGGGGTTGCTAGCCTCATGCCCAACCTTTCCTCTTCACCAGCAATATTTCTGGCTTAGCGAGGTAAAGGAGTGCGTCGGCCGGGGATCGAACCCCAGACCATGTGCATGGTCGGCGAGCGTCCTAACCGCTATGCCACCGACTCACTATGTTAGAAATGCAAGAAACTAATGTAATAATAACTAGTACTAGAAAAAGAAATGAAAAAATTATCAAATTATGTGAGTAGACATAAAAGGTGGTGTAAATAGATAGAGGGGCAGTCTCCACCTTGAAATTCTTAGGTGAAAATCTGAAATTTTTCTTGAATTTCTGAGCCTTGTTCAAATGTTTGGTTCTTATAAAAAACTTCACTTTAACAAACGAGGCTTCCATATTCTTTCTTATTTGCTCAGGATCAGAGTTCATAGTGTAAGTCAGATTATGCTATTTTTTTCTAATTCACTCAAGGATGTGAAATTCAAGGCACTATTGATGACAATAGTGCATTTGAAATGAAAGTACCATTTGGTTCCCGAAAACCTCTAAAGTGTGGTTTATTACCTTACGAAGCTATTTCAGACATAAATGGCTACTGGTATGCTCAGACAGTTGCAGGTTCAAATGACATACTATCCATACGCTTAGAAAATGATGAAGCTGTTATCTTACCACCAGTAGACAGGAACCTCTTTGACATTCCTGGAGTAGCTGAAGTTGAATGCGTTTTCCATGATCGTAACAGACACGAGAAATATTTTGAATTCAGGAAGAAGCTGAATGTAGATTGTAAGTTCCGTGATCCTTTTGATATTTTTGCCTGATTTTCTATGTTTTAATCTGGGTGATAAGAGTGATTATTTGACGTTTAGAAGGGCCTATAATTTTTTAATACATTCTTTGTGCTTTTATTCAAGTCTTATGACTGTGCTTTGGTGGCACAGTGGTTAGGACTCTCGCCGACCATGCACATGGTCCGGGGTTCGATCCCCTGCCGGCGCACACCCGATATCTATGGTCGGCCTGAATTTGGGCTACCGATATCCATGCTGAAAATTCCACACTTGTACTGAAAATACGGTGTGGAATCAAGCTGTAAATTAAAAAAATAAAAAATAAAAAAAGAATCTCATATTTGTAACGGTTTTTAAATGAAATGAATTCATCAAACAATAATTTTAGACATATTTGTTTAGGCTGATTTTATATTTCCTGTTGATTCATTATATTGGAAAGCAATGTTTCGTTTCTGTTGACTTGTCAGAGATTAAGAAATGGAAGTTGATATTACCCACTGAGTTTGAAAAAATAACCTTAACAAGCTAAATATATGGAATGAACAATAGAGGGTGGAAAAGTGGTAAGGTATTCTCGTAAAATCCCAGCGAGAAATATGACGTTATTAACTATTTTATTAGTCTCCTGGGTTCCTAGTAAAACACAAGTTCCAGTATTATATCTGCGTTTCACCCTGCCCTCTGACTTCTTTTCTGGCTGGCCTCATGACTGCCCAAAAGCTTTCATTTTCTCTTCACATGATCTCATCCAAGTCTCCCATGGGCCAATGTTTAACTTCTCATTTCCCATTCGAGGGCCTGACGCATGACATCACTCAACACTCTTCAGTTACTGTCCACTTCCTGAAAATCTATTGGGTCGAAGGTTCCTGGTTGATTCATTGCCAGAGTTCCCTATTGCTAAATCTTGACGACCATCTGACCTTCCGTATAGAGCGAGGAGAGTAGCTGTTGTTGAAAGTCTGCATTGGCCTGTGAAAATACTTTTGACGCGTACTAAAAGTCTCTGAACCATATAGAAGGATTGTCCTGACACTAAATCTTGTTCCTTATGCTGAATGCGGTAGACTTCCACATTAGTTTCAGATCAATGAGAGTTTGTCTTGCTCTTCAGATCCTATCTTTAACATTCTCATCTATGCTACATGTAGGTGAAATGACACTGATTAGGAAAGTGAAAGAGGCAACTTCCATCATATTTCTTTTGATGACAGTTATTGGTGAATGCAAATGGCTGGTTATATTTTTTACCCCTATCTTCTATATGTTCACTCGAAGTCCTGAATTCTCTGCCAGCCTCCTCTGTTGACGTATTCTCTTTCGAATGTAGATCTTCGGGCTTGTGTGACATTTGACGTAAATCATTCCCAAGGTCCAGATATTCTACAGTCTTCTTATCGGTTCAGCTTATTTCTGTCTTCTTACTTCCCATAGTCTGTTGACTGATCTAGTCCACCACAGTCAGGAATATTATCTATGATAGCAGACAGCCTTGACTTAGTCCTGTCCTTATTTTAAAAGGAAGGCTGTTATTAATAAATGGTAATTATTATCATAAAATAGTAATACACTGAAACACCAGAAAATAAGATGAAAAAGAATCATGAAAATAATGTTACTCTGGCCACGTAGTCTTATTTACTGGTAAAATGGAATTGGTTAATAGTATTCTGACTTTGAATTTCGACGTGGAAGTAAGGAATAATTTTATTCGTTCTTTGTGTATTTTGTTTGTCGTATTCGGGTTTATTCAGCGTGTACTACAATCTCTTTAATTTTTGTTTACAGTATGTGATATACAAGGCTCTTTAAATGATCAACCTGAACTATGGTTATCAATAATGAATAAGTCACATACAAATACAGTTCACTGTGGCCTTTTATCACCTCATTTAGACGGAACTTTCAACAAATACTTAGAAGGTCGAATAATCTGGCAATCAGCTGATGTTTTGTACTTGAATAAAAGTCTTAATGGTGTTACATTTCAAGTGAAAAATGCTGGAGCTGCACTAATTGAATGTTTTCTTCGAGACTTTAGGGATCATCAATATATTTTTTCCTATACCGGAACAATAATATATATGAGTAAGAAATACTTATAATGAACATTTCCTCTGCCTAACTTTATATTGATTATTATTCTTTCCTTGGGTTCCGACTGGAACATAGGGCTTCAGTAACATGTCACCAGTGCATTCTATTTTCTACTGTCTTTTCTTTAGCTGAACCCACGACTACGCAAAAGCTTTCCCTTTACATGATCTCCTCCATGTCAAAGTCGGACGACCAGCTCGTTACTTTCAATTCGCGTTCCACAAGAAGGCGTGGCTTATGGTGCCAGTTGAGGGTCTTTTCGGTACTTATATGTACATATATATTTACTCATAACATAACAGAACTCCATTGTTAGGTCTTGGCCACCTATTCATAAGTTTCTGGAGCATACTCAATAAATGTGGGTTTTCTCTGCTTAGTAGAATCTCTGTAGGTATTTGATTTTTTTCCACTTAGAAATCTAGATTTTAAAGGAATTGTGCTGAGCTTTGGAATAATTCGAATCAGTAGTTTGGTATTCGTCCACAGTTCGTACTCAGAGTTATATGCTAATTTACCGTCAGATACCAGGATGATAGTATTACTAGTCTCTCGCTGAATCAAGACTCACTGAACATTATCTTAAAGTCATTTATTTTTCTATATAAATTGAAACTAGGGATTTTAGCTAGGCATATTCTCCCAGAAATATGATATACTGTGAGGATAAGTAGAAGCTTGTATCTGACCTACTTTCAGAGAGACTGAACTTAACTGCCTAACCCCCCTCATAAGGATGAAAAATGAAACTTTATCATTGTATTTTTGATAGGGTACAATAGCGTTTTCATCTAAAACTGAAATTGAAATGTCTTTATAAAGAAAGTTACTTAACAAAAACAGACTGATAAAGCTACGACCACCATTTTAAGCATTGAGCAATGGAATTAGATAAGAACAATGCTATCTATCAGTAGCAGTAGTGGATGAAACTCTACATTTTGTAGGACTCCTTCAGAATTCTGGAAATTTGTATATCCTCTTATACCGTTGCCAATGAGATGTTTCAGCCAAATGTTTTTACAGGAATTTTACTCTATCCCTTATACATCCATGGTTCGAATAACAGCAGAAGTATCTCAGGTCGACGTTTAAAATAATTTTTGTCAGTGAGGGTTTTTAAACAGAACTGGTGTCATAACTTTTCTGAAAAAGAAGGGTGTCTCCGATGGGCCTTTCAATTTCTTAAAAGTCATATACACAAACACGTCGCATGAAGAGATAGAATACGACCACTAATCATCAATATTCCACAAGAGTATAGTTCGGAACTTCAATCACATTTTGAAGGTAGCTGTGAAGGATGTGGGTATGAGTAGTATGCATTTACTACTCAGAGGACAGCTGTTCCAACTTGAGTATTCACGAAACAGTTTTTCATTGTGAAATGACATACAGCCTACCCAAATAGTATCTAGCCAGTTAGTGATCAGTGAATGTGCAGTATACTGTTTGAACCGTTAAAGTTCAAATTACGTTTTGCAGAGTTTATGAAACCCATGAAATACCTCTCCTTTCATCTGAGTTATTATAAACAGTCGAGAATTTCATTTATCTACATAGTTGTTTCCTGTCATATGAGATTTCCCATCGACTGTTGAAGCTAAACAGCATGTGCTAATCCACCTCACCGTCATGATGTTACGCCGGCTACCAATGGTTGGATATACAGCATCTGGGTATATTCCCTGTGAGAGAATGTCTAGTGATTCTGAGTATCTGAGTACCTCTGTACTGGTAGGATTACTTTCTGTGATGCAATTACTTCACAACTGCAGTTGCGTGCGTTGTGAAATAGTGGAGGTCGATTTCAAAAGAGCAATGTCATCTTGAGGCTCCAACTCCTGTTATAGAGGCCCGCATACCTCTTAAATTTTCGCTAGCTTCGATACTGGTTAGAAAGACTAGAGTGGCAGTCAGTCAATGACGTGACACCGTGATACCAGATAACGGCTAAATATATTCAGTTTTAATATTAAGACCTGGTGAGTTTCTTTTTCAATCAGATTTCCTGTAGATATAGTATAGCTTTTTATAAGTATAAATCATTTTCGAATGAAACTTTTGAAGCAAAATCCATTTAAGTGAAATCTAAGGCCTTACAATGTTACCGTGAATATACATGAGTTAATTTTTATCGTTGCGCCAATGTTTTTCAACTGCTTACAGTAACATTAGTGCGGAACATTGTAAGTAGTTCAAATATTAAGAGTTAAAAGTACTAACCATTTATAGCATAATCACACGAATTTTCTTGAGAAAAGTGACAGAATTCAAATAGGCATTTCACCGCAACAGATAACACTTCTTCAACCTCTATCTCTGAGTTTAGCTTCCTCACATGATTGGACGGTATTCTAACCAATCCCTTTTCCTATTTTGTGAGGTAAAAGCTTTTAAAGTACCCTTCAAGCCTCTTGTTTCTGTGAATGAACCTTACAATTTTACTGTCTGTGCCACGGTGGATCTCAAAGACGATAATGTGAAGCATATTGTCATGTTCATACTCTATCGTGAACTTAACATTTCCTGTTTCATCCATAACAGCTACCTACAGTGTTTCCCATTATTTTAAATGAAT
Organism: Trichobilharzia szidati; assembly: GCA_944472155.2. NCBI lineage: Eukaryota > Metazoa > Platyhelminthes > Trematoda > Strigeidida > Schistosomatidae > Trichobilharzia > Trichobilharzia szidati. The sequence continues at coordinate 25,323,481 of OX235276.1, read as the reverse complement.
TTCGTATATATAAGTTGAGGAATAGTTAGTGTGTCAATTTCTGTTTTTTTCGTTTACAGCTCAACAGCCTATTGATGTGATATATTTGGAGGCTAATTATATTCCATTATATAGTAATAAAATACTTTCATTTCCATTGAAAAAAGGAGGAAATCTCAAGTGGAATGTAACTTTTAATAATGACAGTGATCTACTGTCTTATAGTTATGAATTACATTGTATCATTATTTCACCTTATGGCAAGTATGATAAATCAGGTGAAGTGATATTCCAAACGCAACAAATAAATGAGAATACTGGTGAATTCATAAGGAGTGGGATAACAAAACTGATAATTTACGGTAGATACTTTTCTGATTTGTATTTCAGTTGTTGTTATTTTTCATGTTGAATAGATAAATAAACAGGTGAATAATAATATTTCAAAATCGATCACAAACTGGCATTACTAAGATAAGTATTGGAAATCAAGGAGTACTGGACAGTTACTTTACCCTAATTTGGGGGTGTTCAACAATTCCCACCGTTATCTCAAGGCATTCAGGTTATGAGGTGAACTCGCTGACCATTCTGACTTTGTGGAACGGAATTCGATTACGCATGACTTCTGAATTCTGTCATTTCTAACTTTTGGTATTTCCTAGCACTTTTCACTACTTTGTTCACCACTCTGTGGATTATACTGAGCTTCTCTTTTGGTTGTTCATTTCTATTATGGTTCATCTTCTGCTTCAACATCCTGTCTTCCATCAGATTCCACGTGTCCACAGTCAACCACTCCTCGTTTTGCGTTTTCTTTTTGCCGAAGATATCTATAAAGGTTTCTTTGTCGGTTTCAGAGAGTTCCACTGTTATCCCACATAGGTTTGCTCGATGATGCAGCTTGATGTCTCCAACACTTCCCTGATGACTTCTGTGAGGCTGTCCTCTGCATCTTTGCACTTCCGTTTCTTTATGTTGGACTTGAATTGGGGTCTGTCTTCAGTGTCTTTGAAGGCTTTCGATATGACTTTGAAGGTTCCTTGCACGAGATACGGGTCTGACCCTACATCTTCACCCCTTCTTCATTTTGTGTCTAGCAGGATGCATCTCCATTTTCATGAGGCTAAGATGAAATCTGGCTGATTTTTTGCGTATCTGTCTGGTAAAACACACGTCGTCTTATGTACATCATTGTGCTTGTTCACACTGCCTCCTTTCGCTGAACCATCAAATGCACAAAGTCTACAGGAATTTTTCCGTCCTAATTCATTTCACTGAGAACCTCTCGACCCATCGTGAGTTCTCTTCCTTTGTTACTTGCTCGCAGTTTGGCTGTCATTCATATCACCCATAAGAATTTTGATGTAACCATTGGTTTGCGGTCTTGTCCATTACTATTTGCAGATGGCTGTAGAAGTCTTCCTTCTTCTCCTGTTCTACATTATTTATAGGTGATTGCTAATGTACAGTTTCAACTTTCCCCCCTTATCAGTTGAATCTTGCTGTCGTGATCCTGGAAGAGATAGGTATCCACTGCATTAGGGCATTGAATACTGTTAGTGACACCATGACTGCAACATCGTCAGTTTGTTGGTGACTGTCGTCTAGGTGACCACAGTAGATTATTGATTCTCCAGTTAGCAATTTGGACAGTCCGTTTCCTTTCCATCTGCTCTCACAGATTTTTAGCACTTCAAGTTTATACCTACCATTTCTTCTGCAATCTGGTAACCTTCCCAGCTTCGAACCATATGCGGACATTTCATGTCCCTATACCTACTTCTGCATCTGTCTAAAGAAGACACACTGGTCGACTGTCTTCTTATAACCTTCCACTAGCTAGTATCAGCCATCCTCCACGATTCCAGCAGACAATAAGTTTATTTCTTCTTTTCTTTGAAGTTTCAATAGTAATGTGGTCGTTTTCACGGGTTGTGATTCCTAGATCCAGGACCACCCTTCTCACTTTACCAGGCTTATGACCGACTAGTAAACTAGGTGAGGTTAACTTGAAATAAATTATGTGATTTCTGAGCTCCTAGCAGCTGAAGAAAAACCGTAGATTAGAATGAACTCCTTTTATTCTATTAGTGTGTTCGTTCTTGTTTTGTTCAAACTACTTGATATTACCAGCCAGCGCCTTAGATCCAACCAATCTCAGTTTTTGTAGTTTGCGAAAAGAAATGTGCTTTTACAGGTATTTTTTGTTTTTTGTTTAACTTCCTTTTAACTATCATATTTCTCACATTTGAGATGATGAAAATGAAATGTTACTCAACGAAAACATATCCAGTTACCAGGGTGTTGCAATTCTAACTACACAAGCTTTCTGTGTGAATTGGTCGGAGTGAAATCGTTTGACAACAGTGGCTCAAGCAAAACGAAGTAACGTGTTGTTGATTGTTTTCAGTGGCTGACTGATTTCAACTGTTTGTAATGCGTAAGTCAGGTGTCTGGTGATTGCGCTTGTGAACAATTTACCGCTGAAATTGTGCAAAAATAATCAAGTCTACGAAATTTTATTTGGTGTATTTGAAGAAAAAAAATGACGGTGGTTTCTTATACCAATAATTCCAGAGTTAAAAAATCTAGAGTCACAATAAATTCTGACAGCGTGTAAATGGTAGTGATTGTTGTTGAGTTGGGTAGAGCAAACCACTTCATTACACTTTTGTTTTCAGTCACTTTAAGCAGGACCTATTCAGTTCTACCGTAAACAAACAGATGATACAATATTTTGAACTGTCAGAACAAAAGGTATATCACTGTGAATGCCAACTATTGGTGTTCTCATATTTCAGTTTTCTATCTTCATTCTAATTTATTGCTTCAGACATTTGAGCTAAACACAGAAATGTGATATGCTTGGTAATATGACCTAGTAGATTGTAGTCAATATGAACCTAATGAGAAACTGCTGTATTCGCCAGTTACAGTGTTAGTCACCACAACCACAACAACAGTCCGACGGACACATGAAAGCAATAGTGGAAGATCGACCGCTGATAAGAGGGTTTTCATTTTTACCAGCAACAGACCAGATACTCGACAGTGATGCTGAATATATAGGTTTTCAAGGAATTTTACATGCACTTAATTCATTGATAGGTTTGAAGTGTTCACAACCAAAGGGAGTCTAGAACTTACACTCCTTCATCAAACTGTTTAGTAGTTTAGTTAATGTCAGTATATTATGTATGCATTTTTTTCGCATGTAATCAGCACATTTTCTCATTGGACATGTTTTAGACACAGGAAGACTGGGAACACTTAACGGTGTTGATGATCTTGATGTAATTGTAAGTGTTGGTTCAAGTGAAACATTTAAATGTGGTATGATTCCCAAAGAAGACGGTGGATTTTGGAAGGCAGAGATTGTTGGTGATAAGAAGGATATTGTTTCACTAATTTATAATAATGGTAATGTATATATTACGCCAAAAAGATGTGAGGAAGCCTATGTATATATCGGCCAAGTTCAAATTCAGTGTTCTTTTTCACGGGATTATCGTTATGCAGAATTTATATTCACTAAGACTTTATACATTGTAGGTAAGTATTCAGCGTTTAAACCCAGAATTGCACATTTTAAACTTTAAAGGATTCCTTAAAGCTCCAAGAACTCAGATAAGTTATGTTTCTGATCAAGTGATTTACGATTAAGTAACAGGCCACTAAGATCACTAGTCCAAGGTAGCTTGATTAATGTATCCTACTTCAAAGCAAGATAAATAGTAGGTCTTGATGATTAAAGCAATCGATAGTAACTCATCATCTTTTCAGTCAATAAGTACGAAATTTCTCTACTGAAATTATCGATTAAAAATATTAAAACTATTTAAAAATGGCTTGACATTACTGCGCTGTAATGCAACATCCTTGAGATAAAAAGTAGTGTTGTTCTGCATAAAAAGAAATGGTACTTTTAAAAAATTAATTTTATACTTACCGCTAGTTGATTATATTGGACTGAAATCTTCGGTCTCTACTGACAAATAGGCTGCTAGTACGGACTCATCGACGATGTCTGAGGGTTAACATGACGTCGTTTGCTGGGTGGAAACTTTCAGTGAATCCAGGATGAGTATTTCTTCCTGTATAAGACTCGTCATCCTAATGTGCCCATAGTCTTCAGCGAGCAGTGGTGTTCCTGCTGAGACCCCAACCGAGCACCCATCGCCTCAAAATCTAGGCCATCTAGACCACAAGATTCACTTGTGCATTGAGTAAATGATGCCAATTGTATTGTAACAATCAGAACACCTTATTCTAGTAATCTATGGGAAGACGTTTTTTTCACCACGAAGATGGTTTTTGTTTGATGTTACACACTACTGACACCAATCAGTAGTAAGAGACAGCTGACGTAGAACAGTAGAAGTACTTGTTATCCAGATTGAAGTGAACACCCGATCTGATAATCAAATTTCTTTTGGTATGAATGTGTAATGATCACTAAACTTAAGTAAACTTATCATAAGATGAGTGGGATTGGGATTCATTATGAATAGGTATTGTAATCTTCTTATTAATATTATGTTACACTGTATCACTTCTAAGATATTAAGATTTTTAGATGGTGATTGGGATGGTACATTAAATGGGAAAGACACTTCTGATGTCGTCGTGGGTGTTGGCTCAAGTGAAAAATTCAAATGTGGTCTTTTACCACACCATTTTAAAATAGAATTAATGGGTTATTGGGAGGCTGAAGTTGTCAGAGGTCGATCTACATTAATATCTATACAGAAATGTTACAGACAAGCTGTTATCGGACCACCAGAAAATTCGTTGAATTATACAATGAAAGGTTATCTTCAAATCCAGTGCATACTCAAGAGAAATACAAATAATGAAGTGATTTTAAAATTTAAGAAAGCATTCGAGATATTAGGTAAGGCGAAAATTTCCAAATGTTTTGGTTTGAAACAAAAATAAAATAGTTTTCATAATATTAGTTATATTTGTTTTGCACCTGCAGTTTAAAGCTGTTTTTCAAACAAACAGTTACTGGTAGTGGGAAGTCAAGGATCACAGGTTGAAATGCTTCTTCATCTGTTGAGATTTAAGCAATCAGGTAGTCCTCAGATTTTCCGTTTTGTAGAGTTTTGAATTAATTTTAGCGTAGATTTTGTTGCTAGTCAACACTACTTAGAGAGTCACAGAAAACAAAGACGCATTGAAATTAATTCAAATCTCGACAAGGCCCGAAATTCTGAATACTAATTTCCAGCTCATTGGTGGCTACAGAATGGATGTTCTTAAGCTGTAATGAGAAGTTGTAGTTGATAGGACCCACCATATCATAGTGAAATGGTTGAGCATTGACGACAGTTGGTGGTAGCGTTATATCACAAATTAATGCAAGTTATAATCCACGGGTCATTGAGTTTCAACCCTATTTTTAGGTGGTCAACGCGTCATTCTCGTAACCTAAAAGTTATGGCTGCGCACTGGTAAAAGGTTTGGAACTAAGGAGAAACAACTGACGGGTATTCGTTGTATTTCAGAGGTCATATAACTGATATTGCTTCCTGACGAAGTCTACATCAAAATTAGGTAGTATCAAAATCTTTTACAACAGAATGAAAAATCCGTTGCATAAAGCCTCCAGTAACGACTGATATGCATCATTATGTGGCTAGATTATTTTCATTTATTTGATTTCAAGCCCAGCTGTTATCAGTAGTTCATTACTATTACTTTTCTGTATTTTTTTGGTAGTATAACTGTTAACATCATTCTGTTGGTTATTCTTTCTTTCACTCTATCCACTTATACCTACGCTGTTTCCATGAAAACCCAAAGTTTTCTAAACAGTTTTTCGCATTACTCAACATATAGTCTAAACTTATTATTCTTCACTTCCTTAGTTACAGTTTGATTATTGTTAACTGTTTAGAAATGTTTTGGTGTTGTTTTTTCTCCTGTGTTAGGTGGTATAATTTGGTGAGCAATAATGAAGTTATGGTGTAAGGAAAGACAGAGAGAGTCAGTCGATTAGCTTGTGTGGCCACATTGACTGAGATGGTTAGGACACGTGTTACACACTTAAACTCATAGCCTTCCTCATCCAGCATTGTCAGCTGATGTAGGATTAGGTCCGAAAGGAATTAGGGGTGGTCGAATCAAAACCTAATATCAGTCTATGAAGTCTTTGTTTGTTTGTGCCACTTAGAGAGGCGTAGACTGCCTTTCTGGCTGTGGTTTCTGAGACTCTAAGAACCAATGGTTTAAAACTATTGGTGAAATGGCTCAAATTCATCTTCAAAGGTGTAGATGCATTAACTCTTTATGAACTCATTTATCCATTAAATTCTTAGTTTTCTCTACGTAATTATTCGTTTTCCCGTTCACTTGTGTTTTTTCTCCATCTACATTTGTGTGATTTTATGAAGTGTTATAACTGGAACTGTTGTGCTCTTGTGCAAAGTTCTATGTTGAAACTCAGACTTGAAATAAAAATTAAAAAAGCTAATATTTTGATGCGGTTGCGTTCACTTAGCTGCATAATTTGATTGCGTAACTTTCATTTTATTTCTAGACAACATCTTCAGCACAAGTCTTGATATAAAGTGAATTTATTCGAATTCTCCATGAACAATGCAACAGTACCTCCTGATAACCTTTGTTTTGAATTTATAAAATACTTTCTTGTCATAAATAACCATGAATATACTCAAATTTTGATTTGTCTGTTTATTCTGACTTTTTACTTTTATCTTAGACAGTATGCTGGGAACACTAGATGGACAGAGCACTGAAGATGTTCAAATTTATGTTGGTTCTAGACCAAATTTAATGTGTGGTTTATTACCTAGAAATATGGAGTCTAAGTTGAATGGTTATTGGACAGCTCGTGTAGTAAGAGGATCAAAAAACTATGTGAACTTTGAATCACAAAATGGCAGTGTTTTTATTAAACCATCAGAGAAAGCTAATTTCTACTCTAAACCTTTTGATATTGAAATAGAATGCAATTATTCAAAGCATAGAATTGGTGGTAAAAAAATTTTCACCTTTACGAAATCTATGAAAGTGAAAGGTCCGTTTATGCTTTTTTTTAGATAAGAGTACCGAAAGGTATTCTTCTGACTTCATTTTGTTTTTACTTACTGCTATCATTCTGAGGGATAAACTGTGCTTGAAATGTCACCCAGTAGTTAGCACTCGATCACTAGGCGTTATGTCAAATGGTGTAACTTTGTGACGTGGTCTTGGTTTGACAAACTGCTATCGATGTAGTGAGGTGAAATTCTAATTTTTGGCTGGATACGCGACTTCTGAGTTACTGGTCTAGCTCCCTTTCAGTTAAGCTGTAACATCCACCTGCTGTCCAACTGGGAGCTACTCGTTTTTATTGCAGTGAAATGATGACCCGGCTGGCAGGTGGGCCTTTTAGGTCGTCCAGTAGGACGCGAGACTAGTAGTTCACAGGATCCTGGTTCGAATCTTGTCATAACCCAGATTTTCATTTTACTTTCAGTAATATGGAATTAGTTTCCACCAGATGGATGAAATTGTTCTATCTGTCTACGACTGTGATATTTTTCTTTGCTATATACCAGTGTAATTATATTAATGTAACCTACCTATAAATGTCAATAAATGAATATATTTGTACTTCATTTAATGGAAATAAGCAATCAGTTCACTTTTTCGAATAAATTCTTTCATACTGACTGATTATTAGGGCTTAGTCAGTTTAATAAATTAAGTCCTTAGTGTTTGCATTGACCAAAAGAAAGCAGGGGTAGTCTATTAATTATGTTGTGAAGCTACATCTCTTGAGATAGCTAGGACATGTGTTACACATCCACAGTCATCACATTCCTCATTAGGCAGTGTCGACTGATATAGAATTAGGTTGGGAAAAGTTAAGTTTGAAATAGGATCATCAAGCTGGGTGATTTAGCCTCTCAGTGATCACGACTGATCATTACACTCATATATGAAGTCATTCCCGTGAAAAGGTTTGAATGTCAGCGTGGTCATAATCTCTTTTGAGGTTTGAGATACGGTATTCTGATGATTGCTAACATCCACTACACCTTGATCCACAGTTCTCTACCGATGGCCTCTAACCACCTAGCATATTCATTTTTGTAGCTGAGATTGTCAGATATCGTTAATATAAGTGTAGAATTAGGGTATTGTGGTAGAATGTAGTTCCATATTAAGTAAGTTTATTTTAAATACCACACAAAGATGCAGTATTTAAAATAAACTTATCTCATATGGAGTATCAGATATCCCTTCATTTGACAGAGAGTAACTCAGACTAATAATTCTGCAAAGTCAAAGGACAACAGTCCAAGGAATGCCGACGCATGACTGATTTTGAGGCGATCAAGCACAAAAACCGGTGTTTTTGCATAAAAAGACATTTATTTACAAAAGAAATACAGAGGATAATGATAAAACACATTAAATAGGATATTTTCCCTGACGTGACGGCTGAATCAGTGTGGGTTCCAGTGAGGGCGTTGACAAAATTTTCTGGATGACTGGCTTGATGACGGATGAAACCCAAATCTGATGACCAATTTTATATGGTCCTATCGTCTGTATGAATAGTACTATCAGGGATGACTAGCTTTTGTGTGACAGGTAGAAGAGTGTCCGCATTACCATTAAGAAGTTCTTCCACAATTCATTTCTGAATTTTAATATCTTAAATTCTCAAAATCCAAACACTATTCGCCCTGGGGCGACAGTGATTACATTTCTTTTGTATGAGGACGGTTTCATCAATATGAACAATAACACCTACTCCCCCTAATAGCTGCGTGACTGTATTCATCTTCTATGATGGTACACCATAGTGACACCACTGAACGGCAGATACTAACGACTTCTCTGTCTATACAGTGGTTGACATCAACCCAGTCTTCAGTACCCAATAATCGAGGATAGAAAGTATATTTGTCAGCGACAGCTTCGATTTAGAAAAGAAAGTTCCTAGAAAGTAATGGACCCAGTGTGTAACTTACGATTTCGAAAACTAATTTGCTTCCTACACTGTGTACACCCCAATACTTGTCCATCAGTTGCTTCTGAATACCGCTGGATATATATGGAAGCACCACAAAACATTTACACCTACGTGGTGTTAATCCATCATCTGAACAATTCTTGAAAACGAAATCTTGATGTAATTTTCACCTCAGTTTGTGAGTAGTGTCCATAGTGGCTCTATAATAGTGGCGATGAATAGTATTAGTTCAGGGTCATTGGTACGTTCTCTTCCTGGATCCATATACTTTAACTTGGCTCTAAGTCTACGTACAACTTTGCTTACTATTAGTACTATTATCATTATGATTATCTCAAGTGGGAAGTGATGTGGTATTTTGAGAGTTACTCCATCATTTCGCCTGCCATCATAGGTTATACTTCCTAATGTCCTGCCTATTTTAAAAGTAGTTTATTTTTTGTAATTTAAGAATTGTACATTATCTTACATCCAAATGTTGAGTTACGAGTCGGTGATCAAAAAACAATAACATGTATTCTACCCGGTGATTCAACTGAAACATTATATTCAAGAGGACATTTAAAGTGTATACCGCAGAAAAATTCTGAGAAGTTAATTTCTGTTGATAATTCCCACAATCATCCAGTGATTAAACCGCCAATAGGCTTTTCAACATATCCAAAATCTGGTCATGCCTTCATTGAATGTGTATTTACATTTACTGATGGAAGGAAAACACGAACTATGCTGAATATTGAAATTTATAGTAAGTTTTGAAGAATGAGCATTTTATGTCCCTAATTTAGTCTGATTTTCTTCTTACATTTACAAGAATATAACCTTAAAACAATAGTATTTTTTAGTTACTGAGCATCTACGGTGTCTTTTGTATTTCCAACTCTTTGTGAAGGTCAGATTGTCTTTTACTGTCATTTAGAACCAGCGCATGCAACAGTGTTTTCAAGTGCTGACTGTGGTTTGAGAAAGTGAATCCACTCTTGCCTTAAATGTAAATCTCTTTTTGGGTGTAGATTGTATTATTGCTGACGTTGTGATTAGCGTTTACAGTAGTTTTGTAATTGTATTGGGTTCATGCTGCTTGCAGTCTACTGGGTTGTATCAACAGTCATACGAGTAGCGAACTGAAAGTGACCAGTACTTCCCTTCATATAACCTCGAAAATTCTCAGTGATGGCCTGCAGTGATTTGATTGGTTACAGGATTTTAGTAACCGATGGAACAAATGAAGTCTTCATAAAATGAATCTATGTCAAAAAGAAAAAAAATGTTTTTTCAAAAAATGGACCATTTTAGCAGAAAATATCACCCTGCAGATATTCTTTTCTTCTTATAGTGACATTATTTCCGATTAGTTCAGCTGAAACTCAAACTCTTGCTTACAAAGGGTACTGTAGTCATTCCCGGCGAAGTGCCATCTAAGCAGTTCACAGTTTCTCTAGAGAAAATATTTCACATTTTTAATAAAAATCAATTCTTCAAAAACTTCATGCAATTCTTCCCATTAATAAACTTGAACAAAGCAAGAACAACAATTGTACCAGGATAATATGAGCTCATCTTTGATTATTTCGAGGATTCTTCTCAACTGGTTACAACCTGAACGATGAAAAATATGAATTACATTACATTAAAGATTTGAACATAATTTTCCACGATCACAAGGAGTAATTGGTAGGAAGTAAAAGTAACATTAGTCCGGAATGATTTAACTAATTAAGAGTTACAAACACTGACTATTTATAGAATAATTCAAATGAACTGTGATCAATATTTGACACTTCATAAATATTTATAGAATAATTAGGCGATTAGGTTTGGAAACAAAAACAAGCTGTTGTATATATATATATATATATTTGTTGTCACCGGGGCAGTGCACATACATCGGAAGAACAGAGAGAAGGGTTATTGTCCGCATTTCTGAACACATACCAAAGAACCTGAGACTGAAAGGTCCACAAGTATTAAACAGTGCAATTGCGCGTCATCTATTAGACACTGGTCATAATGTAGACAAACTGAAGTGATTCAAAATAATCAACAAGCAAAAGAAACCTAACTTGCTACGCTTTGCTGAAGCAATTGCTATCAGACGACTTAAACCAAATCTATGTACGCAGAAAGAGACAGTGGTGAATCTTGCACTGCCCTGGTGACAACAAAAAAATATATACAACAGCTTGTTTTTGTTTCCAAACCTAATTGCCTAATTATTCTATAAATATTTATGAAGTGTCAAATATTGATCACAGTTCATTTGAATTATTCTATAAATAGTCAGTGTTTGTAACTCTTAATTAGTTAAATCATTCCGGACTAATGTTACTTTTACTTCCTACCAATTACTCCTTGTGATCGTGGAAAATTATGTTCAAATCTTTAATGTAATGTAATTCATATTTTTCATCGTTCAGGTTGTAACCAGTTGAGAAGAATCCTCGAAATAATCAAAGATGAGCTCATATTATCCTGGTACAATTGTTGTTCTTGCTTTGTTCAAAAATTAATTCTGTTCAAACATTTTACAAGTGAAATTTCAAAGACAGAAAACCCTGAATTTGCTGCAATAAATAGACATGACAACATGCCGTTTATATGCATATAAATAAGAAAAATTCAATAATATAACCCATTCTTTATATTTACGTTTAAATAAAACGTTTCAAGATGCTTTATTTGTTTCTTTGTGTGTATGTGAGTGATTCAAGCCCTTCAAATAAAGTGGTGTTTTAAATAACGGTTTTGTGCATATGCAGAAGGTGTGGTAATTGTGCTGCCGTTGATCCCAAATAAATACTTGGTTTTTCATTTACATCATTTTTCTCGATGGTGTTTAGTTTTTCACTTCTGCTTTTTATAGACACATCTCATGTAATTAAAGTTTTGATTAAGTGAGTGGAGAGGTGGCCCATTGGCTTAAGAACTCGAACTTTATCCAGTATACCTGAGGTTAGGATCCCTTTCCATCTCCCCCAGCATAGGAAACTGGAAAGTATCATCATTCCTGACAAAAAGGGTAAATTAGTATCCTTTTCTGGGAGAAGTCATTTCGGAATCTGGGGAGGAAGTCAGACAGTCGAGATTGAATACATATTGGTCTATTGGGGGCCAGTTTCTTTACTCCTTTGTGTGATTTAGTGAGCGATATTATGGAGTTACTGAACTGTGACCGTAATAAAACGTTTACGAGCTGTAGAAGCGCTCTTAGAGTGGTTCTGGGTTGCGTCAAGCAGCTACGTTCACACAGCAGCGACTTTGCAGCTTTTTGTATGTATTTAATGTGGACACAAAATCTGCAACAAGGTAACAGTTGTTGAATGTTTCTTTATTTTCCAGTGTTTATTTCTTATACATCCATACATCAGTTAACTCATTTTATTTTTTTTAAATAACTAGATTTTTTCTGAGAAATCCAGAATGCTGTTTAGAATTTGTTTAACTTATTTTCTATTTCTTATTAATTGCATTACCCTGTGTGGTTAGGTAAAGGCCAATGAAATCTATTCGCAGCGCTATTCTATCTCATCTTGTGGATACAGAACACAAGATTAATGTTAACCAGGCTTTCAGATTCATTTACCGCCTGCCAACATATCTCAATTTCGCCTTAAGAGTTCGATTACTAAATATTACTGAGACTGTTGGGATCCATATTAAGAGGCCTAATTTGTGCGTCCAAAAGAATTTAGTTCAGACATTATCCTTACCTTGACAATCTAGGCTTGAGTGATCCTCAATTTCCATGGAATATTTCTAATTTTAGTTGATATTCTATTCGCTACTATATCTTTATTATTATTATTATTTAAGCATCTTTAATGAACTGCAATTCCATTGATCTTGTTTTAGATATCGATATTATTTAAAAAACACTGATATTGTTATTGACTACTAATCTAGAGTATTCTGTGTATATAAGCATATATATATGTAATTGTAGAGCCAGAAGAGGAAATTATCGAAAAGGATATTCTTTGCTCAATTATTTTGTGTTTAATAGATATCTAAATGAATATTTTCGCTAAATTGCATTTTTATTGGACAGAAATGCTTCATCTCTCTTGACGTGTCGGCTCCAAGTGCAGATGCTTCGATGATGTCAGAAGTTTATTTGGTCCATTGGTGGCTAGAAGTGTACCCCACACCAGATTCCACTGATAGCTACCATCAGCTAAATAATGGCAATCACGAAATGAAGTTGTAACTGAATAAACCAAACGTCTCAGTTATCCCAAAATCCAGAGCGCAAGATTTTTACAAATTACAACACTCAAGTCGTGGATAATTTGAGCTAATTGCCACTCAAATCACTGCCACACAAGAAGCAATGACAGCATAAATCTACGGTCAGAAATAAAACAGTCACGTTAGTCTGCAGAGCAAGGAGAATGAGGTTAGAACAAATAATGTTTAGGTGAGCTCAGACTGTAGAGGACTACCAGTTCGCTAGCCAGAATTCGTATGGTTTCGAGAGACACGGCTCCCTGTGCAGAGTTAAATTATGAGAACTATCCGGTGATTAGGTCACTTTGATCTGGCTAGGGAACACTACTTGTTCATCCGAGTGGTATCCGACATACATCGATCAACTAGTAGTGTAAAGCATTATGTAACTATGCCTTATCTCTTGATTGCCACTTATCACATCAAACTAATTATATATTGCGATCTGAGTAATTTCGGTTTCCGGACAAAAGTATAGTGAAGTTTTACCTTAAAATGTGTAATTTGTAAATTATGAATTTGATTCGAGATGTAACTTTTTGGTGATGGTGAGCTATTGTTAGGAAATACAAACATACTACTTTAAATTATTAAGCAGTATAAATTTACGGTGAAAATATGGTTATAGCAGACCCATTGACGTTATTTGAGAAAAGGGATGATGTTGAGAAAAGGAAATATTAACCAGCGCCATATTTATTTCGATTGTGTTCATTATTTCTGTTATACTTCATATTCCTTTCAGATAAATCAAATGTTACGTACAATTATTTAATGGCATTAATGGCTTTCTGGTTAATTGTATTGCATATATCATGCTGGACAGTATATAAACTTGTTTTGCTATGTGATCTGTCAAATCTTTTAGCGCTGAGGTATGACACCGAAATCACTCATCATCTATATTGTCAAGATTACCATCACCATTATCAAAATAATTATATTCTACCAATGACATCAATCAATAATCCCACATCAGTGAAATCACTACCAGTAAGTAAATAATTGACGTTTTTCTTATTGAACTTTGCGATTTCGCGTCGATACATATATGATAGAATTGATTACTCTTGAATAGAGGACTGGATGCTACCAGAGTTAATGAACTAACATTACTCATTTGGGAGGTGGCTATCAGCAGAACGAATGATACGCGTCTCACCCCACTTTGGATTCCTCAACTGCACGTACTTGCTCCCCAGTGAGTGATGGTGTTCCAACTGAGAAGATAAGATAAATCAATACCATCTGCAAAATCAGTTGTGTAAGCTGCGACAAACAATACAGTGGTTAAAGTGGATGTCCCCTTTGAATGAGAACACAAGAAAATAAATTGACTGTGAAAAGACACGATATGTATTCTCTCATATTAATGCTTGTAGACAATCATGGTCACCAATTTGATTGGGAGAAATTTTAAACACAGGAAAAGCCAAAAATGTCAGGGGATTTCCAGAAATTGGGTACTCAGATGAATCAGCAATTAACAGCCACATTACTGCAGATCGAATTTACTAACAAAGAAAGAAACCACATGACAATAAATTTCAGATTCCAAGTCAATGAAAATGATTAGTGTAAACTGACAATCAATCACAACAGTGGTTGTTAGGAGGTAAAATTATATCATTCATAGAGAATTCAGAAAAATTCATTTCGTATTGAATTTTGAGCTGAAGATGTTGTCTATGAGGACAACGAAATCTTCGTAATTAAGCCAACCAACTCAGATAAGAGAACAAAATCAAAATCTAGGTCAGTACCTACTGCTCTAAATGTCAACTTACGAGTCACCATCAAACAAGTAACATTGAGTCATAAGTTATAGTTGGGATCTTTCTTTCCCAAGAATTATGCTGATATTCTCAGCATTACTATTCACGTAGTTTTTGTTTCATCTCACAATAATAATAGATTATGATATATTGAGCATGTTTTTTGCTTATAATTACACTAAAATCATGCTTAGCGTTTTAGCTCACACACATATAATTTGTCTGTTTCTCATAATTAGATTTTAGTGTTAATAGTATTATCCGTATTTCCAGTGTTGGCTTTGAATAATTCCTCCATCGCATGTGTGAATAAACATTTTGTGATTGATCTAAAAGTACAATATTTAGTAGGATTGTTGTCTTATCCATTTCTCTTATGTAATTGTATATCAGTGCAATCATAGCAGTAATTGTGACTTTTCTAGATGACTGAATATGTTCGGTTATTTGGTGATCTGGCTGACAGCTACAGACTGCTTCAATTTGTCTGTTTTATCTCAAAAGACTTTGCTTGTTATTCACTTCATCGACTTCACAGACCTTCAAGTTTGTGGTCTGAACTCAGGAAACCAATCTTTACGTCGTACTGTATAGTTAATCAGAACTTCATTCAGTGACGCACACTTCGAAAATGTTCCTAAGACAGCAAAAAGACAGTTACTTGTGATGACATCTGCGGTACTATTTAACAATAATGAAATATCAAAACTCAAATTGATCTCAACAGGGATGTTAGGCAGCCATACAGATCCACAAGTTTCTCTGATACAAAACAAGTTCTACTCAATAAAACTGACTAACAAAAATTCAACTGTAAGAAGTACTTGAGAATCAAGTAGAATATTCTCAATAAGGAGGGATCAAAGCTCTATCGGCCAGATACCGATACAGCAAACACTTCCCACAGATAGTCCAAGGTCAAAATCCCCACGTTTAACCTTGATCACAATCACAGACAGCACATTATCAACACCAACACATGGCTGCATAGGGAAGCAATTAAATTAGGGATCACACACAAACGAAAGATTAACTCAGAAGGAGATCTGCATTTAGTACGACATTTGGATATGCCCTAGGAGAAAAGAGGATAATAATTGGAAAGTCAGTTGAAGTATCCAAATAAGTATCAATGTTCTAAACATATCGTTCAAGAGAGATTTTCCACACAGTTATTCCGTTACACTGGTTTCTACTGTCACTGGTATTTTGAATCTTTTCCAGAGGTCATTATTATTTTTTCACTATGAATTCTTTAAAATAATTATTGAATGACGATGTTTCTGTCCCTAGTTTCACATCTTTATTAAAAATCTGCAATATATTCTTTAAACTTTTGATTTTATAACTTGTCATCAATAAAACTGAACTAAGGATAAAACTTGGGGCACTGTGGTAGAGTGGAATCAATTCCACTCATGTATATAAATGAAGTTAAAAAGTTGTGTGAGTAACTTGATACGATTATGAGCAATAGTTTTTGGTCGAAACGTCATCAGTTGATATTACTGTATAACACTGTGTGATTTATCAAAATAAAATCTTATCTATAATGTGCAATTATTTTTAATGATATTAATATCTAAACTAGCGTTTCATTTTACACTTAACAATTCTAATAATTTATTAAGGTCACCTTCTCACTTCAGAAGCGAATTTTATCTCATTTACAAACAAATTTTTACATATGAAGGAATTGTCCATGTTGTGGGAATATGGTTCATTGACTTGAATAGTTAATTTTCAGCAAAATTGGCTTCAGGTTCGATGTACTTAAACTCGGGCAACTTGGTGGCATCACTGGCCCTCATACACACAATACGTGTGACTCGTCACCTGATGAATAGGAAATTTGTTCCAAATACTTGAGTTCCAATGGAGTTCCGACATTCTTATATTCTGATTTTAGCGCAATAAATATGCTGTTGATATACTTTAACTATGGCTGATGAATGAAATTAAGTATCAATAGAGTTAATTTTTTCCCCACCTATCCATAACTATGTTTCCTCTGTTTCGATACACTGATGGTTTGACTGCTACTCATTGTGTTTCTTTATATTACCTTATTTTGTAATTTCAAGCCTGTAGTATAACACTGACACTAAATATTAAAGCATATTTGGAGGAGGAAATCCATCCAGTAGCGATTGGTGAGTTGGCGGCTGATACTCATATTGCAGGATTTGTGGGGATTTTGGATTATTTTAACTGTTAAATTTTTGTCACAAACCAATAACCTGAAGGTTCCAGGTTCGATTCTTTGGGGGGTAGTCATGGATACAAATTGCTGAAGTCTCAAAATAAGACGAAACAGCTGTCCTGTGTTTTCTGGTTTTCAGTTACTTCTCTAAATGATACTGGTTCATGATGAAAATCTAACAGCTGACCTTGGTAATAACTGCGCATCGTAGCACATTCACTATAGCATCGGACTTGTAACTTGAAGACCACTGAATTTTCTAAATTTGTTTATTTATGCAACCACTGTACATCAGGTGCGGGAAGATTGTGCCTTGTGTTAACCCTTAAATATATATATATATATACAAATATTTATATATATACAAATATATATATGTATATATATATCATGAAACGCTCACTAAATATCCAACTAGTTTACGTAATTCATTCTCCTGTTTTTTCTTAGACTAATCTTATCAGCATTATATCATTAAGACGTAAGGAATTTGGTGATGAAGAATTCACAAAACTGTTACATATAGCTAAAATGTACAAATCTTATACAAGAATAGTTCAGCACTGGCGAAGCCTGTATGACGATAATGTATGTTTATATTGTTTTTTCCTAGTAAATGCGATAAAATGTTTCCGCGTTGTTATTGTTGTTTTTAAAAATATAACCTTTGTTGTCATTACATTACATATTATTAGTAATGAAGTTAAGATCTCAATAAAATTTACATGTGTAACAGGAAAACTAATTCCTCACTCTATATGAACTGTTGTATAAAGCGAAACAATTTAATTTCTTGTTCAGCTGACAAAAGACTGATTTAGAGTTAGATTATAAACTAACTTCATTCAGAGGAGAACTGAAAAGCATGGAGTACGGGCAGTAGTTTTGTTTTACTCCACAGTACTTAGCGCAAGAAACGCTTATTTCAAACCACTGCTTCTACATTTTTAAGAGAACTGGCTCCTGTGTCATCAAAAGCATTGCAAACACTCGATTTTGAGGATCAAATGGCAGGTCAGACAGCATGGGCAACAAGGAACCTTAGAAGCGAATCCTGAGGCAAGAATCGATTACCCAACAAATATGCACTAGGATATCGAAATAGATTGGACATACACTGATGACATCTTCAAGTGACGTCACACGGCCACCAAACTATGAGTCCAGCTTCCTGGGTGATATGGAGTATATCATATGAATAGGAGATGAAAGCCTGTGAGTCGTCCAAGAGGCAGTGTAAACCTATGATGGAAAACCAAGTGTAATGAAGAAGTGTTAGTGAAGTCCTATGTTCTACCGGGAAAACAAGGAACCAGGAGTAATGAATCTTTTCTTGCTTCCTCCTTTGTTCCTTATTCTTATAACATTTAACTATTATTTACATTTTACACTGAGCTTAATCTCATGTGCAATTTTGAGATGTGGCAAAATGAACCTTTATGAATGTTAAATCGTACTTTGTTAATGCTCGTCATTCTGTGTGTTTGTTGCTTATTTATTTTTTCTCATAAACAACTGTATTTTCAAAAAAATGTTTCAGGATCGTGAAGGTCTGATCAGTTCGTCAGAATTACTGATTGATTTCATTAGATCTAGTATGAAAATAGATGAATGTAAGTTGTTATTAGCAAAAGTTTTATTAAATGTTTATGTTTTTCTGTTTAAGATTAAATGAGTATTCGAATATTATAAAATAAAGCAATATGAAGACTTGTTCTCTGATTATATAATTACCTGATGGAATTGTCAAATACAGGAAATTAAGCTGGTTGTGAAATTCGGAACAGTGACGTCCGAATCATCAGCTAAGTAATGTGCATCTGGAGCTAATCATTCATCTTACTTTCACTCACCAGTTATAACATCACCAATTCTATGGTATTTGAGATAATATCACCATACATTAACACGTGTTTCAATTCAGGAAAAGTTCTATTCGCAACCTGCATGTCTGCAACTACCAACGAAGCCCTATGACAAGGAACTTAGTTGTTTCATCTCAGCTACTTGAAAAAGACTTTTCATATATGGAACTATTAGCCACACTTTTAATGAATGTGAAGGCTGGTAACACTACCCAGTTGCCCGGGCTGATGCGGGTGGTGCAGAATTTGAACGCGGGAGTTATTTACTGAAGCCCAACTGATTAAGTTAATGGGCTACGTCTCCACATTGACAATAAAACTTAGTTAGTGGTTGAATTTCATAAGTCAGTTTTTATAACTTTATGGCAGTACGAAAAAAGCTTTTGAATTTGAAGCCTTTGAATCCTGACGCATAGTATAAATATTCATGAAATCTTTGAACTTCTGGATAGTTGCTATAAATCAGACAACTACTTAGTGTTTTTGGATCTGTACTAAAATCTGTGCTTAAGCCAACTGAAATAATCTATGCAGTAGCTCTCATCAAGATACTCAAGAATTACTCTATGTCTAGTAACAAATAGACAAAGAGAACTACTGTCCCAATAATTAGAACAGTTGGTACTAAATTAGCATAATGACCATATTTGGTCAAGTCTTTGAGGCAAAATAAATCAAAATAGGATAGTATTCGAGTAAAATATGTTTGTTTATAAAGTAGATGGTAGTGAATGCATGTCGGTGAGATTCTAGTGATGCCATCTGACTTTTAAGAACTCTAGTGATGAAGTGTAACTTACTGTTTGAGAGATGAATGCCCAGACAATTTAGCTACTACTGCTACTATAAATAATTGTACCAAAAAGATATGCCTTTTTACAACAACCTGTGTCAAATCGTTTGAACTCTTTATGGTACCATTAATATCACTTTTCAATAATTGTTTTTCAAAAAATGATCAAAGCATTTAGATTCTTCACTGCCTTATTTTTAAGTTGAGATTTTCATGGAACGGGTGTTTAACAGGGTAATAAGTAAGTTATCAGAGCATTCTTTAAACTAATACTGAGCAGGTTCGCATTATAAACGACTACTTCTGACTTCTGCATCAACGACTGTGAAATACGTTTTCAGCATATGGGACAGAATTGAATAAACGGATAACGACCTTGGTATTTAAATGTTACGATTTACTTAGATTTCTAGATGTTATCATTTCCTAGTTACTAAGGGACCAACTATAATAATATAGGTGTACATAAAGCGACCTTATTCATAATTACGATTTTTAATCCCAGGGATACTTAATGATTGATTGATTTAATCTCATTTTAGCTACTAGAATTCAGCGTTAAAATACTTGCTGAAAAGTAGTACATTTATGGAGCATTTATGTTATTCAGGAGAAGTTACAGGAGTCAGAACCTGACTGTTGGTCCATAAATATGAAATTAACCTAGATTTATAGAAAAAAAAAACAATCTCATGAAGAATAATGAGTATTTAATGAATATGAATGGTAACAAAAAAATGAATGCACTAGCCCTATTGTGAACGATTTTGTGTTATATTAGCAACATTCCCTAGCTATTGATTCTCTGCGTCTCTAGTACCCTAGCTGTGAAACTTACACCTGTTGAAGTGGATGTAAGCGACAGGCGAAAACTTTATGGCCTGACTCCATGTTATACATACTTGTATCTAAATTTTATTATATCTTGGAACTGTCGTATGGAACGCATTATTTTTTCATTTCTTCTTTTGCTTTATTCAGACCAAAAGATGCAGGAAGAGTAACATCAGAAGGTTTGTGTACTTGAATCAATTAAGTGAGACAGGAGGAGATTCCTGGAGTTTTACAACAGCACACACGCGCTAAACGAAAAATTTTCTTTCATCAGCCTAATTCATGTGTTTTATTTTGAATATAACTTATCTTTGTTTTATTCTTTTAAATCCAAGTTCTGATAAATAATCTTCTGAATTAATTGTTTGGGTAGTTTCAGCCTGAATATATAAAGAGAATATCTCCCAGTGTATTAACCCCGGTAACTCAGATCATTCACAACAGTTAAAACGGACTAAAGATAAAAGTAACTTCAAGGTGTTTTCGCGCATAGCATAGCAAATGGTGTAACAGATATTCCAGCTGTATATAAACTCTAAGTAGTTGTACGGCTTTGAGAAGAGATCTTCAAACTCTGCAATTATAAATCCATTAATTTAAGCATACAATAGCTTGTAAAAGTAAATTTTAATCATATCAGAAATGTATTGTGGAACGAGTATTAGATAGGATGGAACAATAGTCAGTTATTTTGGTGTGGTTGTGCTCTCTGAGCTGGATGGTTTTGGTTGCGAAGCTTTCATTGCTGTACTGAGCAACATCTTCAGCGCATACTTCGATGTGAAGTGAGCTTTTAGAATTCTCTATGAGTTTATTAGTCATCTCTTCTAGTAACCCTGAACGTGATTGGTTGTTTTCGTGTGACATTTCACCCCCTAGTTTGCTTGTCTCGGTGCTGGCTGCTTCTTTGGTCTGAATGTCGTTAGTCATTCCTTCTGCTAACCTTGAACGTGATTGGTTGTTTTTGTGTGACTTCTCACTTTCTAGTTCACTTAGACAAAGGGAACTGCAAAAATGCCAGAGAATTCCTAGAGGCCTGGTATTCAAACGAATCAGCAATCAATAGACACATAGAGATTGACAAAATATACCAATCCATACGAAGAAATTCACACAAAAACAAAGTCAAACTTCAGGTCAAGGAAACAGTCAACACCAAAACAAGTGAACTAGAAAGTGAGAAGTCATACAAAAACAACCAATCACGTTCAAGGTTAGCAGAAGGAATGACTAACGACATTCAGACCAAAGAAGCAGCCAGCACCGAGACAAGCAAACTAGGGGGTGAAATGTCACACGAAAACAACCAATCACGTTCAGGGTTACTAGAAGAGATGACTAATAAACTCATAGAGAATTCTAAAAGCTCACTTCACATCGAAGTATGCGCTGAAGATGTTGCTCAGTACAGCAATGAAAGCTTCGCAACCAAACCATCCAGCTCAGAGAACACAACCACACCAAAATCATCCACCTGAGCTACAAATCTTCTCTATTATATCTAATGGTCAGTTAGTTTATGAATAGGCATGGTCAGTGAGAACATGAGATAAAAATGAGATGAAATAATTTGATGATGTATACATAAATAATCAGTGAGGCGTGACACAAAATGAATACTACAGAAAGTAAACCAGACGTAAGTTCAAGGGTGAAATTACTGACAATAATTATTATTATTATATATTATTATTATTGTTCCCTTGGGTTCCTAGTGGAACATAGGGCTTCAACTGCACGTCTCCACTTGCTTCTGTCTTCTGCTGTTCTTTTCACTTGCGTCCATGTTATTCCATACTGTTTCATCTCCTCCTCACACGATCTCCTCCATGTCACCCTTGGACGTCCCACTCGCCGCTTCCCTTTCGGGTTCCACTCGAGGGCTTGACGTGCGATGTCACTCAACGGCCTCCTCAGCTCGGCGAGTGTCCAATCCATCTCCACTTCCTCCTGCATATTTGTTGGGCGATTGGTTCCTGTTTCGTTTGTTCCCATAGCTTCTTGTTTGTGATTCTTTCTGGCAATCTAATCTTCAGTATGGAGCGAAGACAGTTGTTGATAAAGGTCTGCAACCTGTTGAAAATATTCTTGGTGACCCGCCAAGTTTCTGATCCGTAAAGCAAAATTGACTTGACGTTTGTATTGAAAATCCGAATTTTGTTGTTGGTGGTGAGTGACGAAGATTTCCAGATTGGTTTCAGGTTGATGAATGTGTTTCTCGCCTTCCCGATTCTCGATTTGACATCCTCGTCCGTTCCTCCTGTGGTTGAGACAATGCTCCCCAGATAAGTGAAAGAAGTAACCTCTTTCAAATCCCCTCCGTTGATGGTGATTGGCACTGGATGTTGCTGCTGTTGTTGGTTGGTTATTTTCATAACCTCCGTCTTGTCTATGTTCACCTGGAGTCCTGTCTTTGCTGCTTCTTCGACCAGTTTGTCGGTTTTTGCTTGTAAGTCTTCGATTTTGTGTGACATCAAACATAAATCATCTGCGAAATCCAGGTCTTCTAGGTTCTTCACGTCGGTCCAGGATATCCCTGTCTTCTCGTTTCCCACTGTCTGACGCATAATCCAGTCCACCACAATTAGGAATATCATTGGTGATAATAAGCACCCTTGTCTGACTCCTGTGTTTACTCCAAACGCTTCGCTGAGTTTTCCGTTGTGGATCACTTGACATGTGCCGTTGTCGTACAGTTGTTGAATAAGGTTGATGAATATTTGCGGTACGCCGTAGTACTCGAGTAGTTTCCAAATTACTTCGCGGTCAACGCTGTCGAAGGCCTTCTCAAAGTCTATGAAGTTGAGGTAGAGATTTGATTGCCATTCCATGCTTTGTTCGATGATAATGCGTAGAGTTGCAATTTGGTCAGAACATGATTTGCCTTTCCTGAATCCAGCTTGTTCTGGTCGGAGTTCTGTATCCAGTGCGTTCTTTATTCTTTCCAGGATGATGCGACTCAGAAGTTTACTTGGCGTCGACAGGAGCATGATTCCTCGCCAGTTCTTTCAGAGTCCCAGGTCGCCCTTCTTTGGTAGTTTCACCAGGTAACCTTTCCTCCAGTCAGTAGGCACCTTTCCCTCTTTCCAGATCTTTTGCAATAATGGGGTCAGCATATCTGCCGTCGTCTCTGGGTCCGCTTTCAGTGCTTCCGGGGGTATTCCATCTGGTCCAGCTGCTTTTCCAGCTTTCAGAAGCTTGATTGTATTCAAGACTTCAGTTTTCGTTGGAGGATTGGTGTCAACTTGC
Organism: Trichobilharzia szidati; assembly: GCA_944472155.2. Lineage (NCBI taxonomy): Eukaryota > Metazoa > Platyhelminthes > Trematoda > Strigeidida > Schistosomatidae > Trichobilharzia > Trichobilharzia szidati. Next base: position 25,299,558 of record OX235276.1, on the reverse strand, counting down.
AGTTGTGTACGTGCTGTTGTTGGTATTACTGGACGGGTTGTAGGTGGTGGTCGGTTCAAGAGTCCTTTGAAGTGGTCCGCCCATTGTTTAATCTGTCTTTCTTCTTTGGTAATTGGGTTCCCTTGGCTGTCATTTATAAGTTTCACTTGTGTTGATCTCTTCCCGGATAGAGACTTGGTTATCTGATATAGTGTCCTCAGGTCCCTTTTGCCTGCTGCCTTCTCAGCTTCAGTAGCCAGGTTGTCGTAGAATTGTCTTTTGTCCTTCCTGGCACTCTTCTTCACTTCTTTGTCCAGTGCTGTGTAAGTTGAGTTCAGCGTCTCTTTCTCTTGTCCATCTTTGCATTGAATCATTTTCTCTTTCACTTTTCTCCTCTCCTCTATTAGTTTCCAAGTGTCTGTTGAGAGCCATTCCTTGTCTTGTTTCTTCTTTCTTCCTAAAACCGTTGAGCACGTTTCGTTGAAAATTACCTTCAGAGAGTTCCAATGGTCTTCCACGGATGATTCCTCAGTGGTGCCACGTAGTGTTTCCTGCTTTGCTCTGACAGTTGCAGTGAAAATGTCCTGTGTGATTGTGTCCTTCAGTTTGTGAGTGTTGAACTTGCATTGTGGCCTATTCCCAGGTATCCTCGAGGCTTTCAGCTTCACCTTGAAAGTCCCTTGTACTAGATAGTGGTCTGAACCCACATCTGCTCCTCTCCTCGATCTTGTGTCCAGTAGGCTCCATCTCCACTTCCTTGAGATTGAAATGAAGTCTATCTGGTTTTTGGTGTGTCCATCTGGTGAAATCCATGTTGCCTTGTGTATATCCCTGTGTTTGAACACACTGCCACCAATCACCAAATCATTGAAGGCGCAGAAGTCTGAGAAGAGTTCACCATTTTCGTTCATTTCACCGAGGGCCTGACGACCCATGGTGAGTTCTCTTCCTGTATTGTCTCCTCCCAGTTTCGCATTCATGTCGCCCATCAGGATTTTGATATCGCTCTTTGGGACGTTGTCCATTACTGTTTGTAGTTGACTGTAGAGATCCTCCTTCTTCTCATGTTCTGAGGCGTTTGTAGGCGCGTAGCACTGAATGATTGTAACCTTCTTTCCTTTTGAGTTGAACCTGGCTGTCATTATCCTGGAGGAGATTGGTTCCCACTGCATGAGAGCTTTAGCCGCTGTTGGTGACATCATGATGGCTACTCCCTCGGTGTGCTCGTGATTGTCCTCTGGGTGACCGGAGTCGATTATTGTCTCTCCAGTTGATAGTTGGCTCCTTCCACATCCGTTCCATCTGCTCTCGCAGATTCCCAACACTTCTATTCTATATCTCCTCATTTCTGCGGCTACCTGAGCAGCCTTCCCAGCTTCGTACATTGTACGAACATTCCACGTCCCCATCCTTATTTTCGCTTTCATCGAAAGAAGGCACATCGGCTGGCTGGCTTCCCGAAGGCTTTCACCAGCCCGCGTCATTTCACTTCCCCGATTCCAGCGAAAAATAAGGTCACTATTTGTAATTTTAGAATTTTGAATACATTTGTGCGTTGAAGTTTTAGTAGCAATTTGGTTAAGTTTTGGGGGTGGAGTTGCTAGCACCACGCCCCAACCCTCCCTCTTTATCCGGGCTTGGGACCGGCTAGAATACTAGTGACCTAGTAATCTAGGCGAGGTTACTGACAATAATAATGATTGTGAAATAATAACGTTGATATGGTTTGAACTTAAAAGTACTATTGGTGAAGGATTATTAACTTAATTTAATGAATTTAGTGAAGTGAAATGAACAGGATTCCCTATATATGATAACAAGTAAGAAAAGCGTTACTTAAACCTAAGGTTATGAAAGTCGTAAGAAAGGTCATGTAGTCGTAAAAGGTGAAACATGAACGCTTATCAATGAAAAAAGGAAAAGAAGAAGAAAAGAAAACGGAAAAAACTGCAATAAGAATTTAAAGTGCTAGTGTTTATGGAAGATTTTCGGCCCTATTATAGGCCAAGGTAAACAAAGCTTTTGGTCATAATTTCTCTGTACACAGAAACCCCCTCTTCTGGTATTGATTTCCACCACTTCAGCTACTCATAGAAGACATATTCGAGCTCCTCCAGAGAGATTACTTGTAGGAGCTCCACTATAGACATATAACGTCACATGGAAAGGAGATCTGGACCTCCTAGACATGTTATGCCTGATGTCACAAAATCTCGAAATTCTACAGGCGATAATCAACAAATTGGCATAAGAAGCAGCGAAGACACGACTCTAAGTGAACATAGTGAAGATGCAGGTGATAACGACACCCAGCAACCAGCATCATCATCATCATTCATCACTGTGCGGTTTTCATTGGTTTGATAATTGGCGTTGGTTTGTGGAGTGATCGTATACTAGGTTAGTCTGTTCCTCACAAATTCGTCATTATTATTTCCTGCGTTCGCTTTTTTGATTTTGCCAAGCAATGTCAGCTATATTAACAATTTTTTGCTATCACTTTAGACATTATAATGAGTCATTCAAAGGCAAGTATAGTTTCCGTGGTTGGTTTTGCTGATATGCACTGCTAATATGCTTATTCGCTTTGTTTTGTTCACCTTCTTGTGTAAACTAAGTTCCATCTGGTGCTTGATTAATTTGTTTAATAGTGGTGTTTTGGTTTCCGTGGCTTTAAGGAACTTGAAAACATTGAAGACGTATTGGATTTCACTTTTAAGGATTACCAACAGAATGATAACTGACTCTATCCATTAGTTGCATCATAGCTTCAGTGATTCATTTTGATACCAATGGTTTTATAAGTTCTCATATTTTAAAGGTAGATAATGTGGTTAAAGTGTGAGTATTCGACGTCGTAGTGAAATTTATGGTCCAATGATCGCACAACATGAATCTTTCCTTCCAATTACAGCTTGACGATTATTCATGCAACTTTAAAGTATGCCTCAGCTCCCTCAAAGTAGCCAGTGCTGGAGAGTCCAAAGATCAGGTATCGAAGCTCAGACGCTAACTCATCATAAACATTAGTGTTGTTTGCAGTTATATTCCTGCATTATTGAACTGGTGATTTTGGACTTTAGGTTCTTAGCAAGTTTATTTATCGGAAATCTAAACTATGAGTTACAAAGTGGGTACATATTTCTCCTCTCCCGGATAGTGAATGTTTCACGCTGTTCATCCCCCTACAGGTATCATCTGAAAAGAGCATTTATTCTCAGCATTCGTTTCTCTGAACAGTTAAATCCGATAATACTTTGATAAGGATAGGAGACAGGAATGCTAAAATGCAAACATTTATCTTACTGTCCATTATAGGTGTTTTAGCAATAAATTTTGCTTGAAAGCTCATCCAGTTATCGAAATTGTATCATGGGTTCTTTTTTCATTGCTCAGTGAATAATGATTGCTCTGACGTTTAAACGATGGCTGTAGAATTCGATTGTCAACAGGAGTCCCATTTCTTTCTATGGGATGCAGGTACATCAAGCTGAAGAACCCAAAGCATAACGAAACGAGTATCTTGGGTCCCACCTGTGCTAGTTAACATCAAACACATTAATACTGTATCACTGTGTGTAACTCTTATCAAATAAAATTATTCTGTGATGGATTGATACTATACCACAAGACACCGAAGTTCTTTTTCATCTCAATAAAACTTAGTGTTTTTGCATATCAAAAGATATTTCATTGGTCAGGAGAAAATGATTATTCAAAACGTAAATACTTTTGCATTTCTAAAATGACATCTGCAAGAATTAAACATGAGCATTGTTTCGTTGACCTGTAAAGAAAAAAGGAAAAGTGGACGGATGGCAGCTTCAACAAACTTTATTATGACAGCTTCCCTTTAAAACAGGACGAAACAGAAACAATCCCATAATGGATGAAAAATGGCTTGGCAGAGTAACTGTCTACTTAATCAAGATAATAGTAGTACTGAATGTCTTATTTATTATACAGGGATGAACAGTGATACTTTTTCGAATAATCTAATAGGCTACTGAGTCATATCATGTGTAGGTACGTACACCCGATAAGTCTTAAATTGGTTCAAACGAGTACTCTAAGTTCTATCAAACTGGGGATTTCAAACTTCAAGTTTTGATTTGCAGGGATTTGATCACAATCAATTGCCAACTGATTTTAGTTGGAGAACCAATGAAAACCAGGAAGTACTGAACAGTCATTTCTTCCTATTTTACGGACACTTCATCTGTATGCGTTCATGAACCTTCTCACCAGGAACCGAATTGAGGGACTTCGGGTTACATGGCTATTTCTTTAATCATTCACCCCTTGGAACGAAATCCAATAGTCCGTCAATTCTAATTTCATCCTGTTGACGATATAAAACGCCACCGCCAGCCAATGTCATCAGTGATTATTTGTCCTCATATCCGACCTGGTAGACCGCACTGATCATGACTAGAACCAACAAAAGTTCAGGCATTCTTCATCCTGCAGATGGTCCCTAGCGAGCAGTAGTTTAATTTCTGTTGATTCTCCAAGTGAAGTCATTTGTGACTAATCTTAAAGTAGCTCTAAGTTCCAATTCATGACATTAGTGAGGCATTAATATAATCAAGGAGATCATACACCAGAATTTGGCTGATCATTTCGCTCCAGATTATAAGTATCAGCAGATAATGTCTAGAGAATATAGTCTGTTTAAGAAAACAGTAACAATAAAGTCAGTCCTCTAATGGTTTTGGTTTTATCATCGTTACTATTGATGGTATTAGGCATATTGTTTAGCTATTTAGAAGAAAAGACGGAAGAAATATGTCCATATCATAAGTTCCCTCTTAACCCTGTGTTTGAATAACTTAGAAACATGGCTAAGAACATCAGTCCATGTTGGCTACTGTGAAAGATAACAAACTTGATTGAAATGTACCTTGTAACATTAATACTCATCCCCACTGTGCACAAAATTATTATAGCAGAATTTAGTACGATGTTCACTAGTCACCCTCGTGCTCCAGCGTTCAGTTCTTGGTGGACGTACTCCTTTACTTTGCTAAGTTTACTGCTACAATAATAATCCGGGAAAAGTGGGAATATTTGGCGTGAGATTAACAATCGCACCATTAATGAAACTTCAAGGCTTTACTCCTGAAGCCCTATGTTTCACTCAGAACACAGTCGAAGTAAAAAATCTATTTACTTATTCCTTTTGGTTGTTTTCTTATTCAATCATTTTCGAAGGTTATCAACAAACACAAACAAAAAATGAAATTAACTAGGTATTTGTGTGTATGTTGTATTCTGAATGAACTGATTAACCTTACAAGTGGTTCACAAGCAGAATCATGTACGCTAATCGACGTGTAATTATTGTGAGTTATGAATGCACAAAAGGTGGTAAGTGGGCTCAGTGATGATGCACTTTAGATAGACAAATTTCATCATTCCATTTGAAAAAGTGTAGTGTAGTCCTGAGTGAACTATACCGGTCTGTGAACAGATTGTCTGCTGCCTGCAACAGCTAATTCAAATACACATAGTTTTTTCCTTGGACAAGTACTGAGAAGCCATTCCATAAAGCGAACCAAATATCGCCAGCGAAGTAACAGTATCTACTAAATTATATACCAGTATGGATAATAGCATATAGGCTGCTATTTAGAGCTCCACCAAAAGTCCAGAGAGAACTGTAGGTAGTACACTAGTTTTGACGACTGGAGTACAGCCAATAACACTTGTCTAGTCCTTAGTGCACAAGTAACTTCATAAGTAACTAGCTTAACTGAAAACAGGTAGCATAATTCGTCTAATAGTCTAATAGGCAAACTTGGATAACCTTGTTTTATATGCTAAATAACTCCGTTTCGATGATAATAATTAAGTTTTAAGTATCGCTTTAGTTAGTTAGTTTATATGCTTGTCCTGAAAATCTCATATTCTCTGCCAGTGAGACGAAATGTAGTTTGATGTAAGTAACACACGTACAGGAGACAGATGAGTGAAACCTCGCACCTTGACTCCAAGTGGAACCCAAGCAGAGAACGACAAGTTGGGCATGGCTATGAGGATGCCATGGGAGAGATAGTATGAGGAGGAGGTGAGGGGATATGGCCAATCGTTGGTTCATTGAATCTACATCCAACACATGCAACAGAAATGACTCAGTGCAAATATCAGAAATACGGAAGATATTATTACCAACAGTCAATCAAATCAGAGGAAGATAATAAATAATCTCAAAATTCTATTTCAATTCCATCACATCACAGCATTCTAAAAAGTTACTTATTATGACTATAAAAACACTTGTCTTATTTCCCATCTGATTGTAATTGATCAATAACACTCGTATTATTATTTCTGAATGCACATTATCTCATATTGGTTTTTATTCAAATATCTAGTCAATTCCAAACATGTATATAAATGAAGAAAAAAAGTTGTGTGAGTAACCTGATATGATTATGAGCAATAGTTCGTGCTCGAAACGTTGTCATCAGTTAATATTACTGTATAACACTGTAATTTATCAAAATAAAATCTTATCCATAATGGAGTTACACTCTACCACAGTGCCCAAGTTTTATACTTATATCAATCGTTGAGTCAGTTATAAAGGATGGCAGAGAACAATATAAAAAGAGGATGCATTGCTGAAGCACCGTGTTATACCCGGTATCTAAGAGATTAATAATAACACTTCTGCTTGATGTAAGCTAAGGGGATTTATAAAAAATGGGAACAAGTCTTCAAATGTTCTGTCTGCACAAATGTGTATAACATATTTCAACTGACTGATAAGTATTAGTGCTAAATATTTCTATACATATCTGCACTGGGTCACACAAACTAAAATGGAAGCCCTAGTGACGACAGAGGATCTCAGACCACGTGTACAGTTTACATTTTTCTATGTGAAATTCGCTTATAAGTAACAAAGGCTCTTACCTTCAATATATTATTTATAGTTTTAATATGTGAGTTGTTGGTTCAAAGGTATAGTGTTCGCCAATCACACATATAGCCTAGGTTGGCGTACTGGCAGATGCACTCCTGAAATCTTGCTTACTCAGTAGTAAATCCGGCAAAGAGTGAAGGTTTGGTGTAAGACTAGCAATCGCGCACTGTAAAAGCAACACCATCTCTACTAGAATTTCAAAGTTTAAACTTGAAGCTCTATGTTTCACTCGGAATGCAAAAGAACGAAAGAAATATTTTGAACATACGATAAATACTGAATCAGTAGGAATTAGTTTCGAACCAGTTCCATAGTGATAATCCTACAGAGGGATCGATAGAAAGGGATTATAATATAATAATAATAATATACATATTTGTAATTCAACCTGAGTAAATATAGTCATGAAATGTTGCCGTACAAGCACTGTCGTCAGTGCATGTTATGTTTTTATTTTTTCTTCATACCTTTATTTGTCCAGCAGATCCTTTCAATCTGTAAATAATAATGCTTATATAAGGGATGGCGGCTACATCAGTACAACTCTTCTGTGTTAATTGATATTAATTTGAAGATTTTTACTGTCTATCAAATACCTAAGATTTTTATGAGTGGATGATGGAATGATTTTCCGGCTTCCTTCCAGACTTGATATATGTGTACCTCCCAAACGTTGACATTATTGTCATGTGGCTCTAGGTAAGTTGAGTACTTCCGTGACACACTAGGTCAGAAGTTCAAACCCACCCTGGGGACCCTAGGAACTTAATCACTGGGCAGTACTGGTTCTGCCACTGAATCACAAACTCTTGGATCAGGCTTGCAGAAAAAGTATTATCCACGCCTTAAACCGACTTGTTCAACAAGGGATTAGACAAACAAACGTACTCAGTATAAAAGGATTAGCACAGGCTTGAATTATGTATTATGATACTGAATGGTTAGAGATAAACTTTAGTAAAACTTTGGACTTAATTTTCATGTCTGTGGGTACTTTTCAGAAAGATATCTTCGGAATCTCAGATACAGCTGATGTCATCTTTGATATTCGGGTGGAAGTGGGTGTGCTTTGGCTTGGTTTAATTTAAAGGCATTTAATTTGACAAGTAAACTGAGGTTAGTTTTGCTGCAAATCATGAAGTGATACGTGTAACTAAGCAATCGAAGGAGAAGGTATACTTATAAACTTCTGAAAAAGAAGATAGGTAAGAATCAAAAGAATAGTTACAAATGAAACCATTAAATAGTGATGTCTTAATCTTACTAGATTCTTCCGAATTTCATTGTTGATATATATCTAAAACCCGAAATAATGAATAGTATGAAACTGACTTGAAATGCATTCATTCATCCGAAGAGCATCCAGCATGGTTAAGCAAGGGACAACAAGATCTATTCGTAGCTCTATTTTAGCACACCTTGTAGACAGTGAGAACTTAAAATTATTTATCGCATTCCTACTAACATTAATTTCGCTTTACGAGTTCATCTTCTTCATACAGCTGAAGCAATAGGAGTCCACTTAAAGAAGCCTAACCTGTGCAGCCACTTTCTTTACCTTGGCCATCGCTACATGAATGTATAGACCAGGCTACGTCGCCCTCCTCCCCCTAAACCTTTAAAAATCATAATCGTTAAAATTATTATTTCATCGTTCAGGTTGTAACCAGTTGAGAAGAATCCTCGAAATAATAAAAGATGAGCTCATATTATCCTCGTACAATTGTTGTTCTTGCTTTGTTCAGGTTTATTATTTTTTTTCCTGACTACAACATCTTTAATTAAATGTTATCATTTTCCAAATCGTTTTGTTTTTCTCTAACAATCTGTTACGTAATCAACTTGAGCATATGCTTATTCCTTAATTAGTGTTCATTTTTCCAAAATTATGCACTATGCAATCCAGGTGTTGCAACCATTTCTATCTTTTGATTGTGTTTAGTAATTTTCTTCGTTAATTATCAGCCCATTGACATGCTGATGCTGACTAATTATTGTTAACAAACATATCGCCACTTAGTTGGCAAATTGTTGTGTATTGTAATAAAAATGCTATGTATATTAGAGTAGAGCCAGAGATGAGGATCTAATTGAAAAGTAAATATTTCTTCGCTCATTCCTTTTGCTCTCTAAATGTCTAAATGGGGATTTTTTCTATATTTAAAGGCAAGTGTATCTGTGGATTTAAACACTCAGTTTTCGAAAACACAAAGCAAAATCTGGTCGCTAATGCGTCCTTTTGTAAAACTTTCCGTTATTTTATTTTGTGGTGAGTATAAACTACAGTTTAAGGAGACGATATTTATCTTATAATTGAGAGAATAACTCTCCCCATCTTCTTCTGTCTGTCTTCTGTGTTTTTCCAGTGTGCGAATTGTTTTTAATTAATTAGTTGGTATTGTGGATGAATAACAGAGGTCATCTTAGTTCACAACGAGTTAGTTGAAAGGAATCCAAAAACATAGCTATATGCACATGCACACCCCCACTTTCTGCTTATACTAGACAGACTGGATACTGGTGCGGCTGTACCATAGGTCTACTTGTGAAACCCTCCTGACAGATGTTGTCCAGCCTGGATAGCAAAGGGGAAAGTGCATGTTTACGTTAGGTAACAGACCATCTGATGGTCCCCTGTATAGTCAGCTGCACCAAAAGAATACGGAAACAAGTACTGTGCAGTTACTGGATGATAAACTGAGTCAGAGCAAAGATTCTATAAAAATTCTAATCCTGCGTAAGCTAAGAAATATTTAAATTCAGCTGAAAAAGAGACTCATTTTGATGAATCCAATGAAGGCTGTTTGTCAGACTTCTTCATGAAAAGATACCGGTTGGATGTGCTAATAAAATACTTAGTACTGATCGGATTTGGAAGCAGATAAGATTACCTACTTCAACTAGATGGGTTATTGACTTTGCATGTAATAGATATTGTCAACTTAACTGTAGCTACTTGGAACCACCCAAAAAAATGCTATTTGAGCTGTAAGCTAAATGAAATTACAAGTATCTTTAAAATGTGCGTACAAAAGTATGCGAACAAAGAAAGGAAACGATTAAACATTTTTTCTTCCCCTGATAAAAATTTATTTCTTAAGCAATAAAGAGGTGGATTTTTATTGTAGTGTAACAACAGAAGACAAGGGCCAGGCAACAGAACGTTTATTACGGAAAATCAACACGTATTTATAGATTTTGATGTACATTATTGTAGGTTAATGTTTGTAGAAAATACAGTCTGTTGATTGGTTGTTTCTCACAGAAAGTTAACCTTGCATCTCTTTGTGGCTGTGTCAGTTCATCTATATGTTAACTGTATCCGCCTGTTCATCTTGACCTTGTTTTCACATGACTAACATTGACCTCAATTACTGTCAACCAATTTGGCTAGCAACCATCTCTCACCACAGTAGTGCTGAAATACACTTCAAATGTCAGCTGGTTAGAGGTGGAGAGCGTTTGTTTTATCAGCAGTCATCAAGAAGATATGTCCACAATCTCGAAGTGACAAATATAACCTCAGAAATTCAGAGCTCTCGTGACTAAGTGTTGCAGCCAGAAACACTCATCCTTCAGGTTACTCTGACCCCCCTCCGTATTTCCTCCTGATAAGATCTTAGTACTCAGTAATTTAAATTAGCCATCTGCACTATGATGGCAGGCCTCCTATAATCGTTATTACGTCGCAAACCTGACTGATGGAATTCAGGATTAGACTTAATTTTGATGTAGCATTAACGTTTCACCAAATCATTCAATATATTTTTTAAAAGGTTTTAACTGAGATAAAAGCTGAAGTAGGTAGCTAAAACAAAATATTTCAACATAGAAAAATGTGATTTGTATGGTACATTTTATCTTTTCAGTATACCAAAAGTGAGGAGAAAAATGTTTGGAAAAACTTTACTTCATAATATAATCAAAAGACTCTTTAAAAACACAATCAGAGATCTACAGTGAGGCATTTATACTCCAAAGTCTGCAATGTCATTCTAGGTTACATCATCCTTTTCGAATGTAAGTTATTCGTAAGCTGAATATCCTTCCCTGTGGGTAACTTCAGCTATAACAACTTATCCGAGAAGAATTTTCGGTCATCGCTTCGTTTATCGGATTTCTTTAATAAACGTCACTGTGCCTATTGTTCACAGCGTGGCAACACTGACGGTACCATAAGACTTTGAGTGGTATATACCATACTTAGAGATGAAAAGAATCGAAGTTTACTCTTAATGCCTCTCAGAAGCATAAATTCACTTTGTTTCTGTCCTAAATCATTCAAACCTCACAAAAACACTTGGAGATATCAGTTCTGATTCATTTGTTTCCCTGTGCCTTATTGTAATTTCATCTGTCAAGTAGTGAGTCTCTGTTGAAGTGTTAGCTTCTAGAACCAACTCTTCAACTATGCCCTAAGCTTTAAACGATATTACGTGGCCGATGTTGGCTAGTAATGGACGTTTGTGTCTTCTAAACTTCAGACTCCTCAGGAGGTCTTGCTTCCATCCATACTGATTTATTTTGGATATATTTAAGCCAACCAATTGACACAAAAAGTAGCTGAGAGAGTAATTTTAAGTTTAATGGAAATTAGAGATGCCGTTTATAGTAATATATATGTATATATATACATACATAAATATAGTCATTTTTTCATTCCTTATGTTCCACCTGGAACATGAGACTTCAAGCACTGAAGTTACAGTAGCGATACTTCTGTTTGAACTTGGTAGTGGTCCGAGTTTCAAGCCTAACTTAACATTTTACCCTGGTCTCACTAACAGCTAGTAAGTGAACCCCGGGAGTCAAAACCAGAGTTGTGGATTGCAATCTACTGTCGAACCAGCGAGTAAATTCACTGGATGAGCGTAACCATCCGGGTTTGAAAAGATCTTTCACACATGAACACATTCCAGCATTGGTTAAATCCAGATGATAAGGATCAGAAAATAACTAGTGTCTATTTTATAGAATTGCTTGAAACAATAAGGGTGGAAACACGGTTGTTTCTGTATGAAGCGGGTCTTCACAGACGAACTGAGGACAAAGAAATACCTTATCTTCTGAATAATATACTGATAAGAAAAATATACTGATTCTGATCAAATTTCAGTTTACAGTTTGTTGTTTTGTATTCGTGGCATAATATGATGCCATAATTTTGTAACAGCTAGCTCATATATGCTGATTTCCTGAACATTTTATCCCATCTACATTTGTGAAAAAATTTCTTGTCTGTCACACGTCTCAATGCAATTCTCACGAATGTGAATAAGAAACAGCTTAGGATTTTGTTCTTCATTAACGGCATGTATTGGTTAGCCACAAGAAAAATCACTGTTTCACCTCAGTGGTTCACGTTTACTGAGGATTGATGTACTGAATAATATTTTATGCCCTTGAATACTCTCAAACTATCCTCTACAGTACATCTTCTTATAATTTGTAATTTCTGTTGACGAAACCATTATTAGGCAGTTTGGTACTGGATGTGGAGATCACATCAGTCCAAAAACCTCCTGATTATTTAATATACGTGTGAATTTGTTTATTGGATATATCATACAGTGTGGAACAGTATTATTTAGTGGATGACAAAGTTTTGAACACAGTTTGTTATTGTGCATAATCATATGCATTGTAACTCTACAAGTTCGAAATTTAATTTCTGTAATACACTTGCCTACTTTCCATTTATCGTGAGGGTAACAGAATTTCTCAGGTGTCCGGACTTACGTGTTGAATCATTCCTATTGCATGTATTCTCAGTTGATTCAAAAAATAAAGCTTACCTTACCAGTATCTTCCTCCATTCTACTACACTGGAGGTTATCACTATCACCTTGTCCCATCCTATTGTGTGGTTGTGTGTAACTGTATGTAATGCTAGAACTGAGTAGTTTTCTAGATTTCTTAGCTTATTAGGGTATACAAATTTTAGATTTAGCGAGGTGGTTGTTCGCCACATTTCCAAGTGACCATGGTCTATTACTATCACCTATGTAATTAACTTCAAAATCATTACAAAATATTAGACAATAAGCTTCACAGGATTCCCTAATTGATTTGAGTGTTTGATTTTTCTGCAAAAATTAATGTTTAATGTCCCATCTTGTTTAAAACAGTTAGTCCCTTTTATAAATTTTGATAGCATTATTAGAAGACGGAGATTATCTGAAAAGGTATGTGATGTATTTGCGCTATACATTTCGAACAATCTGATCACACATTTACTTGTCAAGTCAATATATATGGAAAAGTTAAATTAAACAAAGTGACAAAAAAAGAATTAGGAATAATTAACACAAACGTTTGGTAATTCAATCAAATAAGGATTACCAAGGTAGGTTAAGAGTAATAACAAACTGTTTTTGAATACACAAGGGGAGCTTAAGTTTATGAATGGCTATAGCCTCAGCGTATTTCAGTAAACGTCCTTGACCATTTTTTATAGATGACCTTAAAGGCTGAGTTAACATCAACCTTATGGTTCATCTCTATTAGGTGTTTAGCTATAGACGAAGTTGGTCCCATCTTGTATCCTTTTTATGATGCCATTCAACCTGGAAGCAACTCTTCATGACTTTGCAAATCAAAAGTTGGTTGGATTGCGTCTACCATTATTGTTATTGTATAACAGAATGAAGAACTTGTACAAATGGGGATTTCACTATGAGGTTTACACATTTTTCCAACTGTACTTCATTATCATGAATTAGCAATCTGGCAATCTGTCATATACGACATGTCCTGTCGTTACAGTATTTATTCCACTTACTTTCGGGTGATTTTTATGAATAACTTTCGAATAAATATTTTTATTTTGAGAATTTATATTATAGTGGAAGAAGGCTGAAATTCTGCAGTCATTTTATTGATAGTACTTAATTTAAGAGTAAATCATCACTCGCCCAACTTTTTAGTTATGGTCACAACTGAGGATTGAAAGTGGATTTCATTTAACATTCTGTCGCTCCACATTTCGTTAATCGGTGTCCGTAAGTGTTACAGACAGAACAAATGAAAGTGAACACAATTGAATAATTTGATGTCAAAAGGAGATAAGTTGAAAGCGATCCAAGTGCAACCATAAATGAGAGGCTATATGGTATTCATATTTTGTTCTGTATTCAACTTTTCCAATATAACTACAATAACATATACACCTTCTGTTATTATTAACTTCTGCCATACAGGAATAAATCCTTTCCTGTCGGTACAATTTCTATGGATTTCCAGTTGTGTAATTACAGTAAGTAACTGGTTATTCTTTGAGTCCTGATTAGAACATACTGCCTAAGCGGTACATTTACACTCTACTCGGTACTCCTCAGTCACTGTTTTGCTACTATAGTCCTCACGCGATCTCCTTCGTAGCATCCTTGAGCGACCAACTTGACACTGCCTATTAGAGTTTTACTTGAGGGGTTGGCGTATGATGTCACTGAATCATGTCTACAGTATATGTCATGAGTATCCTATGTTCTTCGAATAATTTTAGTGATTTTATTCACAATATTGACAAAGTGGAATAAATTAATCGGTAAGTGTTCTTTCAACAACCATAATTTCCAATGTATGTTGTTGTGCTGAAGAACATTATTGTACATTATTATTCAATACGTAATAGTATGAGTTAGAGACTGCCTAATTTAGGGCTCCTCGTCAGTAAATAGTCACGTTTATATTTTGTAGCTGAATTGTTTATCCGCACATTGAGGCCCAAATGTGGTGAAATACACGTATTCTACATTCAAATGACCATTTGCATGTGTTCTGCGTATTGTGCTTCTTTGGTCTTCCTTTCAAGTTGTTTGATGTTAATTCAAAATGATTACTGATGTCTCCTCTTCACCACTTTATCCATCTCTCCTCTATTCAGTATTCTTTAAGAAAACTTCACAGAATATAAAAGCAGACGAAATTTAGTTCAAATATACCATTAATTCCTAAACCAGTAAATGAGTAAATATGTACTCACTTCCTTTCTTGTAGTTTACGATGTCAGTCTCTGGGAATGTGTGGGTGTCCAATAGTGAATAGTTCCAAATAAAGATGAAATAATTGTTTATTTTTCCATGTTTTCCATTGGTTTCATAACTGGTGTTGGTTCTTTCATGTAAAATTTGAATGTGGTCAACAGTAAATTCAAAATGCTTATTTAATTTGTATTTAGTTATTTCCTACATTTATGTGGTTTAATCAGTTAGACCATGTAGCGAAAGAAAAGCCACCGTGGACCTCATTGGGAATTGTACTGTAATTAATCATCATCCATAACTGTACTTCAAGTTACCATGTCTTTGCGAACTGTGTGCAAATGCAAAAATAGTAAGGTGTATTCTTTGTCAAACATTTTTCTATCAACTTGTGCATTGTTTAACTCTAAAGGAATGCTTCACACTGAATTCATGCCGACGAAAAATTCCAATATGACAGTTGATATACTTCGAAGTTTCGCTAACAAATTTTCTCCCTAGTTGATTCGTGACCATGTTGGTCTACCCACAACAAAATCAACACCAACACGACATTATACCACCGAAAACGTGGCGCAAGAAGACAAGACTGTTGAATTGGAGAGCTTAAACTGTCTCGTATCAACAGCCGGAATGATTGGCAGCGATTGCGTGTATATTTATACTTAAGGATGACAATGAGAGGTACTAATAACAGTGATAAATTAAAACAGTCAACAACCATAGGATTTCAGAGGTCATAAGTGAGGTGGGAGAAAATTAGGTTATAAATCAATAAGTAGGGTGAGAGAAGTAGAAACAGAAATGTTAAAATGACATGTAGAAGATTAGGTCTACATATTTAACTCTCAAAAACCTTGTAGGAGAGGGAGGGTTGCAAAACCTGTTTCTTTCCTCTAAAGATGAGTTACAGAGGTTTAAAAGTCTCCTGCTTTTGATTTAATGATGGTAATATTCTCTGCGAATGAGCTGTTTAGTTCCTGTCGTTAGTTTTGTTAATGAGCACTTCTAAGAAAATAGTTACATTGTTTAAGACATCCCTAATTCGTGAACTGAAATACATGGATTATTTGATTAATCAGATTGAAAGTTTTATTGTTGTTTTGTCAATTAAAGGAATTATGAAAACACATCGCAGAAGTACTGTATTCAACTTTTCGCGGTGAAAAACAAATCCACAAATGACTCTATCCAATAAGTAAATCACTGCTTCAACGAGTAATCCAGATGCCAACGATCGTTTATTTGTTCATTTTGTTTACTACTAGTTCTTGTTCTTAAACTGCGAGTAGGCGACGTCCCAGTGAAATTTATGGCCAAAACGCTAAACGGCAACAATCTTTACTCTCATTTACAGTTATACAAAGATTTATGCAACTTGACAACATGCCTTACTTTTCTTAATGTTGCCAGTACTAAAGTACCAATTCTATTGGTGATGCAACGTCCAAAAATCAAGTGTGGAAGATCAGAAAATCGCAAGTAATTCACATTAGTGCTGCTCACAGCAATTATAACTTGAATAAACTTGTTTGTTGATAGTTTGCAGTGGAATTGACAAAGTTCGTTTAATTCAGTTTAAAACTCATCGTCTGAATATATTTACAAACGAGTTGGCTCTTTGATTAGGCACCTTAACTCAGTGAGTTATCTGGAAACATACTACAGCTCTTCTCCATATATTGTGTAATACATGATTAAGCAGTCAGTACTCTTATGGCTCCACATATTTCATTAATCATCTGATTATTCCTATTTCATTTTGTTTTGGAGGAAAGTTGTGAAGATAAAGTTTGAAAGGTTATCAAAATCTTATAGATGCATAGCAAATAATAATGACTATCGCTAAAATTGCTCGGCAGAATCAAGTCTAATACGTCTTCAATGTTTTCAAGTTCCTTAAAGCCACGGAAACCAAAACACCACTATCAAACAAATAAATCAAGCACCAGATGGAACTTAGTTTACACAAGAAGGTGAACAAAACAAAGCGAATAAGCATATTAGCAGTGCATATCAGCAAAACCAACCACGGAAACTATACTTGCCTTTGAATGACTCATTATAATGTCTAAAGTGATAGCAAAAAATTGTTAATATAGCTGACATTGCTTGGCAAAATCAAAAAAGCGAACGCAGGAAATAATAATGACGAATTTGTGAGGAACAGACTAACCTAATATTAGATCACTCCACAAACCAACGCCAATTATCAAACCAATGAAAACCGCACAGTGATGAATCATGGTGATGATGCTGGTTGCTGGGTGTCGTTATCACCTCCATCTTCACTATGTTCACTTAGAGTCGTGTCTTCGCTGCTTCTTATGCCAATTTGTTGATTATCGCCTGTAGAATTTCGAGATTTTGTGACATCAGGCATAACATGTCTAGGAGGTCCAGATCTCCTACAGTTTTCTTGTCGTATCAGGGTTTTCCTGTTTTTTTCGCTTCAAACTGTCTACTGCATAAACCAGTGCACTACAGCCATGAATTTCACCAGTGATAATAGGCAGTCTTGCCTTACTGAGATGTTCATTTCAAAGGCATCGTTGATCCTTCTTTTGTGAATCCCTTTTCATGTGACATCATCATATAGCTAATGAATGAGGATGACCAACTCTTGAGGCACTCCGTAGCAGTTGAGCAGTTCCTAATTAATTAGCAGTCAACATTGTTCAAGTCTTTTTTATAGTCGATGAGGGTGAGGTTGAAATTCGACTGGCATTCTATGTTCCACTGGATGACGGCATATGTCATCGTACTTTGATCCGTTCATGACCTACTGTTTTCTGAATCTGTCTTGTGGTGGTTGGAGTTTTGCACCTAGAGCATCTTCTTTTTCTCTCTCTCTCTAGGTTTCTGTTGCTTAATATTTTGCTTTGTGCGGACAGGAGCGTATTTCTGCTCCATTCCTTGCAGAGGAATACGCCAGTCCTTTAAAAGGCAGAGTCTTCTAAATATTTTAAACATAAATCTCCGAATGTTTGGCAGACGATTTGATCATGTTAAGTGTAAGGTGATGCTCTGAGAGTGAACTACATCAACTTCTAGCGTTAACTTAAGGAATGAAGTTTAAGGGCATGTTATTTCTTCACTTATTTGGGAAGTTGCATGAGACCCAACCTCCTGATAGCTGATGAAATCTCAGCACGTATTCAAAAGTCTCGTGGGGCATTTTTCAACTTATACCATCTTGGCTTAGTAGCTGTGTTGTTTGGCTGTCAACCAAAGTAAGTGTTTGCTGCACATCAACAGTTAGCTTCGCTCTTTTTCGAAGCTGTTGAATGTGGCCATTGAAAGTGGAACACATGAACAGAATGCCTGTTTTTGATCATAGGGTGTAAATGTGAGGTTAGGATTCGGATGTTAGGTAGGGAGATAATATCCCCTGAAAAGTTTATGAAACTTCATCGACCAAGGTGGCTACGACATGTGTGACGTATGCGTAGGCATAGACTACCTTGACGAGCAATGTTAGCTGACATAAGATCAGGTTGGAAAAAAGCTAGTTGGGCTCTAAACAAAACATGGCGTTAGTCCATGAAATCTCTAACAGTTAGTGTGAGACACTTAGAGAGGTTTAGACCATCTGTTTGGGTTTCTTAGGATTCTAATAACCATTGACTGGAGGCAATAGGTGATATGGCTTAAAATCGTTCTCAGTTGAGTAGATGCATTCATTGTTTGTGATCTACCATATCAATTAAACCCTGTGTACTTTCTCGCTCACATGTCTGTTTATCATCCTTCTTTTGAATCCATTTTTCTCTCATTTGTCTTCCTCTGAATGCCACACTTCTGTAAAACGTCCTGTGTTGAATAAATCAGTCAGTCATTATCATCTAAGTGTTGGTTTGCTGGGATTTGATTAGTTTCAGGATTTCTTCATCAACTGACATTGGTTAGATACCCACTTGAGGACTTGGGGGAACTAGACGGCTGTTTCGTCCTTGTTCGGGACTCTTCACAGTAGGCACACACCAAGGTTCGAATCCAGGATCTTCTGGTTACTAGCCGAGCTCGTATACCACTAAGCCACTGACACGATCTAATCGTCCATGAATTCTAACTTCTGCCACTTCAGAGACAATTAGATTGGGTCTACAATTTCGCCTTGTAAGCAGAAGATCCTGGGTTTGGAACTCAGTGAATACTTACTGATGAAGAGTCCTAGATTAGGACGAAAGAGCAGTCCAGTTCTAACAGGTTTTCTAATGGTCCTCTAACCCATTATCATTTAACTGAACTTTCGACAAAATAGATGTCATCAAATTTTTGTACCTGTGCTCCAAAGTATGACTTTGAACCTGTTTTTATCGACTGGAAATTAATTTCAGATTACTGTTATTTACGTAAGTGAACTTTCTTTAATTTTTGGATTATTTGGTAAAGCCATGCAATATCATTTTCTCCCTGTACAAATTATTAACGCATGATCATATCTGTAGTTATCATTTTATTTCTATTTCACCTACCCGGCTAACTCTATGTCATACTTTGGTTTTATATTAGGTGAGAGGGATTTATTGGGGAATTTGTATTTTGCTGATGGATTTCTTATAAATTAGGGTTAAAATCTACGGTTGCAGATCAATAAGAGCTTGCTAACTTTTTCAGTTATTACATCTGGCTACTTATAAATAAAACAACGGTAACTGTTAATTGAATGCAAATTTTACCAGTTTTGAAGAATCTTTGAATTTATAATGCATCAAAATTCAATTTTTATTTATATTATTACACCCATCCATTTAACCACTTGTTGTACATTTGAATGTTAGGTCGCTTTTCTTTCAAGTAGGTAGAGAGATATGCAAAAGATGCTGTGGAAAAATTACATATGCAATACTTCTAAGGCTATTCACCAAATATGGTGAAAACATATCATATACAATGTATTACAGTGAAGATATAGTTTACAAAAGTGAAATGCAAACGAATATAAGGGAAACCACGACGCCCAAAACAACGACAACGGTAACGACGAGAGAGACAATAAAGAAGAAGAAGAGATGACATTCTATGAAATGTCAGTCTCCTACATTACATAAGTTGATTCAATTGGTTCTTCATCATTCCAGTTTTATGGAGAATTGGGTCTCGTGGCTGTTATTTTATTTTGAGGTTTGACAAAATTCATTACTTCATATTGAAGTACACTTATTGATAGAAAAAAAATGTTTATTGCATGTAAAAATTAGTGCGCTATATAAGCAAACACTTTTTTCCATGACTGTTACTGATAAGATAATATTACATTTATCGTCTGCTTTACTCACTGAGTTGTTATCGTTATACTGTTCTGAGAGAAATAAAAATGTGTTTAACAATTTTAGGCAGATAGACTGAGAAAAGGTCAAAAAGTTAAATGTAACAGAACCAAAAGGAAAGGCATATAAAACATAACTGTGACACTATGTTCTGTTCTAAGCTCTTCTCTTCTCTTCTTTTATTTCTTGGTTTAAAAGTCTTTAAACTCATTTTCACAATAATTCGTATTGGATATCCTCAAGGGTTCTTCTTCGTAATCATCAAAATTACTTGAATCCCCAGGTCCTTTACTTGGTGGTAGGAATGGAGCATTTAGCTATAAAATAGGGCAAAAAAGCAGTTCGACAGATCACATTAAAAGAGATAATATGAGAAAATAAGTATTAACAATACTTTTAGCTGCTGTGACATAATAGGTGAGTTTATTAGGTTTTACGTGTATCATGTATCAATAGATATATATTAAATTAGTAGAAATCCACATGATGTATAGTGCCGAATGACCTGAGTGTTTAGGAATTTATGATTGACATCAACATACACACACATCAATCAGAGGTGACAGTTAGCTCATTCGAGCTGATGTAAAGATAAGGGGACCGTTTTGGCCGTTTGCAGTCTAACTGTTCTGTAGTCTAATACAAACTGTGTATTTTTCAAATGACTGATTTCATTCTGAGCGCCTACATTTGAGATGGTTTCAACGTATTTGAATCTTTGAACTGAGTCAAGTCTAACTGATGAGGAGTCCCAAGCTAGAACGAAACAGCTGTAAAGTGCTTCCATGTTTTTCATTGACTCTCTGTTCGACGTCAGCTCGTGATGAAATCTAGCAACCAATCCAATCATAGCTGTTGGCAAGCTTGAAATCGGGAGTCTAGATTGCCATAATCTGGTTAGCGGTCAATGGTTTTCAACGAATAATGTAGAACATTCAATGTAACAGGAAGTTTTGCTCTCCTGAAACTATTTGTGCAGTCGACAAGCTACAGATATTATGCAACATACTACTGAATGATTGAGATGAGTAGTTGTATACCACTCATATAAACCAGTAGTAGTGCTTGCTAGCCAGATCAAAGTGATCTAATTACCAGACGGCTGTTTCGAACGTTTGGGGCCGATCTCATCAGCAGTTTACCCGATTTGACTCAGCTCTTTGAGTTCAATCAGTTCCAACCACCCGATTTCATGTGAGTTGTACTCAGGTACTCATCTAGAACAATCAGTAGTATATAGCATTGTGCATTTATACTTGCTTTCTGCATCGGCATTGATGGTATCAAACAGATTTGAATAATCTCGGTTTCCAAAGAAAACTATGGTCGAAGTGTGTGAACTGCTCATTCATTAGCGAAACTGACAAATAATTTGCAAATTTTGAATTTTTTTACACATTGTGCTCAGGAAATTGAAGATTTTCTAAGTAATCTGTCTTTTGTACTGAATATATGATGTATTACTCATTACATTTTAAGTGGTCATTTATTATGAACTACAGTAAGATAATATATTAAATAAACATTATAAACTCCTCAGTCTCTGCCTGCATGTTTCAGCTGTGTAATTCATTCTGATATATAAACTCATGATTCGTCACTGAACACTCGGTTTGTGTACTCCTAACAACTTCTAGATATCTGAAAAGAGTATTTTAGATTTATGTTATGACTCAACTGTTTCATTTTCAATTATCCTCCGAATTTAATTAACATAAATCTATGACACATTCCATTATACTGCCAAATATTTTTATTGCATAAAATATAGAAGTAATAGACTAAGAATAAAGAGAACTTTGCGGATCGAGGTATAAGATAGAAAGAAGGGGAAGTTCTGTTTGTATTCGTTTACAGGAAGTCATCACTATTCTGGTTAGTGGTCATGACCCATTTTGAAATCAGCTACATCCCTATGAATTAAAAATTGAACATTAATGCAGTTCTCATTAGTGACTGTCTAAAGGATGGACTTTCTGGAGTTCTAGTGATAAGTCATGACCAGTGGATTCCACCAAGTCAGGTGTGATGAGAGATACTCACTGATAAGATTGGTTGACGGTGTTGCTATGTATTCGGAATGGAGAGAAGTTAGAATTCAAGGGTCATCATAGCCGCCTAGTAATCTGAAAGTCCACGGTTTGATCCAGGATGAAGTAGCTGGAGTGTGCTGCTGGAGTTACCAAAATGAGGGTAGAACAGCTCTCTAGTATTCCATGGTCTACAGTAGTTCATGTGAGTTCTTGGTTTAACTCAAAACTAGTCTGTTTATTTCTCATGTTATCATTTCACAAAGAATTCATCAGTAGTATGATGACTGCACACGAGGATATGAATAATTTCTTACACAATTTACGTGTTGTTCATTATGAGATTCATGTTAACATAAGGAGGGTTAAATGTTCAGTGAAGCTAAAACTAAGCCTATATTATTCACCACTTAAAATTTTGGAAGAAAATACTTCTGAAGAACACTTTTCGATAACTGCTTTTCTGAAAGATTGTAATAAGAAGCGGCTAGAACTTCTAACCAATATTTTAAACCAGTTGCTTCAGAATTCATCGTGTGGATAGAGTGACCTTTGGCCTGACTATAAAATTTCATCATTTTTTAACCTTATCTTTTTGGCCAAGTGATTAGATTTGTTTATCTATGGCTTAAATTCCAGAGGTTTTGTAAATTATATACGCCAAATATTTTGTCTAATAAATGATCATTTTAGCAATCCTGTGTGTCGTCATCTTCGCTTTCGTTATCTGTATCCTAATGTAACAACAGAAGGCAAGAGTCAGGCAACAGATCATTTATTAAGGACATCAACGCATATTTATATATTTTCATGTACATTACTATGGATATTTAAACAAACAAACACAGTCTCCCGATTGGTTGTTTCTCACATAAAGTTAATCTTTCATCTATTTGTGACTGTTTCTTGAATGTCAAATCCTCTATATGTCAACTGCATCCGCCTACGCACAGTCTGCTGTGGTCGGTTTTGAATCAATCTTTGTTCACATTTTCTCACGACAAATCTTGGGAACGTAAATATTGACGTAAATTACTGTCTACCAATTTGGCTAGTAGACAGCTCTCACCACACTAACAGTCACAGGTCAGTCTTCGTCTTTTGGTGTTTACTTGGCTCAGCGGAATGGAAGGTACTAACGAAGAATAACCGTATCTAGCATACCACTTGAGTTGTCCATTGCGATCAGTGTTATTATACCCACGTTTAAGTCCATTCGGTCAAATCACATGTCAACCAGATTGGAAATAGATTGGAAACAGGTTGATATGAGATAGCAACAAATTCTCTAATGAAATTACTCGGCAAATAAAATTGAAGCTCATCATGGAATTCCATACCGTATAAATTCATTAGATACTACAAACAGTGATACAGTATTAATACCTGGATGACGTTTGCAGTACAATTTATCGCTCATAATCATATCAGTGTACCTACAAAACGTCTAACTACGTTTACTTAGTTGATTTCTCCCTATTGTTTTGGTGTTGCATCATTTCTATTAAATGTGTTCAGTTTGCAGCTAATGAACAAAGATTCAATGATTCACCTCCTTCTCTATTATTTTTGATTAATTTTACCCTCTTCCACTCTGTTATATGTCCGCATGCAAGTGCATGTATAACAATGGCCGAGCCTTTTACGAGACTAGTCATTCTAAATTTAACTAAATTCCGATGTTCCGATAAGTTAACACATCCATATCTCCTAGTTTAACCTATGCACTTGACCTCGCAGTCTTTATGTGGTGCTTGACGCATCGTACTATTTTGCGTAATTAGCTTCATTGGATCCTTATATAAGATAAAATAATAGAATTTGCCAAATACCACGTGAGGTCACTTACGTAGATCAAACTAGTATATCGGTGTCCTTCAGGTTATAATTGCATTTAGAAAGGAAACTGGTAGAATATTTTAACTGGAAATCAATAATTAATGAAATCAGTAGTTTACCTCTTTTCGATAAGTTGTAACCCAATTAGTTGGTCGAAACCATTTATGACATTTGATATCATCAACACCATTTTTTAAATTACCAAAACGTTTTGTTAAATCAGTTTGTAAGAGTTGCTTGAGAAGATTGCGTAGATCAGGACTGACATGTCCAGGGAATCGAACCTTATAAAAAGTAAAAATAAATTAGCGGATTTTGAAAATAAGGTACAGCTGAAAGCAAAAGCATAATCATTAGCTAATACAGTTTTTCTTCTGAATAACCAAATTTATTCATCAGTATATGATGTTGGTAATTGAATGCAGGAGGGCTGACTGGTAGCTCAGAAGATCCGGACTCAACCCCTTGCCGATGCACTTCTAATTCCTGCCTAGTTCACTAGCCGGTAATAACACAATAAAAGAGGAAAGGTTGAGCTAGCATCCACACCTGGTAAAAACAACACCGCTGCTACTGAAACTTGGCAGCTTGAAACGCTATGTTCCACTCAGAAGGCAAGGAATGAAACAGAAAAAATAACCAAGGTATATTGCCTGTGATAAAGACCCCTGTAGTGTTTGACAGTAAATTTATATATGTGCCAGTTTAATTCTGCGATACCTAGATCATAATAAGAACAGTAATGTATTACACTCTTATGACTCCGATGATCATTTAGCACACTGCCTTCGCATTATCTCATGAGTATAAAATCTAAGTAAGAAAATATTGCCTTTTAAATTATCTAAGTATTTAGAAGGTGATTAATCCACCAAGTTGCAGTGACTGTTCTGCTCTCTGAAAGTCATTATTTTCTCACAAGAAAGAATTGGAACTGCATGTTTGTACTGTCAGACTCATCTGAAACAGTGATCTAGTGAGTAGCGCTTTTGCGTTTCCAGTGATAGGTGCTGCATTCGACTATGAAATGGGATGTCATTCATCAGTTAACCAGAACGCAGGTTTATCCAACTGAACACTCTCAAGTAGAATGTAACCCTCATCAAGAATTCTGCTACCAGTTATTACCAAACAAGCATTACCCAATAGTAGTTAATGATTGTTTATTGAGGCGTAAACTACAAAACTAATGCTTAAATATCTAGTTATTAATTGTTAATTGATGAAATTATTAAAACAGATTCATGTAAGTCACCCTTAGTCTTTGATATTAATCAGCATAGTTTATCAGTAGATGTTAATTTTGTCTCAAAATCATATGGCTGTATTCTGCTATCTAGCCATAAGTTGTATTTTGAAAAATAAAAACAAATTCGTTAACAACTTGTTTTCAATTTAAAGAAACTTATTTATTCAATTTAGGAGTTCAGTCGATATACCTAGCTTCACAGATTTCAATAATCCAAACTAAAGACCATCATACTTTTTATAATATAAACTGGAACAAAAAAATGTTCTATTTCACTTATTTATTCTTGTCAGTGAACATAACCGATATAAAAAACTATTTATTCAGCATCTATTAAAACAATATTTGGTGTTAACATTTAAATTTAGGAAAAGTTAATTGTTTTATTCAACAAATCAGATTATGATACATCGATGTATTATAAAACATAGAATATTGAACATGATACATTGAACATTGAAACCCACTTCTCTTTCGCCGCCTATTTAACTGTTTTAACAACAAAACAACGAATAAAAAGAAACACAGTTGCAAGGCAGATTCTAACACCACTGCTATATGTATAAAGAACATTACATATATCCTTTTACCTTATATAAGTGGACATTGGCACCGTTTATGGTATTATTTATTATTCGTGGTCATATGACCGAAGTGTATGAATGAATTTTTTTTATTTAAAAAAGCAGAAATAATGTGAAAAGATAAATTAATTTCAGTTGATAATGCAAGTTCTATGTACAATTATAAATGCTGATACTTTTTTTTAATACGAAGAAACTGATATACCACTTAGAGAAAAATAGAAGCAAGTCATTTCTGAGTTTCTTCTGCCTTTTTATTATTTTGAACGCCTCCGAATTGTGCACACTATGATCAGTGTCCAATATCTGGTGTGCAATCGTACTGTTTAATGCTTGTGAGCCCTTTAGTCTCAGGTCCTTTAGTGTATATTCAGAAACGCGGACAATGAGCCTTCCATCTGTTCTTTTAACGTATTTGTTTTATATATTTTTTTATTTTGGTTACAGCTTCATGCCACACCGTATTTTCTGTACAAGTATGGAATTTTCAGCATGGATATCGGTAGCCCAAATTCAGGCCGACCATAGATATCGGGTGTGCGTCGGCAGGGGATCGAACCCTGGACCATGTGCATGGTCGGCGAGAGTCCTTACCACTGTGCCACCGACTCACATGTACATGTAAACTGACAGACACAGAATTAGCATGAAGTGGGAGTTTGTCCACTTTTAGTTGTCTTGGACAACTGGTCTGTATTCATACAAATCCAAAATCTAAAATGTTACTATATTATTCACGTCATAATTATTTTCCTTTATAAAAACTCCTGACTAAGTATACAGTGAATCAGCTTTCTTAACAAGGCATACTCAAGGTGAAGACCTTTCTAAAGGAAGACGAAGACATGGTGAACAAAGAAAGCACCAGGATATCTATGACCACAGCTATGACATTTGTCACTTTAATAATAAAATTTAATTTTTATCCAATTTCTATAATTTAATTTATTCTTCCTTTTCTAAGTATAACCTGAAGATAGCAGTTATTTCTGAAAGCACTTCATGATTGAACAAAACCACATGCTTAAACTCTTAGTCAGCTTATCACAATTTATTTTCACTAAACTGGAAAATAGGTATTTTCAATGTTAAAAATGACATTTAAATGAAATTCGGTGTGTTGAAAGTTCTCAATTTCGAAATGTTAAACCTTTCTTTTTGTTTACGTACATTCATAAGTCAAAAATATTTTATAATGTCTACATTTGAAGATCTACAGTCTGAAACATAGACCTGATACTGTGCTACTCACTAGAGACTTTTGTTTTTTCTTTCTCCATCAGACTGCTAAACATGAAGTATATCACTGAATTAGTGAAATTCATACTGTATTTTTCGTCACACCAGTTAAAACAACCGTATTGGTGTGCATCGGTCCCATGGAAGGACTTCTTTGTATCTTTCTACTAGCCTATGTAATTTCAGTGACTAATTATTACTTGTCCATTAGAGTGCCAAATAAAAACTGTATGCTTTCACGTACACAATTAGCCAGGGACATTTTTATTTCTACATTATTCATTTAGTAATGATAGTCGTAAATGTAAAGTAGCACAACCCAAACAGACAGCCCACCACATGACATTGAGCAACTAATCAGGTAGTTGTCTTTTCAAAAATCCATTCTATTCACTTTATTCTTGAGTTAACTTCTTATTCAATCCTGATTCTATCTAAGTTACAGTTGGATTTTGGGACTGACTTATGATTAGAGTTTAGGTAGGCATTACACTCACCGTTATTAGTGTATCATTATAATACGCTTATCCTGACTTATTACTGAAGATCATTTGGTAGGCTGTTCACTTGGGCTGTGATACCATATGCTCATTCATATAGTTATGATGATGTAAAAGTCGGAATTCCATTGTCGTAGATGACATTCATATTAGGATATAGGCACATTCATTTGAAAAAATATTGATATGGTGTATACTTAACCAAAGTCCTCTAGGACTTTAATTTTAACTATTAAAGCATCTAGAGAATAAGAAGAGAAATGATTGAGTTTGTCATTTATTTGGAAAGTGACATCAACCTCAGTGGACTAACTGCTCAACCTAATCTCAACACAGATGCAAAAGGTTATTTTGACATTTATCAACTTGAGTCTTTTTTGATGTAAACGTGATATCTAGCCACTGATCCATCTTTGTAGAATGGATGTGAGACTTGGCTGTTCAAAGTTTCTTTTGTATTCCTTAACGTCCCCAGTACGAAATAGGACTTCAAGCTAGAGGCTTCAAGTTTCTGTAGCAGTGGTGATTATTTTTACATGCTGTGGTTGCTAGCCTCATGCTTAACCTTCCCTCCTCGCCAGTCTTACTACTGGCTTAGCGAGGTAAAAGAGTGTGTCGGCTGAGTGACTGAATCTCAGATGGTCAACAGATTCCACCAAGATGAGTTATCAAACGGCTATTCTGAATCCTTCCTTTTATAATTACTACTATTTTGATAACATCTATCATGTCTCTCCTTCACTTCGTTTAAATATATGTCGCAGCATCATTGTATCAGTCTTTTGAATTAACATTTTGCTCTACGGAAAGCTATTAAATTGTCAATCGTTCATTGTTGTTAACTGCATCGAGTAGATATTCAGCTATCACAAGTATTGTGTGTTATATTATTCAGATTAAAATATATTTGTACAGTTACTTTAGGTTCATCCGATTGCTTAATGGTCATGACTTGCATCTCAAAACGGTTAAATGTTGTCAAATATGATTATGAAGAGGAGTGGTACTAAATAGAGGCATGAACTCTTCATGGTGTGACTAAAATTTCGCAGACATCTTTCAACAAACAAATGAAGTTAGTAAGAGTACCATGAGTTACAATTTGTCTTTATCTATGCTTATTGTCAAGATGTGACAAGAGAATCAGTGTTTACTTAGCGGAGTTATTCTTCTTGTCATCAAGTTTCGTAATCAGGCACCTCACAGCAGAGCAATCTATCACACAAATCATTGAGTACCGTGAATAATTAACTGAATGACAGTTAACATAATGTCATTTGATGACTTATGTTTAGAAATCAAGTTCATACTATAGGTCTGACTTTTTCTAGAAAGCATATGAAAAATTGCATAATTTTATTTCACAGCAAATTAAGTACTAACATCTTTTAGTGCAGCTGTTAATTTACAGCATCTAGTACAAAACAACACCACACTAGTTAATTTCCATCTGTTGAAAGTAAATTTGACCCAAAAACTTAAACACTTAATTTCCAGCCGGCGATTCTGGGTTAAAACCTCACTCCACCTACTTCATCCTGGGAAACTGTCTAGTATTATCAACCCTCAAACTATAAGTGTGTGTGTGGCTCATTGCCTATTACTATTGTCCAGCTGGGTTCCAAGTGGGACATAGGGCATCAACAGCACATCTCCACTTCGTCCTATTCTCTGCGGTCCCTTTTAGCTGGCCTCACGATTGCCTACAGTCTGTCGTCTTCTCTCTCATGATCTCCTCCATGTCACTCTTGACACCAAATCCAACTCACTGTTTTCCACTTGGGTCCCACTTTAGAGGTCGTCTAGTGCGCAATGTCATTTGAAGGTCTCCTCAGCGTGTCTTCAATCCATCTTCATTTTATTCCACATATTTTTTGAGCAACAGGTTCTTGATTGGTTCGTTTCCGAAGTTTGTTGTTACTGATTCTTCCTTACCGTCCATCTGACGTGTGGTATCAAGCCTAGGTAGCTATTGATAGAAGTGTGCAGTATTCTGTTGAGAATGCTTTACTTGACGAGCCAAGTTTCTGGCCCATGTAGAAGAAGTGACTTGACACTAGTTTTAAAAATCCGAATCTTTTTGTTTATACTGAGTGCAGAAGATTTCCAAACTGACATCATAGTGGGGAAGGTCTTTCTCGCCTTTCCGATCCAACCTGGCTTTGACATTCTCATCCGTTCTACCACCTGTAGTTGAAACGATGCTGTCTATATAAGTGAAGGAACTGACGTTTTCCATCATCTTCGTCTTCTCTATGTTCACTTGAAATCCTGTATCCGGTACTTCTTCTGCTAGTTGGTTAGCTTTTGCCTGTAAATCTTCTAGTGTATGTGCTATTAGACATATATGATCCGTGAAATCCATATCTTCTAGAGTCTTCTAATCAGTCCAACGTATTTCTATCTTCTCGCTCACGATGCAGTCTTCCTCACAATCCAGTCAACCACTGCTGGGAATATCATCGGTGATAGTGGGCTCCCTAGTCTCACTCCTGTATTTCCTCCAAAGGTTTCTCTGAGGCTGATCGTTCGGTACCTGCTAAACGAGCTCTAACCAACTCAGCATTCGTCTTAAATAATTATTATCTGGTTATTTTCAAGTAGGCGTATCGGTTGTTTAGCTGCAGAATGCTCGCCAACCACGTAAGTGGTGGGGGTCTCGATCCCCAGCCGACGCACTCCTAAATCTCACTTAGCCCATAGTAAGCCCGGTAAAGAAAGAAGGTTCTGCGCGAGGCTGGAAATCTCATCTCGTAAGAATATAATACCATTGTTACTGAAACTTCAAAGCTGAAGCTTGAAGCCTTATTTTCTATTCAGAACGCAAAGAAATCAAGTGAATGATTTAAATAAAACAATGATATTTTCAAATACAGTCTGTTTTAGGATTTGTCCTACTCCTGTGAACTGACCACTCAGTTGTTTGTTTCTCACTATTTCACATTCAGGTTATAATAAATAGATGAAAGCGTTTTTATTCTTATTTAACAGTCACTGCAAAAAGAAGGAGTGGCAATAAGGAGAACCATTATACATACAGAAATAGACTTACTTTACCAGAAACTATTTTCTCATAAATCTGAATTGGTTGATCAGCAAAAAACGGCGGATAACCACAAGCCATTTCATAGACTAAAATACCTAATGCCCACCAATCCACTGCTTTATTGTAACCCTATCAGCGGATTGATTGATTTTTGTCCAAAAAAGTTATGTGGCATGGGGGCAGATAGAAAATTTAAAAGATTATGTTTATTTTTTTTGCTTAAGGTAAATAGAATAAATAGAAATGTCTTAAAGTGAAAAAAACAACATTCCACATTGAATCAAATAAATTTCTCTTTTTTCAAAGAAAAAGGTTAAACAGAACATAATCATCTTTTTGGTCAAGTGTTGTGTTGTTATTTGTCTCCTTTTGTTCAGCTTCTTTTCGCTGAAATCGCAATCAATTTCCCACTTCATTTGAACACAGTCAATTGTTTACATTAATCACTGAAGTATCAAGAGAAGAAAATTTTAACTTCAAAGAACTACTTGGTTTCACTGATTTAATTATAGCTAATCTTGAGGGATGTTTAGTTTTCATTTGGCACGCTTGTTGTTTTAAATGTGAATTAATAGGCTAGCAGATTAAGTATTTTACTTTAGAGTTCAGCATAAGCTGAAATACTAGTTAGAGAATTATTGGAAACCAATGAGCACTGGATGATAATTGTTCGAAGTCTCCAGCAGTAGGATTATATGTGATCGAAAAATTGTTTGGAGAATTTCTCCTGACCTTATCGAACTGTTTAAACTTAATCGAACCTTTCAACTAACTTTTTAACTCTTATCCGTCTTTCTCTTAGACTGCATATCATTATTTTAACATTGGCATATCACACGTTGATATGATCCATATTATTTATCTTTGTTCCTGTTTAATCTCTAATTTCAATGCTTCTCTTTGTGGTTGCACATGCATTCATAATGTGTTGAACGATGTAATCTTGTTTGAGTGGATGAAGGTTATCTGTCACCTCGAGCTATCGGCAGGAAGCATTGGTGTGTGAATCTTGTGGACATGGCTTTCGATCCCACCTTGAGGGGAACATTCTAATTGATTCTCAGTGCTCGTTTTTTACTCAGATTGGACGGTTTAGCTGACTGCTCGCACTGCTGAGGTAATTCCGAGTTTTTATGCCATTATTGCTCAATAGAACCACAGAACTATTCTAGAATAAGCGTCTTTTTCCTGATTACACGTGTCTCAAAAAAGTTTAACCAGCTATACGGTAGAACGCACAGATAGGTTTTTTTTGCGTTCAAACTATAACGAGTCGGTTGTGGTCGCTACATAATGAGTAAGCACTGATAAGGAGTCCCAAACTAGAACAGCGCTTCTACGTTCCCAGTAATTCTCCATCTAATATTAATCCAAGACAAAATCAATGTTGAAATTAATCAAAATGCCTAGAAAGGAGAAAATGTGAGTAAAGTACTGTATTGAGGATGATAAGCTCAGTTCAGAATCTGTCAAAGGAAAATCATGAGTATGAATCAATTGCTTTAAATCATGCCCTTTGATAGTACTATGGTCCATTTTGCCCAGTGTCCAAATAGGATAACGCTTTGCAATTTAAAATAAATGGTACTGGATTCAAGTTTCAACGAGAACACCATCACTCCTCACCAGGGGTACTGACAAATGTAGTTGACAAGTCCGAAAGAGGATGAAACGCACTCGCTTGATCTCACTACTATTCACAATAAACAATGTAGAAACGTTTGCTAACCAGACACACTAAAAGCGAAAAATATGGTTTGTCACCTTGTTTAATTTAACTTTTCCATATATATTGACTTGACAAGTAAATGTGTGATCAGATTGTTCGAAATGTATAGCGCTAATACATCACATTTTTCAGATAATCTCCGTCTTCTAAATATGGTTAGTTCCTTTCTTATTTAGTTACTGTTGTAATGCGTCAAGATAAGAGACTTGGTAACGGAATGCTTACTAGCAGTTTGGCATACATATTTAGCGAAATTATGTGTATCTTATATTCAAATCGTCATTTGCATCGTCGGTTTTTATTCTACTTCTGTCATTCATATTGTGTTGTTTCGTCTTCTTTTCGTGTCTTCCCTTTCTTTGTCACAATGCTAGTTCTTTTTCTCTCTTCGACGTCAAATCTATCTCTTCGCTATTTGATATGTTTGTGCCGATGATCATCAAATTATATACTGCTGATACATTTTGTCAATAGTACACCACACCATGATCACTGACCAGATATTTTAGTCGAACACCTTCCTCAAAATAATTTATCTTATTATTTCAGCCGTTTTTTAAAGTGCTTCATTATCGAAAAGTTTGCCAAATAACAGTCCGTTTTAGCTTCTCATTTTGTCGATAGACAACATTAGGATTACTTAAAAATGAGTAAACGACATACTTTATTGAAAGATCTTTTTCATAAAGAACTAGACATCTCATCAGATATTTGAGTTATTTAGGAAGTCTCTGTGTGAAACATTAGGTGCATAAGGCACATCTTCCAAAGATCTTAAATATACCTACAGTTCTATTGTTTCTTTGTACATCTTAAAAGTTATACTCACTTTGCTTAAGATTATTTCAGGCGCAAGATATTCTGGTGTTCCACACAATGTCCATGTACGACCTTTTATTTTTTTAGCGAAACCAAAATCAGTAACCTAAAAAATATAGAAGAAAAAGTGGTATTCAATCAGCATGAGTTGATCGACAATACATCTACAATACCGAAAGATGATTACTTTTGTGTAGTATTTTAAAAAACACACTACTTAACTACTTGTGTGAGAGATTTGTTTGATTTCAAAGCTCCTGTTGTCCACTCGCTGGACAACATCTTCAGTGCTTACTTCAGTGTGTGGAGTAAGCTTTTGGAATTCTCCATGAACAAAATATTTGTCTATTCTAGGTAAATTTCGGTGTGGTTGGTTGTTCCCATGGATTTCCTTATTATTGCATTCCCTTATGTTGGTGTCTAGTATTTTGTAGACCTTGTATTTGATCTTTACATGAAGTGGGTTATATCCACGGAGAATTCGCAAAGCTCACTCCACACATTGAAGTTAGCGCCGAAGGTATTATTGTCCAGAATGATAATTAAAGCTGCGTAGTTTCGCTGTGTAGTTCAGAGAATACAAAAACATGCATCTCAGCTAAAAATCTTCTTCACTGTTTTAAAGTTTGTTTGTTGAAAAGGAAATTCACGCTTCACACTCAAAATACCCAAGCATGATGACACAAAATAATTCAACGCTTCCAGCGACAATTAGATCATATTCATGTGGTGATGAGAATCTGTAAGAAAAAGATGACTACTGAAACAATTTAGTTTTCATTGATAGTGAACAACTGCCTTCGGCCAGAAAGCGTAAATAACAAGGAACTATGGGAATAAATTAGCTGATAATCTACTGTTAAAAAAACATTCCGAAGAGAACGCAGATGGATAGGTTACACGCTTAGAAGATCGTTGAGTGGTTTTATGCTCCAGGATTTCTCTCAATTGGAACCTGAACGGAAAATGACGAACTAAGTGTTGATCGAAGAGTGGTATGCAGAAGATCATGTGAGCTGGAGAAGAGAGCTAATGGGTAATAGTAGGGCCAGCTTAAAATGACATCCGAGAAAAGAATGAAGTAGGTATGTGTTGTTGGAGCCGAACTTTCCAATCGGAACAGAAGGGAATACTAACGATAAAATAGTAATAAATAATTTGTTCGCAAAAAAGCGGAGACTTGAAGTCGCTATCTAAGTAAATGTCATCGCTGATAGTATAACGGACTATAAGTGGCGGAACCTTTTGCACAAACTTCTCATTATACTTTTTGTATTATCAGTATGTAGATAAGCCGGCGACACTATGTAATGAAAATTACTACATCACTATGTGACGATTAAATTGAATATACGTTTATATACCCAAAACAGCTAGAGACGTTGTTAGCGGCTAAAATAACGTCTCATAAATATCTATACACAGTTAAGTTAGTTGGCTTCCTGACATATTTTTCACTTTGATGGAAATTTTCACTATAAATTCGAAATGTTAGTTGAATAAATAAACACTGAATCCAAGAAAACAACTTCATGTAAGCATCTAAATTCTAGGTTAGATGTATTCATCTAGGTGACATGGATGGACAGATGGGCAGAACGAAATCACAATTAACGGACGACTATACTGCTGGTATATGAAACAAGTTAAGTTTTCTGATAAACCGTTATCATTTCTAGTGGAATACAATAAACCCGAAACATGCTGTTGTAAGCTTTTAATGAGCTGATCTCCTTTGAGTACCTTGGTCATATATATGTCCTGTAGAGATCGTAAAAGAAACTTTTTCCGCTATTATTTGTCGTTACGAAGATGAAATTACGAAGATGTGTTTTGCATGCGTTGAAATTTAATCCACTTATATTATGACTTACAATTAAGAGAACTGCCTACTAAGCAACAATAATAACAACAGCTTTATTCTGAGAAGTTCGTCTTGGACATAGTACAGAACTGCAAAATTTTTACTTCTTGTGTTATTTTCATGTGATATATTAATCAAGAGTGCGTCGCTTGGAGGAATACTGTCCCATCCTAATTACAGAGTTTTCTTCCCATTTCGAAAAATTCGCATCATTACATTAAAACCTTTTTGATGATGTGCGCGAGAGTACTTTAGGATCATGGATGCAGTTGGATAGTAAAAATCGATGAACTTTTGTGGATGGAAAGAATTCGGTGGTCCGGTGATTCGGGCAGACCACCAGATTCACTGTGTTAGCTGATGCAGGATTGAATTCAAACGAGGAGTTAGGCGTAGTCAAACTAAACATGACACCTACACATGCTATTTTTGGCTGTTACTTTGAGCCACCTAAGGAGATGTCTATTGCCTGTCTGGCTGAGGTCATCAAGATTTTAAGAACCAGTGGTTGGATACGTGTTGATATGGCTTCAAAGAGTTCTGAATAGTGTAGATGAATTCACTCTTCGTGGTTTTCCAAATCCATTAAATCCCGAATTATCCTGAATGTGGTTATTCCTTCTCCCATTTATTTCCGTTTGTTATAGTTTATTTTCATCATTTTTCTAACTTAATATATGCTTTATGAAGTGTAGTGACTTAAACTGTTGCATTTTTTTTGAAAGTCCAATGTTGAAAATTCAGTCAGACTGGATAAATTTAGGAACACGATATGTGATCTATTTGAAATCATAAATAGCATAAATGGATTGTTTCAACTGGCGTGACTCTCTGAGTTGAGTTCATACCAAGTGCACCATTGACGAGCTAGACCTCCGACGCACTATACGATCGTCCCGTGTTTAGATCACTTCGATCTGGCTACGAAGCATCACTAGTTGATGCGAGTGTTATCCGACCATTTTTGTCAATCAGTCAATAGTATATGCCATCATGGATAAATCCAACTAGATATAAAGTTTTCGGTTGAGGATTAACATGACAATAATAAGTTTCAAAATATTATCTTAGACATTAGCGTTTCTCGTCTATGCATTTGTAACCACTTGTAGATATTTCCAAATATATTACAATTACACCTTTGTTTTCCTTTTTATTTTGGTATTTTTGTTATTTTCAATAGTTTCATTAGTTCATTTGTCAAACTCAGTGATCAACAAAAATCTGGAAAACGATAACAACATTCAAAAAATATACACAAACTGATCACTGGCTAACAACCAACAAAAGCAAACGTGTTTGTCTACTTCGGGCTTACAGTCAATCACATGTACCACCAATTTTTCAATAAGCAGTCAATGGCACATTAATTCTGTTTATCGTTAGAGGACCACTAAAAGTCCGCTATTGATTAATGAGAATGAGTTGCTAGAAGTATTGTAATTACTTATCATAATTTGATCGAAACTACTGTAGAGAAGTGCATAAAGGTTAAACAAGTATTATTACTTGAGTAGTGATACAAGATGAATTATTTTCGACAACTTATCGATGACTAAAGAGCATATCAAACGAAGCTGAATCTGTCTTAGAAAGAAGTATGCTATATAGGGGAAAATCGTCACTCACAAAGAAAAACTAAGATCAAATGGCGAGAAAAAAGTTTGATATTTCAGCACATATCTTCCGTAGTAGTCACAAGTATTTATGAGACTAAATGGATTTGTTCTTACATTATGTGAGCTATTTTCATTGATGACCCATTTAAGCAGTATCTTTATTTATAGCACAATTGTTTGTGAAACAGTCTGGATAAAAAGTTCACCGAAAATAATTCTTTTTAATTCTAATTCCAAATATCATGTTCACTTTTAGACTAAAAAGTGTAAACTTAAACTCACTAAGTCACCACTAACTGAAAGAGAGAAGAACTCAAGGTAAACTGCCCCAGTAATCGTGATTGAGACTGAAATATTAGGAACTGCTTGAGTAGCTAATATGGTGATGAGCAGATAGTCACATTCTGGGCGACCTGGGCTAAATTAAAGTCTGATTAGTGTTTGGATTTCTTAACTCACTTATGTGGTGTGAAGTTAACAGCCCGTTTGGTATAGCTGCAGATACTTTTGCAACATACGGTATTTGTCTTAACTTCAGTCATCTTTTCGCTGCATGAAAATTCTCCCGTTAAACTAAGCCCAATAGTCTGAGAGAAAACCAACTCTATCATATAAATTCTTGTTAAACAAAGATTTTTAATCTTTCACATTTTCTGTGAAGCAGCATCTCAGTTTATTCAAAGGTTTGAAGCAGATACAGCAACAGAGAGAAATTATCACACTGATCATTCACTGCGTTCGGAATGGAAGATGGCGCTACAGTTGTACATTTCCATTGTAATCAGTCTCCTCAGAGTGTATGTCCAACCAGTTTCCATTTTCTTCAGTAAATTTGTTGGATAACAGGTCCTTCGTGATTGACTACCTGCCACAGCTTTTTGCTGCTTGTCTTGAACAGTTTTCTGATTTTCAGTATCAGGTGAAAGCAGCTTTTGATGGGAGTTTGTAGCCTGCTACCAGTGCTTTTAGTGGCCAGAGTACCAAGTCGATGAACTATATATTAGCAGTACTAATTCGACTTTTCGCCCGCAAATTTTGAATCTTGTTCTGTACACTAAGTTCTGTGGATTTCCATACTATTATCAAAGGTAGTGAATATCTGCCGCGCCTTCTAAATCCTGATTTTTGACATCCTTATCTGTATTGTCTGCAGCTGCCACGGTGTTAGTAAGATGAGTGAAAGAGATTACTTCCTTTAAATTTCTTCTGTTGACGGTGATTGGTGCTTATTTTTGTTGGTTAGGAATTTTCATCAACTGTGTCCTTGCTATGCCCACCTGAAATCCTACTTTGTTTGTGAATCTTTGAGTTTATATGACATGACGTATTGATTATCTGCTAAGTTTAAGTCAACTTGAGTCTTAGCAGTGGAGGAAGAAACTTTGAAATTCCCATAATGGACATCTTGCTTAACGGCTTTAAAAGTATGGTAAAGCACGCTTAAGTGAGCAATGGGTCAGAAAGTGCATGCTATTAACAGATAATATCTACGAAAAGCTTTTTTTTTACTAACCTTAAGATAGCCATCACTGGCAATCAATAAGTTCTCAGGTTTTAAATCTCTGTAGATTAAGTCAAATGAATGTAGATATTCAAATGCCAATACAACTTGACTCGCGTAAAATCGTGAATCGTCTTCACTACAAAAAAACAAACAAACGATGACACAATGAAAATTACATCAGTATTAAAATATTTTCTGATATTTTATCAGATAACATGAACAATTTATAGTGAAACATTATTTTATTAATATATAACTCTCTGAGTGGGACTTCCAAGGGTGACATGGAGGATATTGTGTGGAGAAGAGTTGAAACAGTATGGACTAACATGGATGCAAGTGAAAAGTACAGCAGGAGACAGAAGCAAGTGGAGAAGTGTAGTTGAAGCCCTATGTTCCACTAGGAACCCAAGGGAACAATAATAATAATAGTGCAATCCAGGACGCAGATTTTCTTACACCAGGAACTCATTAGCTGGATGTCCGTAAATTCCCAGTGAGTGATAGTAATTCCACTACTACTCGAACTCACTACTAAAATTTGGGAACTTAAAACAGTTATCTACTGGGCCAGAAGAGCTTGCTCTTGGTATTTTCCCTCCAATAAAGTTTAATCAGCGGGAAATTCAAAACAATTAAATTAAAAGGATGAAATCTAGCCATTGCGAAAGGGTTAGGACGAAACAGCTGTCCAGTACTGCCAGGTTTTCCAGTGGTTCTGTAACTGATGTCAGCTTATGATGAAATCCTCCATGGAATCAAAGAGGTAGCTGTCATAACCCACTGAATAACAGTTTGAAGATTCAAATGATCAGTGGTATTTTCGAGTCATAGTGAGAACACTATCACTCAGTGAAGATTCAAGCGCATCCAGATGACGAGTTCACATGAGAGAAAATAAATTTCTTGGATTCAACCGCCAGACACCAGCTACCAAGAAATATATTTGATCACTAGCTGACATCAGCTACTGAACCGTTTGAAGACCCAGTGGGGTATTGACTAGACAGCTATTTAGTCCTAATTTGGACCAAGGACCTCCCGGTCACAAGACAGGCTTCTGAAACCCGATCCACTTGTTCGAGAAATTCAACTTCTGCCGTTTCACGATTTTTGCAGTGTGATCACCAGTCCTTGTCATGAGCGAATAACCATCCTTTTGTCAGGCTCTGCCGGACTCAGATGGTAACATTTCTAGCCACAACTCCACGTAAGCTGTTGTATACAGCCAGTAACTAGTGAGCATCAGATTACTTTCAAATGTTGATTTACTGGTATCTGATTGGTTACAAGTGTGATCATGATCAGACATGAATTAGGGAACCGTTAGAAAACTAGAGAGTCCCTGAAAGATGAGACTGGATTCCGTCGATCATTGCATCGGCTCCCATCAGCCGAATGGCCTACGAGCTTACGTTGCGGCCGGAAGGTCATGGGTTCAAACCGAACGGGGCGCGTGTTGCTGAAGAGTTCCAAACTAGTGGAAGCAGCTTTCCAGTCAGTACTTCCTAATCTCCTAATGGTTCTCTGAAACTGATGTCAGCTAGAGATCAAGCTTGCAACCAATCAAATCAAGTACCGCCTCAAAATTCAAAGTAATATCTTGGACTGACACTTTTAAACTTTGATCCACTAATATTTATCTCAATTTCTTTTGATTATCTTCGTTTTTATAACTACCACTTGAGTGTAATCCTCGTATTCATAAATGAATGAAATTGGATGATTCATAACCTATTTAAGCAATGCAATGAAAGGAACTGCTTTTTCAACTAGTTGATAACAAGTATTTTCATGGTTTCACCCGAAAACGTGTCCACTTACCTGAATTTTCCAACTCTTCTTAGATATGAAAACATTTCCCCGCCACTAACAAATTCAAGCACCATGTATAAATTGGAATTATCCTTTGAAGTAACAAAATTTTAGAAGAAAGAAAACACATTTTATTCAGACAGAGAATTCAATGGTAAATCTCACAAAAGAAAATCAGCTAGTTATCCGAGGAGAATAAATATTTCGCTAAGTTTACGTGTTGCTTAGTCACCTCCATATACACTATTTACAGCCTACTGACCACCAGGTGGTGCGTGAATTACTCTTCAGCCACAGTGGTCAAAGTTCAACAGATAGTATAACGGGAATTCACGACATAATGCAAAAATCATCCATTGGTATAAGTCACTTACTGTCTTCACATAGTATTTAACTTGTTGAAGCCAGTGTTTGGTGAAAAACATACTGTTATCGCATGTATTTCGAGTTCCAATCCTACTCCGTCTGCTTCGGATTGGGAAACTGGATAGCATCATCAGCCCTCACACCAAATATGTGTGATATATACACGTTCACATGAAGATGTCTAATCAAGGTTTTCTGATTTCTAACAATATTCAGATAGCAAGATAGTATAAACAGATTGACATATAAGCTAATGTTGTACTAACTAATTCCTGAGTTGTATTTGTGAGAGTAGTCCAATTTATATATATACGCATAAGTTATTGATTAATAGTGACCTTTAAAATACCAGCAAGATAGACGTATTCAGTCAGTTTTTTTCTCTACCTGGCGCTATAAGCGGTCTACTGTCATCAGATTATATTCATTCAGCATCAGTCCGAGCAGAAGGTTAATGAATTTTGAAATGAAAATGGGAATTTAAATGGGATTATATATATAGTCCTTCATACTACTTATTACATGTTTCACAGGTTCAATGGCAGACGTGGTTCGGATTTGATTCCAAGCCCACGCACTCCTAAACCTCACTCAGCCGGTAGTAAACCAGGTGAAGAGGGAAGGCTGGGCTTGAGGCAAGCAACCACATGCCACAAAAACAACACCAGAACACAAACTGCAGAAAAGCTTGAAGACCTTTGTTCCACTTGGAGCGCAAAGAAATGAAAGCACTACTTGATATAGCAAAAAGAAATCAGGAATTCTTTTAGTAGTGCAATGTCTTTAAAATGAATTATTCTATCATCCTGTCCTAAACTTGGGTGCAAATAACGTATTACAACTCAGGTAAACTACCCGCCAGATGGCCCTAACAACCAATCATATTCTTCTTTGCGAGATAAGTATAATACATACCGATGAAAATAGAGCTTACTCTCAGCTATCTTCTGTGGATTATGTGTATCATAAAACGAACGGTTCATTCCATTTCGTAGATCTCTTTGATGGGACTCACGTAAACTGATTTTTTTATTTTTAATTGTGATAACAATTCTTTTAAACAACTACTATCTTTTCTTTCTGCGACAATTATGGTTGGTAGTTCGAAGTCACCAGGTCATAAATGATCTTGTACGCCTGAGAGTGAGTGACATGTTCAGGTCGCTGGTAACTATTAGGATTCAGCTCCTATGGCTGCTCTGTTGCCTTTGTGGGTCAGATTAGAAATCAAAAGATGGAGAAGTGGTTTTAGTCTAGAGTGTCTGGAAAGTGTCTCATCCCCCACAGAAAGTATGATGCATCTTCTGGTGTCCACAAAGTATGAAGTTTGTGCTCAAATAATTCAGTAAATAAAATGAATATTACTGTCTACTGTAACATATATTACCTACAGCTACTCAAATAAGAGCCAATGTGGTAAAGAGGGAAGACATACTCACTTTAAAGCTGAAATCCATTCGAACAAGAAATGGAAAATTGATTGCCTGTAAAATCTTCTTTTCATTCAATGTATGTTCAATCTGTTTTAATTTGACAACCTTAAACAAATATAAGAAAAATAATTAAAACAAAATAAATCTGTCCATAGAAAAAGTCACATGATGCTGCATATATTGTTCTACTTCTATGACTAAACACTAGTCCATTACTATTCAAGCCATTTATTTTAAAAATCAGGAAACTCAACAACAAGTTGGTTTGACTGTTAGTTCAAGTATGTTACTATTATGACATTCATAGTATTGTGGTTAACATTCTCGTGTGAAGAGTTATATCTAAAAAAAATAATAAGCTTACCATATGAAAGGGATTCATTCTTAAAGAAACCACTAAAGACTTACTTCAAGTAGGATAAAATCTCTATATTCCAGCAATCAGTCTACTTTGTGTTAATTTGAAGTGAATATTTCACAGATTTTCACAGCTCATTTTAATTGCGCAAAAATTGAAACCTAATTTGCTCCTTATCAAAGAAAAGATGAATGAATGCCTCAGGTGACAGAGTTACTTAACTGACGGTGACAAACACTGGGATCCTGATTGTGGGTTTCGTCTCCTCCTAGAATCTTTAGTAGATGTATCTGCATCCTCAATGAGTGTTGCTCTTCCCACCATGCCGGAACCCAGAATCCATTGTGCCGAACATCAAGGCGTTGTCTCCTGGGTAGTTGGGTCATGAGAACCATCTCTCATGCAGCAGGTATCGGATGATTTTGTGATTTTTCTAATATTTCTCATCGATTCATCAAAATGGAGTGGAATGTTCAATCTCTGGTGACAAACAAGCAACATTATGTTTATCTTAATGAATCGCCAAAGTGTTTGTGTCAGGTGTCGACATATCAAGAGAGACCGGAAATTTCAATCCAATACAAGAGTTAAACTAACAATAAATATCAAATAACACAGAACAGAGTTGCCATTCAGTTTAAATGTGCTCTCAATTGTTATCATTAGTTGATGAGACCTGATAAGTTGCATGCTTAAAATGTAACCTTCTAGCCCAAATACACAATTCTAGGATAACACAAATTTTTGTTTAGTTGTAATGGTAGAAGATGAGAGATTTGATGAGTATCGATTACTTGGAATCTGGTATCTGTATATAGTGAAGTTATGTACACCTTATCTTTAAATCACCATTTGCACAGATTTTCCATGTTGTGCTACTTCTTGCCTTCATATTGA
The DNA here is from genome assembly GCA_944472155.2 of Trichobilharzia szidati. Classification (NCBI taxonomy): domain Eukaryota; kingdom Metazoa; phylum Platyhelminthes; class Trematoda; order Strigeidida; family Schistosomatidae; genus Trichobilharzia; species Trichobilharzia szidati. The sequence goes on along the minus strand of OX235276.1, from coordinate 25,256,502 downwards.
TATGATTATGAGCAATAGTTTGTGCTCGAAACGTTGCCATCGGTTAATATTACTGTATAACACTGTGTGATTTATCAAAATAAAATCTTATCCATTATGGAACCTTTTCTAATGACTTCACGCTATCATACAGCTGATCTATGAGACCCTACCCTTGAGCAAATAGTCACTTCACAGCAATTATCACGGGTAACACCTAGTTATGTTGAATTAGAACGACAGAGTAAGGCTGTTAATAGTTAATCTGATTAACAGTGAAGATACCTAACCAACATAAAAGCCAGAAATCACTATCATCAGGAGAAATATGAATGAATTCGCTTTTATCACTTATGCGTCGTTTTAACTATGGGCATTAAGAACCAAGATTCTAAAGTCAGGATATGAAAAGCAAGACAGACCTTCATGGTTCTGAAATCACCGCGGAAATCTCAGCATAAGGAATACGGTTCGGACTGCCGTCACTAGTGTCAAGTTAGTCAGTCCTTTTACATGGTTCAGAGAGTCACGAAAACATTTCCAAAAGGTTTCAGACTGCCATCAACAGATGCGCTCACTCCATTATGAAGATCAGATGGTAAGAAAGGATTGGCAACATCGAAATCAGAGAATAAACCAGCCAAGGAATCACAGTTCAAAAGATAAGCTAAAACAAATTGAGATGGACCAAATTGAGGGGACTGTCGAGTGAAATCATACATCAGGCATGTCCTCAGGTGGAACCGAACGGGAAACGAAGAGGTAGGCATGGAGCCGAATGTGACAAACATACGATTATAAAGGGAGCAGGCGGAAGCTCAAGAACAATCTTGAAGCCAGCTAAAGATGACTCCAGAGAACAGAATGAAATGAAGATATGCTGCTGAAGCCATATGTTCCCCTCGGAACATAAGGGAATGATAATAATCTGATCACTGTAAAGTTTCACTCTGTTATCGTTCAAAAAATCTCCGACTAACAGTTCGTTTCGAGAAACGTTGTTTTAGCCCTTTGAGTGCTGTTTTATTTACTGAAACAATAATAATAATAATTTGCTTTATTCCAAAACAGTACTTGTGATACAGAATGGAATTCTCAGCATTTTTTTACTACAGTATTGCATCCAGTTTGTACATTATCAATAAATAGAATTCTACATAGATTGAGGAAACCGCAGTTCATTATTACAACAATACATTGGCATGTCAGTAGCAAAGGTAAAGCTGAAACAGTGTTTGAAGGTGTTAGAAAAGTGGGAGCTGTCTTATTAACTGGCGTAAGCGAGAGAAAGAGACAAAGCAGCACATAACGGAAAAAGAAGAGAGAGAAAAGGAACAGAAAGAAAGAAAATGTTGTACCTATTGGTGAAGTGGGTTGGAAAGATGAGATCCAGCTGTACTACTGACTATTTAATGAATTATAGGTGTCACGCCTGATGCTTTCTTTATCACACAGAACACGAGCTAAGTAGGGTATGGTTGAGTTTTTGTATTTGCTGGTGCGAGCATATAGTTTTCTATATTGGCTTCTTGTTTTACCTGATGAGATGCAAGGGGAGAGTTGTGAGTGAAGAGGGTGGTGTGAGTTAGATAAGATGGATTTGGCCCATTTTTCACATGAGTCCATGTGCCTGTCAACCAAAATATTTTATCAGTAATTAGAACTGTAAATATCAAGACTGACTGATTATCTTAAAATTATTAAAAACAATTCCAGCGTGTTTTAAAAATCACAAATAAGACTTTGAACTGCATAAATCATCGCTTGCTTAAAAAAATTACACGAATTTCACTAAACACCAAAATATACATGATCAAATAGTACGTAAAATAAAGTGAGCTTGGATCAAAGATCACTTGTGTAGGTGAATAATTATGGTTTTGGTATACGACATGTGCTTAGGCTAGTCAATCAAGCTCTCTCAAGTTTTCTATTTATATTCAATCCGACTCGACACTGTTTGCTTAACTGTATATCATTATCTTGACACTTACAATTCACGTGTTGACTTTATCCACACATTACACATCTTTCTTCTTCCTCTTCTTTCACCTCTAATCTTAATGATTCTCTTTGTGGTTGTGTGTACATTGACAATGTGTCGTTTTACGATGTGATTTTGTTTGAGTGAATGAGTGAGTGAAGGTTGTTTGTGACATTGTACTGCATTTGAGAAGCGTTGGTGCGTCATTCACAATGGACAGAGTATCTGACCCCACTCTGTTAGTAGTATAGTATAGTATTGTACACTCTGGCGAGTATTTACAATACTTACAACCTGCTGATTTACAAATTTCCGCTAAGCATATGAAAAAGCATTATCCTCAATGGCAGTTTATCCCAATACATGCGAACTGTTCCTGAGTGGAGTCCTTGGCTCACAAACTGTGCTCCTGAACGTTTCGTAATTGGTATTCAACAAACTGTGGTGTATTTCTCGAAGGAGAAAAAGAGGGGCTATCATAACAGATTCGTCCGCTCTTCGGGAAAGATAGAACTGTGTCACGCGATATACAGTCAATTATTCTTTTATTTGAAGATCCCGAATGAACAGAAGATATCATGTAATAAACTCTGCTGAAAATTCTCTACATTATGTACACGCTTTTCAGAATAAATCTATTATTATTAGTGGAACCTCAGAATTATTCCAGAGTAATCGTCTTTTTACTGTCATTGAAAAGTTTCTTGATTGTACGTGTTTTATCGGAGTTTTGCCGGCAATAAAGTATAACGCAAAAATTGGTTTCCTCCATCGAAAAAAAACAACCTCGGTTTTGATCACTACAAAGCCTTCAAAAAGTCAAAGAGATACAAAACGTTGTGTGATCGGGTGATAAATACAGAACGCAGCCTTTCTACGATTACAGGTTTATGCCATGCAAATATGGGGTAAATATATTTATAGGTATGTAACATACATTCTAATTATTTTAAAAGAATTAATTGACGCTTTTTCTTCCTTTAACTTCCCAACAGTAGGATCTTTTTTCATTCATACACTTAGTTTGTGTTAAAACAAACTATACACTGTGGAAAACCAAATTTGTTTTGTGATAAGAATCACAACTTCTTTTAAAGTAGACTGGGGCCTTAGGAGCAAATAAATAAGTATGAAGAAATTTACTTTGAACTCAACAACAGCAAATTATTAGCATGACAAATGTCTGGAGGTGAAAACACAAACCCAAGGAAGTATAACATTAATTATAGAAAAGAAAATACTTATTATACGATCAAAGGAAGAAATGTTAAAAAGTGGAATAGTCAGTTAATTTTTTTGTCTAAGGCATAGAAAAAAATGAACAGTCATGGGATTGTCAGACGTTAAAAACTAAACAATGTACTTTATGCTTAATAATTAACAAAAACTAATGTTTTCTAAAGGGATGAAACATAATCAGTGAAATGGCAGATCATGTGATGAATATTACGAATAACCAGAATATATTTAAGGAAAGTTTATGGAATGGCAAAATAACTAGTGATAAAAATAATAATACTGGTGGTAATTGAAAGTAAGATTATCTGATGCAGTCTGAGGTTTGGAAATGAATCTTCAACTCATGGCTGAACATTCGGGCATTGGTTATAATGACTGAAGTGCAGTGATGATCTGGTTAACCGTTGAGTTTCGTAAGTCAGCTGGAATAGTAATTCGGTGGTTGTGGGTTCGAATCCTGCGGTTATCCAGATTTTTATTTCGCTGTCGATTATAACCCATGACATCAATTGTAACGGGATATTAGTTTGGCAAACCAAATACTGATACTCATTTGGATAGTTCAATTAACTTTGTATGTATGATGCTTTTTCTCTTAGACTGTATATCAATTCTGTGACGTTTTCATATCATCTCTTGATTCAGTCCTTATTATTTGTCTTCGTTCTTGTTTAATCTCTAATTTCAATGCGTCTTTTTTGTGATTATCTGATGATAATGATAGTGTGTTGTTTTACGACTGCTATTCGCTTGAGTGAGTCAGGGTCATTCTGACCTCTGGACGTGTGCAGGAATGATTCGCTGCGTGATTCTCGCTGAGGGAATTTTGATTCCACTCAGTCGGGAACATTCTGCTTGATTCTGAGGTACTTTTTATGGTTGATTTCGTTCAAATAATTTTGTTCTACAGTACTTGCCTTGTAGCTGAGGGTTAATTTCATCTATATAGCTGCCTAATGGAATTGTTGATGTAATTTTGACTATTATTGTTAAATAGCACCAGAGATTTTATTACAAATTACTCTCTTTTCGCTGTTGTTGGAGCATTCTGTTACTGTGAGTAGCTCAAGGAAGTTTTGGTCAGCTGTGCAGTATAACGCAAAGATCGATTGCCTGCGTTCAGACCACAGCACATCAGTTTTGGCTGCTACATCAGTAACAGTCTACCTAACCAAGACTATCTCAGACAGTTCTATCATCAAATACTATTAATAATATTAGCAGTAGTACCATAGTACTGTTATTATTTTCATCCATACTACAAGTTATTTAGCCATTCCTTAAATTTACATTATACGTATTCTGGTTATCTGTAGCATTCATCGTATGATCTCCTATTTTATTGATTGTGGTTCGACCTTTAAAACTTCTGATTCTGTTATAGTTATTGATCACTAAGTAAGTTCAGTGCAGTTTTCAATGTTTGATTTTTCTCGCGACTGTCAAGTTTTTTATGCATTTGAATAATAGCTTCTCTTTTGGACAAAAAATAACCAATCTGACTGCCATTCCATCTATTAACACTTCTTCTGTGGAGCGCCTACCAAGATTTTTGTTTCTATAGCATTATTGTTCGGTTAGTGTTTTGCACCTCCAAACATTTGTCAAGGTATAACATGGTTGTTGAGTCTAAAAATAAACTTTTTAAAAATTATTTATTTATTCAAAAGGCTTAATTCACGTTAAAAGAATTTAATTATTCAGTGGGAAGTAGGAATTCGCAGTAAAAATAAAGGAACTTGCCTTCAATATCTCAGATTTTTTTCCAACAAAATTTGAGTAAATGAATGATAAAAGAAACTTTTATTGAAAGATTAAAGGAACATAAAATATCAAACGATTCATTTGAAATTACTACAATGTTTATTCCGAATCCGTAGTTTTGTCTTATATTTGACTGACATTACGCTGTATTCTTAACAAGACCTACATTTCACAGATATCGCGAACCCCTGGTGAATTATACAAGGCACGTTTCGTCAGATGAATATACCTACTGCCTGTTGATTGATTATATTCCCATACACTTACCATTTCGAAAGTCACAGTGTTGCCTACTAGGTCTGAAGTGCTATCATTTCAATATGATTTGGAAAAATTTATTCAGTTTGCTGATTTCCGTCTGATCAGCCACAATTTAGGTATACGGTCTCCTTGAACGGATGCCTGGATATTACCAATTTTAATAACCCAAAGTTTGTGGGTGGCTGTCAGTGGTATTATTATTATTTACTTGTGTTAGGAGTGGAATATAGGGCTTTAAAAGCATTTTGGATTCCACTCGAAGGTAGGCCTAGTGCGTGACATCACTCAGCACTCGTCTCAGAATGCCTCCGATTTATCTCCATTCCCCCTGAAATATTTGTTGGACAACATGTTCGTGGTTGATTTGATGCCTAATTTCCCTGTTGATAATCCTCTTTGGCAGTCTCATCTTCATTATGTAGCGAAAGCGAGGATTGTTGAATAGTGTCTTCAGTAGCCAGTTTGAAATGCTTCTTGTGACGCGCACACCAAATACAGCCATAAATATCATAGTCCTATCGGAGTGATTCACGGCCGTAAACAAGTAACTTTGTAGTTATAAATCCTGGATATGTAGTGACATCAATTTAAGGAGCCCACGCGTCGAAATGTGACTTATGAAATCGACACTAACAAATCAACGGAAAATCACGGGCGTGAATAAACAGGAAAACCACTTGTATATTTTCTAACTAAAAATTTTTTGGAAAAGTACACTTTGTATTGACTCAGTTTTCTCTGTGATTATCTACTCTCGTGGCTGTAAATTGAAAACAACAATCATTCTCATGTGTACAGCCTTCATAACTGTAATTTCCTTATTTGGTACCATAGCAATAGATTGGTCTGAGACAAACATGGTGTTATGAATAGATAATGAATGCTTTGAAAAAGATGATATAACAGTTTCGCATTAAATAAGTTTCTTGAAATAACAAACAGTGATAAAGTGTTAACAACTGGATGACGTTTCAAGTGCAATTTATAGCTTATAATCGTGTGATGGTATTCTCACAACCTCCTAAATGGCTTTACACAACCTCATTCCCACTTGTTTCTTATAGCATTTTTCCGTATATTAGGAATGTATTTTGTATTTTATTTGGTGTTGACTCAATGAACAACGATTCGTTGATTAACCTGTCTTACCACTTAACTAATTATCAAATCTTTATTCACCTAGTTAACAACAAATACACGTAGTCTAAATGAAACAACACCTATCCTGAATATTTGGAAAATTGCAGTAACAAAAAAGCCAGGAGTGAGGCTATGTAAAGCCAGTTAGGAAGTCGGGTGAAGATATTGATTTCCTCTGGTCATTAACACTGTATCACTCTGCACTGTCTCAAATAAACTTATAAAATATAGAATTTTATTCCATCACAGTGCCTAAATTCTATACTAATATTAATACTGTAATAATTTTATAAATCGTCTCCGAAATATTTATGATCAAAAAAAAAATGGAGGTACAACCAACATACGAAATGTAAATGCGTACCTTTTGTTTTTCTAAAATCTTCATTGCATAATAGATTTGCGTCTTTTTATCCTTGACTAACATTACACGTCCAAATGATCCTGTACCCAATGTTTTTAAACGATCAAATTGATTCAGTGTTGCGTTATTCTTGAAAACAATCCCACCCAGCACAAAATGGTTGACGAATGTAAGGGGAAGAGAAACAGCGTAGGTACAATAATGGTATTAAAACAATATTTAGTAATAGAAAGAGCTTTATTTTTAAAGAATCAGGTAACATTAAATACTAAATGTTACACAGTTCGTAACTGCCTCGTTTTATTATAGCTATCAGCCACCAGTGATATTGGTTAGCGGTAGCAATAAACATCGCGAATTAGCAGAATTTAGAGTTCTGTCCAAGAGACTAAATGGTAGGTGGACTCGCTCTGCAACCAAAACGTTTGAGGTTCTACCAGCAGTGGGGTCGTGGTTACATACTGGTGAATATTCACAAACTAGGACGAAACAGTTGCCCATCACTCCCTAGTTTTCTATGGCTCTGCAACTGATATCAATCTGCGATCAAAACTTGGAATCAGTCGAATCTCCGCAAATCACTGAAATTACCGCCTCTAGTCTGTTCTTTTCAGCAAACTTTAGGGACAAAATCACAATATAAGAAGATATATATATATATATGATTTTCACATCAGAAAAAAAAAACATTTGTAAAAAATTAGGATAATATCCACTTATTTAGAAGTCTGAAGTCACTGAATCTATCTCAAACAATTCATCTAGTTAAAATTGTCCGGAATCTTTTTATTTTAAGTCTAGAACAACAACGACAGCTTGGCAGTTAAACCATTTAGCTCAGAGAATACAAAAAGGACAATACAAAACGTCCACTTACTCAACAAATATTCTTCATTATTTTTATGTATACATGATTTTAAAGCTATATATTTATCTTGTAACATCAAGTGACAAAATCAGTGAAAATCGGATTACTTTTGGCATTTTAGAACCTTATAGTTGGGTCAATAATATATGAATATTGATTGCAAATTTATGTATGTGGGTATATATGTTGGTGTCCTGCATAAGATTTTTTCTCATTCCTTTAAGTTCCAAGTGGAGCACAGTGCTTCAAGCATGGGCTTTGAAGTTTCAGGAGAAGTGGTGTTGAGGTTGCCTACCTCACGCCCAACCTTCCCCCTTTGTCATGCTTACAACTGACTGAGGGAGGTAAAAGTTTCCACCACCCGAGGGTCGAACCCCGGACCACGCGTATGGCTGGCAAGCACCCTGCCGCTGAATCACTGACAACCCTAGACCCGTTTAATTTAAATTTATAGGTTTGTATGATGGAGAATGAAAATACACTCATTTATTCATGATTTGATCGATTTTAAGGATGGATTCTGTGACAAACAGATATTTGTCTGGACATATCTTTGAAACTGATAGAAAAACGAAGCAACTACCTTGTTCTAAATATGATTAATGAAGCAAACAAGTCGAATCTAATATCTAGTAGCAGTGTAGTAACTGTCTAACTGTCTACATTCATTTGAAATAACTAAGGATCGTTAGCAGATTTAGTGATATTATATATATATATATGTTTAGGTCAATAAAAATCTAGAATATACTGAATATCCATTACCTATTTCCCTTACCTAATTGTTCTATGGATCATCATTATTATCGCCATCACATGTCTTCTCATCATATCTAATTGATCTGTAGTTTAACCTTAAATACCATATGAATAGATACATTTATATATGTATATAAGTAAATGTATATAGGTTTATTGATTTAAGATGGGTAATATGACATCTATAGAATTTTGTGCTAAATACTTAGTATGATCAGTGTTAAGTGGAAAAGAGACGGCACCTGTTTTTGTCCTTATACAAACAGCAGAGTAAGTTCTGTTTATTAATGGATAGATGCACTTCAGTTGTATACCTTTAGAAGCCACAAAACACCGATTTTAATAGTAATGTACTACTACTACTAGTAATAGTAAAAGTAGTAGTACCTATATTCCATATTCGGTTCGTAAGTTGCTATTTTTTGGATTTTCATAACGGAAAACTTGGTTTGAGTGACATTTTTTGGTGTATTTTCTAAAAGAAATCGAGATTATAAGTCTGATAAAGATATATATATATACTTGTATACTACTGATAATCAGGTAGGTAGCCAATGAAATAAAATACAACGGTTACAGATTTGCATTTGTGATAATGTTGAATGACCATAGTAGGTGACGAGGGGGGGATGAGGAAACACCAGCATCATCACCTCATTTGTTTATATAATAAAATATTCCTTGTTTAACTGGTTTTATGTGTGTTGCTGGGAGCGAAATTCAAACAAACTGTCACGGTGATATGTATAAAAGACTTTTTAGTTACGCACTGTATAATATTGATTTGCACTATTTTTCATTTTGTACAATAAAATAGAAAATAAAGCGTGAAGAGATGCAGGTTAGTGGTTTAAGTGTGCTAAATATTTGACGACGAAATGGAAGTTTCATACAAGAGGGACAGATAGATGATGTCTTGAACTAGATGGAAAATTCGATGTATAACATGCTGGTAATTTACACATTTACCTTTTTTACTTTTTTCTTCAGATTTGATTTTCAAGTACATTAAAAGAACTGGTTTGTCAGTTCTTTGGTAGAGCATAATTTTGTAAATTCCATCAAATGAAGAAGAAGAAGAAATCAACACACTGTAAAACCTTATTTTCCATAATATCCGATATTGTGCTTTTAAACAGAAAAAGACTGAAGACAGCAAAGTGATTTACCTGTAGCATTACAATTTACAATGATTTAAGACAAAATATCAGTAACATTGCATTGATTCAGTTATCTGCGAATTGTACTTTGAGATTATTCTCCGTTATTTTCGGTTAGGCAAGAATGTCCGATCTTTTCTAAAATGTTGAATCCTTGTTCGAACACTTCAACTATACCTTCGGATTAACATAATATTAGCAGTGGAATTCAGGATTTGCATTTCGTTTTTTTCGGGACTTGTCATCTGGACTTATGCGCAATCCTAGTGCGTGATGCTGTTTCCACTGAAATTCAAACCAATCCATTTAGAGGTAAAACGGCGTGGTTATACCGTAGCTATTATAAACCAGGATGTTAACATACGCTGTGAGCCATGTGGCCCAGTGGATAACGTTTTTGCAGCTTGCAGCTGTAGGTGCCGTGTCGATACTTCAAAAAGAGAAAACGATCATTCATTGGAGATGGAGGTACATGCAACCGATACGTTTGAAACAAGACGAAATGTTATCCTGTATTCTACTGCTAACTTCAAAAAATAACTGAATGAAATACTTATCTTAGTTTGATGTTAAATTAAAATCAAACCAAATTCATGTTCACATGCAGAATATGTAGTCAATCTTTGCTTAGCGAAACTAACATTTTTATCAGGTGTTAATTTGCAGGAATTTGATTAGTTTTACGTCTCATCACAAGCTAACATCAGTTAGGGAACGATTGGAAAACCAGAGAGTAACGACTGGACACCTGTTTCGTCCTACTTGTAACCCAGAAAATCCCGTTCACAAGGCACACTCGTAGACCACTCAGCCACTGTGACCCGATCCACTTGTCTAAGAAATCCAACTTCTGACGATTCGTGACATATATAGCGCTACTCACAGTCAATGTAATGGGCGAGTAACTTTATTCTTGCCAGATTTGTTGTGCCCCGTTGGTTAAGACTTCTCTCTAAAACTCCAGGAAATTGCCTGAATAGAGTCAGTCAATAGTGAATATCAGATGAATTACCAAGTGTGAATTTGATTGGTCACAGAGGTCCATGCATACAGGTAAGACACCAACTACCCACTTATGATATTGGCTGGAGGAAGTTGGAATTCATGAGTCACTTAATTGTGTGGCAGCAACTGAATAGTCTACGAGTTTACCTTGTAACTAGAAGGTCCTTGGTTGGAGCCTAGTTGGTGTACACAGCTGGAGTGTCCTAAACTACGACAAAACACCTATCCAGTAATTCCAAATTTCACAGTGCTTCTCTAACTGATGTCAACTCATGTTCAAACCTGTAAATACCGTTTGAAGTACAATTTCCTGAAACATGCATGAATTATACACATATATTTGTTTACAGAATAGTGGAGAATGTAAACAAGAAATATGTTAATAAAACAACTCTTCCGTCTGCCACAATAGATCAAAAATCATAAAATGTAGAGAGTGACTTTAAACGAAGGCGGATTTATTTCTGACTCTTTTGAAATAACCAACTCACTTGTACTGGATGTGTCCATTTTTCTTCGAATATTCGTGATTCTTTTTCAAGGTAATCACTGACTACAAAAAGAAGGAAATCAAAGAGTAAAGAAATAACTGAATGTAGAGAGTTTTAGTTTATTATTATTATTATTATATTAGTTACTACAATTGATTTTAAAAATCTTTTTGTTATAAAGAAAGCATATGTAGTGATCAAAACTTATTCTACATGGTCTGAACACGAAAAAAAGCGATCTCTGAGTTTCGCCGTATAGCTAGCTGGCTGAACTTTCTTGAAACACGTGCAACCAATAAATGTTTTAAAGATAAGAAAAAGACGATTACTCTGGAATAGTTCTGCGGTCCCACTATTCCATAATAACATCGAAAAAAACAACAACTCAAAATCATGTCAGGAGTATGGTTAGCCAGCTATACAGTCAGTCTGAGTACAAGTAGAATGTTCCTTACAGGGTGAGGTCAGATACTCTGTCCATTGTGAATGACGCACCAACGCTTCTCAAATGCAGTACAATGTCACAAACGACCTTCACTCACTCATTCACTCAAACAAAATCACGTCGTAAAACGACACATTGTCAATGTACACACAACCACAAAGAGAAGCATTGAGATTAGAGGTTGAAGAAGAAGAAGAAGAAAGATGTGTAATGTGTGGATAAAATCAACATGTGAATTGTAAGTGTCAAGATAATGCTATACAGTTAATGGGAATGAGGAATAATAATTGCAGAGTTAGTTGAAGCGTCTATATAAGTACAAATACTGCGAATTGATCAACCAATTTCCGAATAACCACTGTGTTGCAACCCAACCACGTATGACTTTTAATTCTGTATGTTTATAGTGAAGAGTAGTCACTGAACCTTAATCGGGGGTGAACACTAATAGTCATGATTTTTCCGTAAAATATTGATTTGAGGGATATTTCTTGCTAGGGATTTTTGCTAATTTTGGTGTAGCTTATGACACTAATTTAAGTGTGATAGGAAAGTTACCCTGAAATATTTTTAAACACATACTGAAGTCAAGTTTTGTTCATCATGACTCATCAAGTATGAATTTCAGAGTGTAGACCGATGGCTTACTTAGGAAGAATAATGGCTTCAGAGTCGTTTCTTAATATCTGCTGATATATATATATATATATATATATATATATATATACGAATTTACAGTTCAAAGGAGATACAGACACTGAATTACTGCCATCGAAACTCAAAAAATTAATGGCTTAAACATTTTTTGCTTCAACGCTGTGTTTAAAATTAGGCACTTCTTGTATAGTGCGGTTGAAGGATAAGCTGCCTACTCTGACAGCCTCAAAGCGCATTTATAAATTTAACTGTTGTTGTAGAGACAGTTACATAGATAGAACAGATCAGAATTGTCCAATGTAACTAAGTATCCTAAAGTCAGTCTGTATTTCCATATTGGCACACATAGTGGATAAAAATTCATCTTTTACAATTCTATATGAGGTGCCACCCCAATTCTCTAGGCTGGTACATCTTCAGTTACTAAGCTTAGCTTAGATGATCGCTATAAAACATTTACAGGCTAGTCTGTATTCAGAAAACGTCTGTCCAATCTCTATTTCTCCCTTGGCCTCCACCACCAACCTAGAATAGTTAGCTCACGCGGTGCCACTGGATAACTGCAATTATTATTATTACTGTTAACTTTATTATCAGTATCACACTGTGCTATAATTGCATAGTTTCGTCTCTGTTTCACACTTTACCATTATTTTCCTACTTTCATTCTCCTCGATGATATTTGATTCTATTTATCCACATTGTTTCATTTGTCTATGACTGATATCTTATTATGTAATTTTAAAGCCTGATGAGAATTTACAAAAAATACGTGTTCCGAAATTATCTTAATGGGAATTTTCACTCTGTATATGTATATGGCAGAGGAAATATATTCCTTCCCCATTGCTTCAGTTCATCATTGGTAAGTTAAATGTGGAAATGGGAATTTAAATGCACCTGAAGAAACATTATTCAACTGGAAATTGATAATATAATAGTGGTTTTGTACTCAAATACAAAATATTTCGAGTCATCAAATATAACATTGTACTCAGTTGTTGGTAGAGGGAAACCAAGGTACATTATTGTGAAGTCAACCACCTTGTTATTTATTGATGCGCCAGGCAAAAAGGCTCTACTTATGTGAGCGGGAGCTGCATTCTCAGTACTCTGTGGAGGTAGATAAGCTGCTGCTGCGGCAGTTATTCCAGCTAAGTTGCAGCCTACGGTTTTTAAGAATTGAATGGAATAGTGCAAGAAGACTCTGACAACTCTCCAGCGGTTGCGCCAGGTTTGGTTCTCAACTGGCGCAGTCCTAAACTTCGCTTAACCGGTGGTAAACCCAATAAAGAGGGAAAATTGGACGTGAAGCCAGCAGCCCCATCCTGTGAAAGTAACAGTACTGCTACTGAAACGTCAGAGCCGAAACGTGAAGCCCTGTGTTCCACTCGAGACACAAAGGAACTGAAAAAATATTGTCGCACTCAATAATTTTCACTCTCTCTCAGATATTAGTGAATTGTACCTATGACGTGACATGTATTCCTTCACATTAGTATGTATGAGGGCAACTGTGAACACTAATTTGACCAGGAAAATGTTAAAAATTTCAACAGTAAAAATACTAGAGAATTCCAAGATGCCTGGTACTCACAACAGTCTTCATTTAACAGACATGTTAGCATAAATCTTATTTTTTAATGAGTAACAGACAAGTCAAAAGTCAGTTAGACCAGTTATGACCTCAGAAAAAACGATGGATGCCAATACAAACCAGTACAAGTATAGAAAAGCCTGTGATGACAACCAACCCCAGTGAAAATCCTGGAGAATTTCTACATTAAACTCATTTCACAATGAATTGAAGATGCTGTTAAGAAGTAAAATGAAACCTTGGGACACAGAAACACCTAAAAAGACATAGAAAACATGCATCTTAGGCAGCTGAAGACAATCGGCAGGATGTTGTGATTGTTGACACTCAAAGATCTGAATCTGAGTTACACAGTTTTGGAGTCAGAGACGTTACCACTGGTTCAGAATTAGCATATTGTAAGACCGCAATGTATACATTAATTAGGGTGCAATCACTATCACGTTCCCAGTCCTATTTTGGTTCAGTACAATTGTACAACTGGGAAAATGAAATCGTCGCAAAGCGAAAATCTTTGTTATTGTATGTTAACGGACATAATGACGTTTAAGGTAAGATAAAAAAGAATGATTAAATGAGTGCAATAAATTGTACAACTGGGTAAACTTAGTGGAATAACAGAATAGGCTAATTCAGAAAACAACAGATGTCTCACTTGTGAATAATCAAGAGTGTATAGGCTTTATTTTGAAAGCTTTATTACCTAATAAAAAGAAGGGAAGTGGAGATAAAAACTTCGCCTCTTTTGTCAGTTTGTATGTATGTGTGTGCAATAAGTGGATCTTTAGAGGGAAGAATTAAATGTGCATAAAATGTAATGTACAGTATATCTTATCAACCAGATAGCTCAACTACTTTGAATAATTTACACGTTTCACCAGAGGGATAAGGACAGGAAGTGATAAACAGGATAGGAAGAGGGAAATAACAAGATCATAATAAGCGTGACTAGAAGGTAACGCAATGACATATTTGTGTTTAAATAAATAGGTAAAAATAAAATAAACAAATTGTTTACCTTATTTTTCAAATTCTAATTTGTATTTATGTTTGCAACATGTGGTGTGCAAGGGCACAAGTATGCAAAGATTACTTGGTTGATAGTAGCTGGTAGTGGAAGTCCTAGTGCAGACTCTTTATCTAGATTCACATGTATTGTTAGCTGAGTTATGATGTCTACAATGAGTGACGGGCCCAAGTCAATCAGCGAGGTGCCAGGCACACGAATAGTTGAAAATAGGACGAAACGTGCGTCCGGGATTCCGCAGCTAGCCACCACTAACCAAGTAACACCGTGTTAACTTTCAGATGTCATCAAGCCGCTCATACTAGGAGTTGACATACCAAGAGAAACTGAGCATTTCAGTTTAGTATGATCAGTCAATGGAAAGTTCAAAATAGTTTTGCGTGATGGCAGATTTACAGATTGAACTTTGAGTGGTGATCATGCTCTGAACAAGAGAAAGTAGAAGACAATTGATCTCCAGATTCCGATTGTTCCTCTGACTGACTGCTGATATATTCACTTTAAAACCTGCAGTTGCAGATAGGTTCATCTACAACAGGATAATTTCTTAGTACTTGTATAATGTCTTGGACTGAGGTGCTTCAGTTTTCAGTCATTATCTGTTTGATAATAATATCTAATGAAATAAATTATTATGAACGAGTGGAATTATTTAAGTCTTGTTTATCAGAATATATACATTTAATGTTCTAAATATGAATAAACTGGTGAACATCAAGCAGAGGTAACGTCCTCATTTTAATTACAATAAGGGACACTGAGGTATGTGGATGTTTATTGATACTGTGACTAAATTTACTCAAGTATTCGCATAAAGTTTTAAATCTTATAAATTTATTCTGGCAAGCTTTATAAACGACTGGCTTTATATGTTAAGTTAGTTAAGTACTGTCTAAGCGTTTAAGCTGGTATCTGATAAACTGCATAAAGCAATTAGGTGTGGAATACTGAGAACAAGTGAAGCCATTATGATTCGCTTCAAACAGTCGGGATTATATGTAAGCAAGATGAAAAAAATGTTTTGTCGTTATTACTACTCTAGCCTGTATTAGAATCTGTGTTATTTTAAACACCCTACTAGGTTATAAGGCTGAAGTTTGACTGTATATTTTCCACAATCAAATATTTTATTCAACCAGATTAAACTGACTCATCCCCTTTTAAATCCTCACTCTAGTAGGAATAAATATCTAAGTCGATGGTGAGGTTATCTTAGAAATTCTAGAATTGGAAGAATAATACTGATGTAGTCAGTGATGGCTGAGGGTGAATTGAAAATCTGGATGGTGGCCTCCGAATAAACAGTCCGGCATTCTACCAGCCAGCTGAGATGCATCATCCATTTGCTTACCTGGTAAAAATCGAAGTGAGGTCCTGAGGGTTAACACCCCAATTTCATGTGGATGGATGATACAGTGTATTAATAACCCAACAATAAAATTTGGGCACTGTATTATCATTATCATAGCCCTGAGTTCCGAGGGGAACACTAGCAGCATATCTTCATTTCAGTCCTCGTGAGCTTAACGAGTGACCAGAAGCTTCCATTTCTTCATCACATGGTCTCCTTCATATAGCCATCAGAAATTCAAATCATTGTTCCCAATTCGTGTTCCAGTTGAGGGCCTGGATAACCATGTCAGTCCACGGTCTACTCAGTGTGTGTCCAGTCTATCTCCATTTTCTTCGGCATGTTCCTTTGTCAACAGTCTTTCTTTCTTTCTTACTTCACATGTCAGTGGCATATTGTGTTGGTTGTCGTTGTAAATAGTGATTAGAACAGTAGGCCAGCAAATCTACTAAGAAGAAACGTTCGTTAGCGCATGAGACTAGCACACTATCAGATTGGATTAACGGTTATATCACAATATTGCTAATCTTTTCTGCTTTATTGATCTTCAGTACAGATCGAAGAAATCAGCTGTTGACAAAGGTCTGCAGCCTGTTGGAAATGCTTTTTCCTGACAACTGGGCACTTTGATAGAGTGTAACTCCAAAAGAGAACAGTTTCGTCTGATAAACACAGTGATATATATATATATACTGATGACATTTCGAGCACACTTTTTTGCCTATAATCACTATGCCCGAATTCCATTCTTTGATAAATAAAATCAATGATCATCCTATTAGGAAACTTTTCATGAATTTTCCACCTTGATATGATTATCAGCAATAATAAACTGTGATCGAAACACTAGCGGCAAATAGTATTGTCACTCTGAGTGTGTTTTATCAGATGATATTATTCTATTGTAAAGTGATGGAGTGGTTAGTAAGTGTCTCCTAATTCAGCTTTTAGCCTGCCAGACTAGGAATCGGAGGTTTCTGGTACGAGTCCTGCCACCTCCTAGCAATTTCCATTCATCACTTAGTATGTCAGTAACAGTCTACCAACTCAGGACTGTCTTGAATAGTGTCATCATCAATAAGGTTAGTTTTTCCTCATCCATGTATCAGTTCTCGGTTCTTGTAGCACACGGAACTAACTTACATGATTGATGACATCGTTGAATTTTTAAATTACTCTTAGATTATTTTGCCTGTTTCGTAACAAGAGTAGATAAAACTGCGTATCCTTGTAGAGTGGTTGTGATGGTTTGATTTCCCATAAATTGAAAATTTCAGTCTTATAGATTGCCCTGTTTATATAGATTTCTTTAGGACAGTTTTACAGAAAGCGTGCACGAAAGCAGTTAGAGAGAAGGACAGAGGGAATCTTTAGAAGACAGTGAAATATTTTAAGGAAGAGGTGAGTTTTAGGAATACGTCAGTCGTGAATAAAACAATGACTCCGTGTGTGGTTGGCGAACATTCTACGCCTGAACTACCAACGTACCATTTATTCCCTTGTTGCCTATCAATTATTTCTAAACCACTAGTCATCACTAAATTAATCAGTTGTCAACTCTTCCAATTATCTAAGATTAATTCACTATTTTTCACAAATTGTTATTTCCCTCATACTTTGACTTCCTTTGTTGCCAACTGACAATAACCTCTAATCTTTGCATAAGTTTTTGTTGCGTTTTCGATTATATCCTATGGAAATTTTTCATGCTTATTAGGCATATGAAAACCAGTGGATACACATAAACAGATAAGTTACACTAGGTGCAGCGTGAGAGCAGGTCCTCACAGATGAAATTAACCGGTGGTCGCACTATGTTTCTCGAACTATCAGAAGTTAGAATTCATGGGACAAGTCGTCAAATCGTCATTAACTAACAGTTAAAAATCAATTTTATCACAGTTATATATACCCGTACCTGCCAGTTAAACTATCTGTTTCTTTGTTGATATCTTTGTTTACCTGAATCATTTTACTACTTTGTTTACAATATTCGATGATGTTATCATAAATATTCAGGACACTTAAGAGATACCTATCGATATATATATATATATACACACACTTACATATTGCATATACGCTGTACGTAGGTATTTACCATAAGAATGTACTGTTGATATACACAACCTGAAGTGTACCCTGTAATGGGTTCATTTGTTTATACTTATAATAATAGGAATATCAAAATGTCAACTTTATTATTATTGGTGCAAAAAGGAAAATATAAATAAGGTTAACAGTTGCAAAAACTCCGTAAAAACAAGAATTACCAGACTAATTCACTCAATCAATCATTCATTCATTCATACAAAATTACATCAGCATTCACATACAAGGTAAAAACATCAAGTGTGTTTGTGTGAATATTTCAGTGTTAAGTTGAATGATCAAGTGGACAATGGTTTCAACGATAAAATTATAGATTGTAGAAACAATAAGAAATGGCGAAGACAACCTCTTTTGCTTCAGTTCTTGTCAGTTCATCAATTTGACCATCTGAAGTGAAGTAGGTTTTGAAGCTATGTGGAAGAAATTTATAGCTCAGGTATGGGATGGTTTTCTTCTGGTGGATCGGACTGAGAATTAACAATATTGGATGACGCGAATAACATGCAGCTACTCACAGTAGAATTTGGTGTCATTCATTTTAGCTTGATTTAATGAGTATCATTTATGATATCAGTGCAGATCACATATTTTGATCTGAATAATTACAGTGTCTGAAGGAAACCAAAGGTGAAATTTCACCTCATACTGTGTAAACTGCAAATTGATTTGTGAATTTCGAATTTGATTTGTGGTGCTATCAGTTCACCCAAGTAGCTAGCGAGAATATGAGACTTTGTTATCGACATCAATCAGTTGGAGAACTAACAAATGTTAAAGGCTGTAAAGCCGTTTTGTACTGTTCATGAATCTTAAACACTCTTCCGAAGTCACTTATGAGGTACTGATATAAGAATTGTCAGGTTGCAGAAAGGTGCACTTTATGGCTTAATGAAGTAAACTGGAATCGAGTGCAACATGAGTTACTCAGCATATTTTGGGGAATTTTAATAAAATTCGCCAGCTCCGTCATTTAGACAGCCGGTAATGAGCTTCAAATTCCTGAACATCTTTTGGTCACTACTACATTATTTTGTTTGAAAAGACAAAAACCATTAGATTATTGA
Source organism: Trichobilharzia szidati (assembly GCA_944472155.2). NCBI lineage: Eukaryota > Metazoa > Platyhelminthes > Trematoda > Strigeidida > Schistosomatidae > Trichobilharzia > Trichobilharzia szidati. Next base: position 25,237,235 of record OX235276.1, on the reverse strand, counting down.
GTATGAGAGAAATATCAACATTCTGTCAGTGAGAACGCATGAAGAAGGTTCGAAATGTAGTATGAAACGAGCTTATGTATTCATATTTGTGGTTTCCAGTTGATACATCTAGACCGACTTATTTCAGTATTTGATGACCTCAAAGTTACTCGTTTGGTGATTGAAAACAGTTCTATCTTGGACTCATCATCTGGATGCTCCTGCATTCCCAGTGAATTGTATCCCGACTAATACTCTATGGAGTTTGAAGTAACAGGTATTGGGTTGAAGTCCCAATGGAAACAGCATAACGCACTGGGTAATAGGTACATTAGACGTTAGATCCAAAATTATACGGAATGCACATTCTGCCAATCACCAAATAAAACAAGTGAGTTAGATTATCGGTTCATAACGGTCTTATTTTTTCTGTATAAAGGATCTGCCGACTGGCTGTAAGTCACTGACTCCAACTAAATAGGCATTTTTGACAGAATTGTTAACCGTATGTCACGAGAAGGAACTTGTTAGTAACTAAAAACCTTCAGTCTTAGTTTGTGAAAATGATATGAAAACTCAATAATCTAGTAATTCTGAAGACGTTCTATAACAGGAAATTATGAAATTAGAGACAACGTGATTTGAAATAACAATAACTGAGTTAAAGAGTCATTAGATAATAAAGAAATGCATACGATAAACATTATTTGCTTATTTTTGGTGTTGTGTTCTCTGAACTGCGTAGTTTAATTACGAAGCATTCGTTGTCCCCCTGGAAACCATCTTCAATGTTAAATGTGGGTTTAGTAGAGAAACACTTGAGCAGTAAATCATAATAATGGCTTTATATTAAACAATATGTATGTATACAGTACAGAGATCTTTCAACTTGGTTTTATCTAATCCTTTTCTAGAATCTTCAAGTAATACAGTAGTCTATAGTATATTACAGGACGAAATTTTGTTATATTTGCAGCATGCTCCAATCCCCAACATACTAGCCGCTTCAAAACAAGCCAAATGGTATACTGAAAGCATCTTAAACATGCATATGATTATTCTTCAAAGACGTAAATGGGTGATTAGCACAAGACGCATTTGAGAAAATCTGAAGCACTTTGCCCTCTAGAAAACTAGGTGGCCCAATAAGTGAAGCACTCTGCATCAGACTGATTACAAAATCAGTGTTTTTTCAATGAACTCTGAGGACTGAATACTAAGTACATTTGTGAGAGAAATTGACACTTTCGTATGAAACGAAATAATTTACTCATATTTTTTATTTCCTTATAGTATATGTGCATTGAATGTATCAGTTTAATTATTACATATATGGGTTCCTTTGAACGTATGCCACAATATTACCGAAATGACTAGCTAGAAGTGACTTGTTTGGTAGTGACTAGTAATAGATTACAGGATGTGCAAATCATCTTATTTGGCACTCATCAGCTTGATTTGTCTACTTCCCAGTTGAGTGATACTGTTCCCGCTGAGATAAAACCCCAGTAGGCAATGCTTTAAACGCCCTAGACAGAACGTGCACCCTGAAATTTGCTTTTAGCCACTACAAAAACAAGTAATTACAGGTGGTGTGAAACACCTGTTTCACTACTCTATATTATCTTAATCGTGTTGTCTAGCTGATTTGTTGTATATGATTTAACATCTGACTGACAAAAACAATATTTCTTTGATTGGACACTAGTTAGCAACTAGTATAATGTGTCTAGTTCTTTGTTCCGGTATAGACTGAATTCTGTCAGTAGAGTTTGCAATGTGAAAGAACCCACATCCCCTCTGAGATTCGAATCCGTATCACCTAGTGCTGCAGTCAGAGACTTTATCACTAGCAATGGACCAGAATTTCAGGAGGGAAATGAGTCCCTTCAAGATTGTAGATACGCCTTGTTGACTAGTGAGTACCAACAAGAACGAAACCTAGGCCGGTTAGGGCTTCCTGCCAACTACCTTCAATCACCTAATAAAGGCAATGTTTCAATAACTCAAGTTAATACTACTTCATGAAATAGAAATAATATAATGTAGATATGAATACAAATGCCGTTTCATTAAAGCGAATGAATGATAATCACCCAATGTAGCTGAAAAGTGTTAATTTTGAACATGACAAAAGCAATTTATGGTGTACTGTACTTACATCAACTCTTTTATCTTTATTTCACAAAATAAGTTTCAAACTTCTTCAATTTGGCTTAATTTAACGTCTTGCTGATAATCACACGTATTTGTTAATTTTATCAGCTAAAGGTTTGAGTTTATGAATTTGACGTTTTTTTACCTATTGCTTGATTATTCATTTAGCCAGTAAGAAAACAACAATATGCTTTATTTGATTTATGAATCATAAAATGTGAGGTTGGTGGATGGAAGGAAATTACCACATTCTGTTCAGCATTTGTTGAACGTTGAGTGTGAATGAGTCATTTATTGTGTTTTTACACTTTTATTAGCATTTAGTAAATAAGACATTTCAAAAGACTGATCGGTGAATAACGAAAATCATTTTCAATGTATGTATGAGTTGTGACAAGTGGGATCTACTAGGTCGGACGTGGAGACGAATACTCGCCTATGTCATTAGTTGGCGGTCTCGTTATTGGTATTTATTTGAATTTATGTGCCACTGATTCGAATCTCGGTCGCTGAATGGTATACGAGCCAGCCAGTTTCGAAACCCGGTGGATGCATACTAATGAAGAGCTCCAAACTAGGACGAAATAGCTGTTCAGTCAGCATCCCCTGGTTTCAGTGTTTTTCTAACTGATATCAGTCGGTGATAAAACTTGGAACAAATCTAAATCTGTACAAACTAACTCTTGGAAAAAATTATAGAATCATAGTTATTGGTAACATTAAGTTATTTTAAATAACATCATATATTGACTGCAGGTGATATTTTCCCCACGACCACTTGTAATTCTTCAAGTGAAAGACAAGCTACCTAGGCCAGCTATCTCTTCATTTATCTTTCAAATCAGTCGCTCCCACGGAGCAAATTATATTGACCGTTGCTCTAAGAGTTTAGTTTTTTTTCGTGCTCAGGAATATCAACGTGTAGCTAAATAAAAGTGATGTGAAAACCATCAACAGCTAGATATTAGATTACCTCGTTCAAATAGGTCATAAAGCCAACATAGAAAGATCCATTTTTGTTACCTGTTGTGTACCGAATAAAATGCCTAAAGCCATTAGGTACTAAATACTTCAAACAGTAGAAGTCATAGCAACTCAGTTGAAAAAACCGGAACTTTGCGTACAACAAAACAGGTAGGTATGTATACTTATCCCTCAAACCTTACACACTGATACACATGCACACATAGCATTCTTTCTCATTTTCTCACCCCGTTTGTCATATTTTTATTCATCAATATGATGTTTAGAATCAATGAGAATAGGATTCATCGTTATTCCTGATCATTTAATTTTAAAATTTGATGTTCATTTTAATGTTTCATTTATGTCTTTTACCATATACACATGTTTTGAACTGTCATCTATTAACAGTCAATTCGCATATTTCCCTTAGAGTGATTCGATGTTATAGAACTTTAATGTTACTCATATCAGTATTTCTTTCTTATGGATATATAAGTGCAGAAATCAGCAGAGAAGTTATCAAAAGTAATATTATTTGATGCAATTTGGTGGATGGCGACTAGTAGTAGAATCTAGGATACGCATTTCATCCCATCTGTGACTCATCACTGGATATACCTGCATTCCTTAGTGAGTGATGATGTTCCCACTGAGGTTGGAGCCCAGTACAAATCATTTCAAAAGCTATAGCATTATTCACTTGACCACTTAGGCCACGAACAGGACGAAATGCTCATCATCGATCCCACTGCTAGTCACCATACACGAAATTACTTCGAGTTAGTCGTCCGACATCATCGAAACATTCTCACAAGAAGCCGACATGTTAAGAGAGGCCAAACACTTCGATTCAGTCAATCAACGGGAAAGTACAAATTAAATTTAATAGTAATATTTCTTGTTCGCTAATAAGTCATTTGAAAATGTTTATGGCATCTCAAATCAACTTGGGTATTCGAAATTTCTCGAAGGTGAAGCGTGTTTATCAATCGATCCAATGGTTTTGAAGCTACCACTCCTAGTTTGTATGGATAACGATGTGATTATAAGGAACAAGTTGCATTTAATAAAGCGAAGTTATCATTCATCTAGAAAATTTTCTTGAACTAAATCCTGACCATAATCCCAAACCAGACATCTTCACTATTATCACTAGGATGTTAATCGACTTTCCTACTGAAAAATTTAGGATTAATTTTGAGAAATTTCAGGTAGAGGACTTGTTCAGCACCCTTACACTTCTTAAAGCACTTTTAGAAATGAGCACACCCTTTTCTAATTCAAACTATAACCCATTTATTCTGATTGGTTGCTTCGAGGTCCCTAAGTCAGTCATTCACTAGAATGACTATTATTTTACCTTCGACAGAAATTTCACTACGTCAGGATAGCAAGATGAATCGACTGAAAAGTAAAATCTTATGCTCACTAGTGACTTGCTACAGGACGGCGTTTCTTGGAGTTCTAATGAGAAGTCGTGACCAGTGAGGTCCATCCGGTCAAATGTGAGGATGGATGTCCCACTGATGGTATTGGTTGGTGGTTGGGCTAAATCACGAAATGGTAGAAGCTAGAACTCATGAGTCACTGAATCGGGTTCCAGTGGCTAAATGGTATACGAGCTCGCCTTGTAACCGCAAGGTCCTGGATTCGAACCCCAGGGGGTGCACACTGCCGATGGTTCCCAAACTATGATGAAACAGCTGTCCAGTACTCCTTGGCTTTTAATGGTTCATTAATTGATATCAATGCGTGGTCAAACTTGGAGAAAACAAATCTAATCCATACAAACCAACTCTTGAAAATGAAAGGTAGGTGTTCAAAGAATGCATTTGCTTTTCATCTCAGAATCAAAAACAACCCTTCTCGAATATTTCGCTTCATCTTTTTATATTTCAAACAAATCAAAAGAAACAGGGTGGATGCACTTTAATATCTTAATTAGGTCTTGTATTTTTTTCGAATTCGATAAATAGTAAATACTCATCTAACAAATCACACTTCAACGTCAAAATACCTCATACAACATGGTTTATATGAATAAAAGTAGGAATTGTGTGTTTTCTAGTTATATTTATGTCTAAACTGAATTTGTCACTACGATATATATATATGTTTAAAGGTCAGTAAAAATCTATATTACTTCAAGGATATATATTTATCATGCATATAAATTTCAAGGAAAGTGATCCCATAGGTACATAAAGATTCCCTTTGGACAACACAAATTGTATATATCTCCTCATGCTTTTTTCTTATCATAAGTAGAATTTGGTCGAAATAAGTCAAAGATTAGTCAAATTGTGACATCCACTTAATGAAGCCAGTGAGAGTTGTACAGAAGTACGTTGAAAATTTTAATTTTTATAAAATAACAGAGAATCATTCAACAGAATCTAATCAATATATGTTTCCTATTTGTCAGCTCTTATAAGGAAACGAAAAGTGAGGTCAAATATGCATCGTTTTTTGATTTAACACTAGCTAGTGTCATCCATCTAGTCCTTTTTCCAGTATAGACTGAATTCTATCAGCCAAGTTTCCAGTGTGGTCACCATTCTGGGTGACTGGCCGCCACACTACACTCTCAACTTTTGTTTCTAGATGGTTGGAGAAAATCAACCGAGAGCATTGGACCACTCAGATTTCGTGCTTGTTCACACTCACCAATCAGCAAGGCATATCTGTAATCTTGAAGGAACTCATGTCCCTTGTGAGATTCGAAACTGTAACACCCAGCTCTGTAGTCGAAGATGTTATCATAACAATTCTGAGTGCACTGTGATGGCAAGTCACCTAGAATGGTGGCCACATTACGAACTTGACTGATAGAATTCAGTCTAAACCAAAACAGAGGACTAGACGCATGACACTAGTTAGTGTTAAATCAAAGTATTCATTACAGGCTTACAGGAGGTTATTCTCGATCCTGAATACCTCAGTGGTAGCGACGCTGACTTCAGAACCTGATAATATGTGTTTGAATTTAATGGGGTGTATGAGTCCTTCCAGGATTGTAGGTACGCCTTACTGAATGGCGTATGCCAGCAAGGGCGAAACGTAGGTGGTCTAAGGCTCCCTGTCGATTGCGAGATACCTCTCTTTATTATTGATAATTTATGCGTAAAAACTGATTACAAAGTGATAACTTTCTGCATTCATTTGACGAAAAAAGTATTCTATGATGATCATTGTGTTCTAATATAATAAGAATGACGCGTTGCTTCTAAATTCACAAACCGATTGTGGGTTAGTTAACATATGAAGCAATGGAATTAGCACCGGTGGGGATGCTCTTATTTCGCAAATTGTTGAAATATTATTTTAGTTTTTCATTCAGAAAAAAGATTGACAAGAAAGGTAGACAAAATGTTTATGAAAGTGTACAGCGAATTTTATTCTGTATCGATCCATCTTAAAATCTTGCTGACAGGTTTGTAGTTGAATTTCAAAACAGGACATCGCACAAAAGTGCACCACTTCAAGCTACAATACTACATGTAGCACACAAAAGGAGAGAAAAAATCTAAAACATCTATAATGAGAAGAAATGTACAGGAGAAAGAAGAGTAACAAGAGGTTTTAATAGATCCGGATGATTAAAAAAATTGAATGCATCTACGCCAGTGAGGACGGTTTTCGGCCATATTGCTAACGGTCTCCAGCTACTGTTTTTTAGGGTCCACAGGACTTCAGGTAGGCAGTCTGCACCTTCCTACGTGGCTAGCTGAGAACAAAAGTTAAATCCTGTATTAGCTAACACTGCCTGCATAGGAAGTACCCCACGCCTAACCTCAATGCTACTAACATGAAATAGAACACTATCATCTGTGGTCAAATACGGCAAACCTTTCATATATTTTACCTTCAATGGCAATGTCTCACAGGAATAGAGGAGGGAAATAATTTAACTACAAGGATATAAAAGTGAATGGTGAAGGGGTAGAATTAAGGTGAACACATTTTCCAGTAATAACAAGAGTTAAAACATTTATTTAAAAGATGTGCCTTCATCTTGTACCAAACTTTCTGTCTATGATAATTACTTATATGTCCACAATAGATTATCCGTTAATGAAATAATGTGAAATATTGACGGTCAAGCATACGAATGTTGGAGCCTTTGTACAGCAGTAAAAAATTAACAGATTAGAATGGAATTAAAGTTCGTTCATAAAATGTCACTCTGATGACATATGTCAACTTGTCAATTAAATAATAAGGTGAGTATTTTTTCATTCATGAAAATGCAACATTCAAAATACTTTTTTCATGTCTAGAATTCTGACTGTAAATAGGAAGCCACAATAACTTATTTAGGCAAAAAAGCATTTGTTCTTGAATTGAAAGCCAGAATGAAATCTGCTAAGAATAGACAAGCAGAAGTGCGTGTTATAACGCTGTGTTTTGGGTGGACATTGCTTGAAGTTCTCGAGTGCTAGAAGAAAGTCCTAAGCAGTGAGATGAATATGGATGTAGATATTGACTATCACAGGCTAGTCACCATGAAATAATATTGCATAAATCTCCTAAATGAGTGATTATATTCATGCCGGATGGTTGGAGGCAATCGAAAGCATGTCCACGACCTATGTTTCGTGCTTACTGACACTCATGATCAGGATTTACCTGCATTGTTGATGGGAGTGATGTCCTTCCGGAATCCGAATTCTCTTCATTCTTCACTCCTCGGTGACCAGACGGCATAACCATTCCAGTCTTACAAGTAGTCAGCTGTGAGCTCAAATGACTCAGTGATAAGATCTCTAACTGCAGCAAAGAGTAATGTTAGTTCGAGTAACGGAGAGGACATTAGTCCTTTCCAGGTTGAAGATATGCCTAGTTGTTCAATGCTCATAAACGCAAAATCTAGGTTCAAGGCACCCTAGCGATTAGCTCAAACCATCTAGTAGTCATTTAAAAATGTTATACAATGGTGAGTCTCTTAAAACGGTGTTTACGCTGTGCACTAGCTGATTTGATTCAGTCAATGTCATCATTAAGGACTAGACTGTGTCATTGGTTACTCTTTATGAATTTGCATTGCTGAATACTGGAATTTTGAGGTTGCAAATACATCTTGATAAAGCGTGCAAGAAAGCGCAAGTTCATCCTCTTATGTACAAAACCTATTATCGAATGACACTATATTTTTGAAACCTATAACAAATATTGAATAAATGTCATTTAAATTTATAATAAATAGGTAAGTTAAACACAACAACTGTTATTACGGATCACTACCTTGTCTTATTATACTCTGGCCTTATTCACTAAATGAATGACAATTCAAGTTCTAGGTCATTAGCTAAAGTAGATTAAGCTTTTGTGTATTAAATCGGTGTTTTTTGTTCTTTTTTCAAATGCAAAAAAATACACTATCATGTTTTCTTAACAGCACTTTAAACAATGCATAATTCAAAGTATAACTAATTCATATGAGGAACTATTTTGAGGTCTTGTTTCAACCATTTATTATGGCTTAATTCAACCCGAAATCCTGTCTACGTGATCTACTACATGGGGAAATAAAAGGCGTTAGCGATTACCCCAGATAAAGTACAGATTTTTAGAGAATTAAGTGGGTATCGTTAAATTCGACTTTTTGTCCTTTCTACAACTGACTATATATTTCTACATGTAGTGAGGCAATCTTTTATTGCAGATAAATTAGACCGCTGACTGATATACCACTGAAAACCTGAGAGTACTGGACAACTTCTTCGTCCTAGTTTAGGCTTCGAACCCAGGATCTTCCAGTTACAAGGCGAGCTCATAGACTGTTCAGCGATTGGAATCCAATTTAATGGCATATGAGGTCCAACTTCTAGCAATGTGTCGTTTAAGCTCAACCACCAACCAATGCAATCAGCGGGTATTTTTCCTCAAGCCCTACCCGGTAGACTCCAGTGATCACGCGTTCTTTCTAAAACTCTAGTCAATTCAATCATGCAGTCAGCCAGTAGCGAGCATCAGACTGATTTTCAAAAGTCAGTTTGTGAGGATTTGATTTGCTTCAAGTTTGATCACAGATTGATATTGACTTGTTGATCACGAATTAATGGAATTTGGAACTCATAGGCCATCGGGTCGGGATCCACTGCGTGATTGTTCTTCGAGATCACCTTATAAGCCTGGTGGTTGCGTACTGATGAAGAGTTTCATAGTGAGACGAAGAAGCTCTACAGTAATCTCTAGTTTTCAGTGGTTCCCTGATATCATTCTGTGATAGAACTTAAAATAAATAAAATCCCTACAAATTAACTCCTGAAGATAAATTATGGTTCCATAAGGAATCAGTGATAACAACTAGTCCTAAGTGGATAATTTCTTCAATGAAATGTGCAACCCCAACATCAGTTAAGTGGTCATGTATGTGCTTTGAATCTGATTCTATTTCATTTTCTTGCAAAGGGCAACAAAACATACATGGTTAGATGGTACAGAACTTGAAATATAGTGCCTGCCATCGACATTAGGAAAACTTTTAACAATTGTGAAAAGCTTGAATCTATGTGGTGTGACCCGAATGAATCACAGGATATCCTTTTACACTTTCTTGGTTTCCAAAGGTTGAAAATTTACTTACGGAATATAATTTAAAGTTTCTAACCTGAATTAAAGTTGCCAGGATCTAACTAGATAAGAAGAAATGACAATTCAATTGGGGAGTTTTTTTCCATCTAACGAACTATTTTCGGAGGTTATTCATTAGTGTAAATAGCCTAATTCAGAGATTTCGGTCCTTTAGGAGACTATTTAAAATTTAATTTGAGATGTAGTAGTGAACCTTTTTAAATGGTTATTGTGAGATATATAATCCAAAGATACTCATTAGAAAATTACGGGAAGTGGTGAATTGACTGGAAATAGGAAATAGAAAAAGATGAAGTGAGAAGGTGAGTGTGAAAATAGTTTCGTAATGCAACTAAGTAAAAGAGGTTATACGAATTACATGCCAAATGCACTTCCGAAAGACTGCAGTCTCTCATCAATCTGTGCCTTTGATGGATAATGAGGACCAGGTGGCTGGATAGAATGGATAGACAATAAGTAACTCTGGCAGCATTCCAATCAGCTAACTGTCTGCTGGCCAACAGCGAATGTACAGAAAGAAGTGAAGATGGATTGGACATGCTCTGGGGAGACCGTTAAGTGACATCCCACCAAAGCTTCAAGTGGAACTCGAACGGGGAAAAACCAGTTTGACGTGTGAAAAAGATAACATGAAAGAGATGATATGAGGTGGCAAATGAATCTAATGGACAATCGTCGAAACAGCTGAAAGTAACGGCGAATACCTGAGCATAATGAAGATGTTTCGATAAGACTGAATGTTCCAACTGCAATTCAAGGGATCAACAATAACAATAATACAAAGACTATGACAACAATATGATAAAAGACTAAATGCACTTCTTTTGGACACAGGAATCAGCTTTGAAAGGATGAATTTCCGAAACATTTATTATGTTAGAATGTTGTGTATGTTTTACGTTGTACCTGAGTTATACTGACGAGAAACAAAGTGATCATGATTAAAGCAAACTTGTTGTAGACAATCAAATAGGATGGATAATAGGCGACGAAATAAAATATGGTACCATTTTATTCTGCTAAATCTGTAGTTGTTGCTTTGTTCAGATAATAGGATAATTAGATAATGCATGCAGATGAGACATACTCTGTGTGATCATTTCACAAAGGAAGGTTGACACACATTAAAAAACACATTTCTTTTATTCTTTTTCTTATACTACTTTCTGCACTTTAAAAAAAGAGATTTAAGGGTGTGTAAAGGATAAAATATCTATTTCAGTCATCTCGATTTTGTACATGAGTCTAAGTTAATTTGACAAATTTAAGTAGCCATAATACAAACGTTCAGCAAGCTAGCAAAATAAACTAAAAAACACTATTTTTTAATTTGTAATGAGAAAAAGCATTTCAAAACAATTTAAATCGTATTCTTTGAACTGATATTTTCATTTCATAAATAAAGAATCAAAGAGATTATCGTTCAAAGAAGAAAAAGTTTCAATAGAAGAACTTTCTCATAAAACACACATAAGTACAGAGTTTTCATCCTTAAAAATTATCAATGGTTTTTATTTTCTTTAACTTACAAACTAGCTACTGTACTGATTGAAACTCCATGATGCTACTGTTCACATGACTTTAGTTTTATTAAAATTATCGAGAATTATTTCAAGTTATTCACTGGATGAATTCTTGAATGACATGTAAGGATTCAAGCCATATTACCCCAATCCTCATTTCAGCTAACATTTTATACGTCAAGTACCTAGAAAACGTTAAACGCAAGTCTAATACATAACATTAGGGATTCTATATAACACATCAGTTTTCCGCTTTTCTATTCCACGGCCAATAAATTAAGGAGTTCACAACGGAATGTTTGAGAGAAGTTACAGTAATCTTTTGCCTGAATTAGCTTGAATGGCGTTATCTAGAACTAGGAATACTGAATGTCTGCTGTGTTCCACTTTGAAACACTTCTGCGGTACACACTCATCAGGGATCAGACCTACGATAATTGACCATTCAACCACTGGGTCGGAATACAGTTAGCTTTGAATTCTAAACCTTGTCATTTTGCTAGGTAACACTGCCTCTAACTACTGACGTAGGTAAGCATTTGATTCACTCTGACGTGGCGGGTCTCACCGTCTATGCCTTTTCATTCGGGCAGTTTTAGAGGATGACTGGTTTTCTTTCAAAATATTTACTCTTGTTTCAATAAAGTTTTCATTAGAAATAAAACAAGCTTCAAAAACATTTTAATTCACATGTTTGAGATTACTTAGTGTGTTCTGAAGTTAACAGTTGTGATAAAAAGAGGGACAAGCTCACCCTCTGGTTAAAATCATGTAGCGAATCAACAGAAATTCGTATTCATTAGCCATTTAATTCCCAACTACCACCTTAATTTTGAACAAACGCAACTGGTAAGATGAAGGTTTTTGTCAGATATCTTTATACTGATAAAGGTATGGGTTAATGGAAATTCTCTAAAGTAGATCTTCGTCATTTTCAGTGATTCAATAATTCATGCAGATTTCTACAGTGGAAATTAATTAACTCATAGAAACTCAATATCATTTTTGAAATCATTTTTGTCTTTGAAATAAAGAGACATAACTTTTTCATAAAGACATCATTCTGTATTCATTTGTAGACTGAATCACGTGAGATAGAAAAGAAAATGAAGATTAAGAAAATAATCCGAAAATATTGAATTAAGTTCACATATCACAGATGTTTCATACATCTTAGAATTAATATTAATGGTATTTTTTCATTAAAGTCTAAAATTCTCCAGTACAATGGAAGCTTGCTTGCTAAGAATCGGAATAAATAGCTTCCAATAATGAATTTCAACAAAACAATAAGAAGATAAAACTTATTTGAATAATGTAATGCTGTCGCACAACACATTTTGAACAGTCTAATCACACACGTAATTGTCATAAGAATCCATATTATTATTATTTATTTTATTCTTTCTTCATTTGAATTTTTAAACCACATATGTGTGTGCGATCAGGTTGCTAGGATTCAGTTGCGTAACACATTACATGATTCAGATAAATTACCTTTAATTCATGCATTATTCCCATCCAGATATTAATGAAAACAAAACAAGAAGTCCAACGAAAAGACTCTTTTCGGCGAATTCATTTTCTTTAACTGCACAGTCGCACTTGTGTACAATTTTCTCATGAAGGAGGGTAGTTGTTAATGTTACCCATTGGTTGCCGTAAGGATCGCATCTCGCATCTGACCACTTCTATGTGTATATATCAGTTCACCTATTTCTGTGAAACCAGGTACGTTGGTCGTTCAACGCGTATGCTGTGCAAAAAGGTACACGCACACTATCTCTCATAGCTGTAAAAAGGTTGCAGTGGCTCTAAAAGGAGTGCAACAATCGAACATTTTGGTAACATTAACCATTCCATCTAAACAAACTCCTCCTTCAGAATAATCTACAAAGTGAAGAACAACCTGCCAGGGGCGATACGCTTTTTTCTTCTTTGCATTTCCGAAGCCTTTGTCATTCATTAAGAAAAACCGGAGCTATGCATACTAAAGGGAATTACTCATCCACTTCTACTGTCGTGTGAACAATCATGTTGATTTCTACAGACTTTTGTTTGTTTGTTTTTCTAACTCCTTATAACTCTTATATTTCTTTATAACTCTTACATAGCTCTAAAGTTTCCTTCGTTTCCATGTGCGTCCTAATTACAACTTATTCATCAAATTATTCATCTTGTTACGTAACTTTAATAACACTTATTCAACTCCTCTTATGCATAGTCTGATAATAACAACTATGACTGTGACAACTCATCACTTATGTTACTATTGGCTATCAAGGAAACTTGTATATAAATGCGCCAGTACAGCTAAAGATGAAAGTGAATTCGACGAAGGGAGTCTTTTCACTGAATTACGTGTTTTATTTTCACTCAATTAAGTTTAATAAGATTTCCAGATTTAGTTGAATTCTTTGTGACATTTAGCGTATAATTTCTACTTTTTCTTACTTTTATCGAATAATTATCCCTAAATTTTATTTGTCTGGGTATGACTATCACTTATGAAAGCATAATCATATGTTATCTGATTGGTGGTAGCTAGCACTGAGATAAAGGATGCGCGTTTCGTTCTATCAGCTGGATGTACCTGCATCCACATTGAGTGATGGAATTTCCAATGAAGCTCGAGGCCAGCACCCATCATTCCAAAAACCAAAGTGTTATAAATTATGCTGCTAGATTCTTCTTATTGCCATCGCCAACCAAAATAACCTTGTATTGACCTGCAGATATCTTCAAAACATCCGTACTAGCATAGGACATGCCAACACCGACTACGCATTAAGGTCTAACCTAATCAGTCAACAGAAAATTCGAAGTGATCTCGGCAAATAACAACTGACAAAAGAGGTGGCCGTCGTGGCTTAGTGTCTTTGGCATCTGTAGCAAGGGGTACTGCATCCGAATTTTAATGAGAACAAAAATCGCTCACTACTGATGCAGGTACATCGAGCTGACGAGTTCGAAGCGTGACGAATAGGGCATCTTGGGTTCCTCTGCTTGCTGTCACCTAATAAGTAACATAGTTATTGGGTAGGAGAAGTTACTGTTCTTAGAACTATCTGAAACCACTAAACCATGTTTAATACAGCAATCATTTTATTACCATCAATATCAAAGAATTTCACAGAACACTCCGTAAGATTTTTGGGTAATTAGCGGGTGAGAAAATTAGGTGAATGAATAATGGATGTAGTACAGTGTAACTTTAGGTAACAAGTAATCAAGTTACTTATTAGCTCACAGTTACAACAATATAAATGAAGCTTCTGATGGATGTATTGTTTGAGTTGAAGACATATCCTGTTTACTCAAGCTTTTTCTTATCAAAAAGTGTGATTCGTCTATTTCAAAACAGATATTAACATTTTCATTAGGTAACATGCATCACTTAGTGATATGACTGGTTGAAGTTAGCACTTAAGGTGTTATCTAGAGAGAAAATGAAAGTTACACGATCAAACTACCACCCAGATTAGATAACACAACAACACTAAAAAACATCCGCTTGAGTTACAATCTTCTCCACAATTTGAATTATCTTTTGCGAACTATTATTATTATTGTTCCCTTAGGTTCCTAGTGGAACATAGGGCTTCAACTGCACGCCTCCACTTGCTTCTGTCTTCTGTAATATTTTTCACTTGCATCCATGTTAGTCCATACTGTTTCAGTTCCTGTTCACACGATCTGATCCGTATAGAAGAACTGACTGACTTGACGTTTGTGTTGAAGATCCGAATTTGGTTGTTGATGCTGAGTGACGAAGATTTCCAGATTGGTTCCAGGTTGATGAATGTGTTTCTCGCCTTCCCGATTCTCGATTTGACATCCTCGTCCATTCCTGCTGTAGTTGAGACAATGCTCCCTAGATGAGTGAGTGAAGTAATCTCTTTCAAATCCCTCCCGTTGATGGTGATTGGCGGTGGATGTTGTTGCTGCTGTTGTTGTTGTTGGTTGGTTATTTTCATAACCTCCGTCTTGTCTATGTTCACCTGGAGTCCTGTCTTCTCTGGCTGCTTCTTCGACCAGTTTGTCGGTTTTCGCTTGTAAGTCTTCGATTTTGTGTGACATCAAACATAAATCATCTGCGAAATCCAGGTCTTCTAGGTTCTCCATGTCGGTCCAGGATATCCCTGTCTTCTCGTTTCCCACTTTCTGACGCATAATCCAGTCCACCACACTATCATTGGAATATCATTGGTGATAATAAGCACCCTCGGCTGACTCCTGTGTTTACTCCAAACACCTCGCTGAGTTTTCCGTTGTGTATCACTTGACATGTGCCGTTGTCGTACAGTTGTTGAATAAGGTTGATGAATATTTGGGGTACGCCGTAGTACTTGAGTAGTTTTCAAATTACTTCGCGGTCAACGCTATCGAAGGAGAAGGCCTTCTCAAAGTCTATGAAGTTGAGGTAGAGGTTTGATTGCCATTCCATGCTTTGTTCGATGATGATGCGTAGAGTCGCAATTTGGTCAGAACATGATTTGCCTTTCCTGAATCCAGCTTGTTCTGGTCGGAGTTCTGTATCCAGTGCGTCCTTGATTCTCTCCAGGATGATGCGACTCAGGATTTTACTTGGCGTCGACAGGAGCATGATTCCTCGCCAGTTCTTGCAGAGTCCCAGGTCGCCCTTCTTTGGTAGTTTCACGAGGTAACCTTTCCTCCAGTCAGTAGGCACTTTTCCCTCCTTCCAGACTTTTTGCAATAATGGAGTAAGCATATCTGCTGTCGTCTCTGGGTCCGCTTTCAGTGCTTCCGGGGGTATTCCATGTGGTCCAGCTGCTTTTCCAGCTTTCATAAGCTTGATTGCATTCAAGAATTCAGCTTTCGTCGGGGGGTTGGTGTCAACTTACAGTTGTGTACGTGCTGTTGTTGGTATTTCTGGACGGGTTGTAGGTGGTGGTCGGTCCAAGAGTCCTTTGCAGTGTTCCGCCCATTGTTTAATCTGTCTTTCTTCTTTGGTAATTGGGTTCCCTTGGCTGTCTTTTATAGGTTTCACTTGTGTTGATCTCTTCCCGGATAGAGACTTGGTTATCTGATATAGTGTCCTTAGGTCTTTTTTGCCTGCTGCCTTCTCAAAAAGGACCTAAGGACACTATATCAGATAACCAAGTCTCTATCCGGGAAGAGATCAACACAAGTGAAACCTATAAAAGACAGCCAAGGGAACCCAATTACCAAAGAAGAAAGACAGATTAAACAATGGGTGGAACACTTCAAAGGACTCTTGAACCGACCACCAAATCGGAAAACATTTTCAACTCTACATCTACCTATTGTTACTATTACATTAAGTTCCCTTAAAAACATAGGGATTATGCAGCACATTTCCATTTCACCCTGTCCTCAGCAGTCATTTTCAACTGGCTCAACGATTTCCCACAAGCTCACTCTTATAAGCCCAGCTCATCTTTTTCCATTTGGAGACCTGGCATGGGATGTAACTTGAATATCTTCTCAGTTTATATCCAGCTCATCAGCATTTCATTCTTCATGTTTGTTCGGAAACAGATAAGTGACTGGTTCTCTGCCTATCAGAGTCCCTTATTGCTTATTCCCTTTGACCAGCAATCTGATCTTCAGTATCTGGCGATTGGAAATGCTTTTTGTGGTGCGCCAACTCTCTGAACCATATAGACGCACTGATTTAACACTAGTGTTGTAAATCTGAATCTTGTTTCTCATGCTGAGTGCAGCAGATTTTCACGCTGATTTCAGAGTACTGAACATCTGCCTTACTTCCTAAATCCTGACAGGCTTCGATATCCGCAACCATGTCGCCTGTAGTTGAAACGATACTGCAGAGATAAGTGAAAGACGTCACTTCCTTCAGATTTCTCCCGTCAGTGGTAATTGACTCCTGCTGTTCCCTTTTTTTGGTTAGCTATCTTTATGATCGCTGTCTTCTGTATGTTCACCTGAAATCCTATCTTCCCAGCCTCCTGTTTGTTTTCATCTGTAGATCTTCGGGCTTGTGTAACACTAGACATAAAACGTCCAGGAAGACCATATATTCTAGAGTCTTTTTGTCAATCCAATGCGTGCCTATCTTCTCTTACCCTACCTAATCTTCATCAGCTATAAATGTTAAGCATACGTTCTTCATACATTTTCACATTTAGTGTTTATTTAACCTAGAAAATCATTTCAGTCAATAATTTAACAGCTGTAAATATAAAATGAAATGAATATTTCAAGTAATAAGCAGCACATAGACATCAGAACACATACAAACACACACATACATAGAGAAAGGAAGATATAGACATATACTGACGTACATTCTAACAAGGTCAAAATACAGGTAAAATGTTTGACGTTTACAAATGTATTACAGTGTTTGATAAATAATATTAACGAAGTTATATCGAAGAAAGAAAAGGCAATCAAAGTAACAGTTGTTCCTTAAAACAGTTGGTTTTGGCTGTGTATTTTCGTGTTTTCATCATTTAAAGTGCTCATCACAATTTATAGGATGTCATGACTTCAAAATGCATTTGGTATATATGTATATATATATTAAATGGCTAAGGGTGATTGGCAGGAAGCCCTGGACCTAGGCTTTGTGCTAAGTAGCACTTATTGGCAAGGCGTATCTGCAGTCTTCAGGGGACTGATGTGCCGTTAGATGTTCGAGCCTCGTGTCAGTCAGATATGTTATCGCCTGACTCTCCCATTGACTTGAGCCGCTCACCGATTGCCTTCAACTATCTTACAATTATTCGAAGTGTGCCACGATTGCGAATCTCTGTAGTAGGTGGCAACCGTGCAAATGGATTGATCGGATTCAGTAAGTATAAACGTTATTAAGTAGATATATGACACTGGTTACCTCTTAGCGACTAATATATACACTATCGTTACTTCAGTGAAGAGAATAAGATCAGCTGATGCAAAATTTGATTTCATTAGTCTCGATATTAATTATCTTTGTTTTATTGAGAATGGTTTCAGATGGTTAATTTATAGCTCAAGGTGATGAACATACTATAGGAATTTAAAACCGGAAAGGAATAAATTCATACGACATTTCAGTGATTTCATTTCTAGCCTCCCATTAGTGAGATGAACTTATCTCACAATTACTAGTAGATAGATAAAATTGTGATTTATGCAGCTACGTTACACTATTTCCTTGTCAAAAACATCAACTAATATACATAGAGGCTGAAACAAGACATTTCACACATGCATAATCATATCAATTTGATATGATTTTGAGCAATAATTTATGCTCAAAATATCATCCAGCTGTTAATACTGCATCATTGAGTAATTATTAAAAATAAACTTATTTAAGATGAAAATTAACGTTGCTCATATGTATATACGTAATAAAATTGCTGTCTGTCTGCTTTACCCAAAAGATACGGCTAGACGATCAGTACTTGTTTTCTTAAAAGCCATGGGGGATTATTATTAGGTGTTTGGTAATGACTAGTTTGTGACTCGAGTTTTTCTGAGAAGCCATATTAAATAAATTATATCCTTGATCACACTGCTTATTTTACATATTCACATACAATGTTTTAGCTTATAACTCGTAGCTCAGCATGCTTTTTGTGTTCTAATATTTGTCTTAGTTCGCATATTATATTCTAAGAAGGAGTGATGCTTAACTGTGTGACAAAGTAGTAACAAGAACAAGAAGTTCTTCATAATATTAGTTCATTTGAACTAGTACCATGAAGAATAGGTATCATTGGCAGGCAATTGAAAACTGGAGTAAAGCGACATGAAATGTGGTGGGTAAAAAGTGTTCAGATAATGAATTTGGCTAGAAACAATAAAGGATCATGAACAAGTATACACCTCCCCAGTTATTTTAGTTCAATACAATGAAAAAAATTTTACATTCATAAGCTACACTAGCTGACTTCAAAATCTTATTTGAACTGCTGTTCAGTTTTTGTACAAACTTATTCTTCATTCAGCTAACATTACGGGCCAAAGTAGGTGCCATAAAGTGTATAGTGTCTTTTCTTCATCTCTTTAGTGAACTATTGTAGCTCAGTCACCTGATGAATAAGTCTCTAGCCTTGAAAACAATGGGTGCTGAATTCCATTCTAATGAAGATAAACGTAGGTGAAGAGTCACAATTGAGACTTAATGCATTTCCTGGATTCTATTCCTAGTAAGCATAAAATAAATAGCCGAAAACTTCAATTGTAATTGTTTTTACGGTGAGATTAAAATTACCTAATAAAATTATTGGTGAATCGAGTTTTAAAACAGGTGGTGTTGCGTAGTGAACGTATCTATTTACCATGGTATTTCACTCCCTATAATCCATACTTTGCAATACGTATGAAGAACACCATAAATACAAGTGTACCCTCCACCCTGCGTCCCTCACTCAACACACCAGCCGATGAAGCATCCATCTTCGTTTTCCTCAGGACTGTAAAAATAATCTACTTCATCAATAAACAAACAAGTGTATGGTTACTATTAAAGGGTAAGGTTGTTTTTATTGAAAAGAAATGAGAAAGACAGATACGCACTTATTATATCTGTTAGTCGTATGATAAACAGTATGTAACATAGTTGACTTTTAAGCATAAAGATTTCTAATATTAATATCTTCACTGTGATGTGAATACACAATAGGCTTGATAATAAGTCAGCACATGCTGCTACTTTGCAAAAGGTGCTGTTAATGATATTTCTTGCTTTTCTAGTGCAGCTTAGGACCTCAGCGAAGCATCTTCATTGTACTGGGTTTTCTGCCATCACTTTTATCTACCTCTACAATTATTCACAAATTTTTATTTCCTCTTCACATCATCTTTTTCATGTCAACCTCTGACCCACGATCAACTGGTCGCCTCGAAATATGGATTCTGCTTGAGAGTCTGGAGAGTGATATTATTCGTAGGACACCTGAACTCATATGTTCAGTCCATCTCCATTTCCTTCTGCAATAGGTTCCTAATTGGTCCGCTGCTAAGGCTCTTCGCCAATGATACTTTCTGGCCATCTGACCTTTAGTTACAGAAATAGATTTAGGCACCATAAATCACTTAGTAGTTTGGGTGTAATTTAAAAATGTTTTAGGCGTCTCTAGTGTTCGGTGATCACATTTCCCTCACATGAGCTAAAGGTAAAGTATCACTAAAATAAAGCAATAATGGGTAGCTGTTTTGTCCTGGTTTAGAACAGTGTACCCATGAATCCCATAAGGATCGAATGCGGGAGTTTTAAGTTATGAGGCCAGCTTGTTGAACATTTAGCTACCTGGTTGGAATTCGATAACCCCTGAATTCTAACTTTTTCTGTCAGCCTGTGACATAGCCCTGCTGCGAACTGATATCATCGTCAAATGGCCTCTTCGTCATGAACTGGTGGATTTATCCAACGTCACTTAAAATTGTGACAAGTAATAGTGATCAATTTAAGTAAAACTTTGACCGATCAATTTTTGTCAGCTGATCTCCGCTTAATGAGAAGGTATAAAGACAACCTTGGACTCCATGTGGTTTGGTCACTCGTTACTCTAGCCTTAAATCAATTATTTTACTATTGATCTATTCACCTGACTACGGGTTTCTAATGTTTTAAGTTGTGTATGCTAGTTGACGAGAAACTATCACAATTACTTTTGATCATTTTTAAAAGGGATATATAAATCATATAGAAACTGTTGAATTTTCGGAAGTTTTCATTCTCATACATAATATACAATCATCTACACAAGGATCATCTGAACTCATCTGTTAACTTTATTTTTCAGTTGAAAAATAACCTAATGCTATTCAGGATAAGATCATCAAAGATACATGAAACGTATTAACTCCCCCTTAAAACGCCTAATAATACGTTTTAGTTAGGAGATGTGAAGTATGTCAGTGATTCAAGGGTAAAGCTAGTCAACTATATACGTAGTCCGGTTTCATTTCGCAGCCGATGCACTCCTAACCACGCCTAGGGGTTGTAGGCTTGGTAAAGAGGAAAGGCTTTGCGCAAGGCCGGAAATCCTACCCAGTAAGAGAAACATAAGCGCTACTAAGACTTCAAATCTTAAAGCTTTGAACCCCATTGGTCTATTTAGAACTCATAGGAATGAAAAAAAGATTTAGAGTGAACACTAGCTAGTGTCATCCGTCTAGTCCTTTGTTCCGGTATAGACTGAATTCTACCAGCCAATTTTGCAGTGTGGTCACCATTCTGGGTGACTGGCCGCCACACTACACTCTCAACTTTTGTTTCTAGATGGTTGGAGAAAATCAACCGAGAGCATTGAACCACTCAGATTTCGTGCTTGTTCACACTCACCAATCAGCAAGGCGTATCTGAAATCTTCAAGGAACTCATGTCCCTTGTGAGATTCGAAACTGTAACACCCAGCTCTGTAGTCAAAGATGTTACCATAACAATTCTGAGTGCACTGTGATGGCAAGTCACCTAGAATGGTGGCCACATTGCGAACTTGACTGATAGAATTCAGTCTACACCAAAACAGAGGACTAGACGCATGACACTAGTTAGTGTTAAATCAAAGTATCCCTTACAGCCCTACAGGAGGTTATTCTCAATCCTGAATACCTCAGTGATAGCGTCGCTGATTTCAGAACCTGATAATATGTGTTTGAATTTAATGGGGGATATGAGTTGTTCCAGGATTGAAGATACGCCTTACTGAATGGTGTATGCCAGCTAGGCGAATACCTAGGTTGAAGGCTTCCTGCCAAGCGCCTCCAAACATCTAATAAGAAGGAGATTTTCAGAATACTTTAAATTTATTGGCATAAAACTAGTTACTATTGGAAATTTAATCACTCTGTGTATCTATTTCAAGCTGTTTTTAAATTTTTTACTTTGGTGAAACTAAATATTATTAGCAAATGAGGCGACTCACATAACCTCTGAGATAACATTTCATTGAGTTGATTATGGTAGACTACTGGCCGTGAATTATTTCCTTCATAAAAAGTCAAACGTTGAAAAACGTACTGAATTTCACCGTATTTCAGTATAGTATTCATAGAATGATACTTCTTATCAGAATTTACTGTGATTAACTTGATCTTATGTGAAGTTTTAAGTAGGCACTGATAAACACTCCTAAACTTTATTCCTTCTATAGTTGACTTTTACTCATGAAACAAAGTACCATTTGAAGTTGAAGTGATATACAGCTATTTTTACCATCAAATTCCTAGTCACTAGAAGAAAATATTTTTATTTACTCAATTACAACAGTGTTGTGAGTGGATAAAGAAAAGTTAGAATCCCAACTTTACCTCATTTTGATGCTTCAGACACTCTCATTTCATTGCTCCGTATTTATTCAAATCTAAAGTCAACTGGAAAGTTTCATTAGCAGTAAAAAGGGAATCTTATAGACCAACTATTATAGACTTGATTAGTCTTATTAGAAATGTGAAGTTGAAAGGGGTTCTCATATCAGTTATTTTGACTGGGATACTTTAAAAAAGTATTTGAACAAAGCGAGAGTGAGTATATTAACAGGATAAAAGGAACCTATTTTTTATACTTCACTGCTTTTCTTAACCTGGAAACACGTTAAAAATGACTAAAGTTATTATAAATACATGTGAATATATACATGAAACACCACAGAATTATTTCACCTCGGTGAACATTTAATAATTTTATACCCTCTTGTTCAACTAATGTACTCAGAATTATTAAATGCCCATCTTGGTGAAATAATTTTGAAGTATTCTGTATGTATTTACACGTATTTTTCATAATTTATGCCAATTTTAGACTGTTTAGCAGCTATTCAAATTAATGAAGGGAACCGGGGATGTGGAATCCTTTTTAAAAAGTGTATCATCTCAACATCTGCTTATTCAGATGACATGGCATTCATCGTATTTAACATTTTTTTTATTAAGTATATATATATATATATATATATATATATATATGCATCTTCACAACATCAGTCAGTCTTAAAACACAAGGGTTACCTCAGAGTGAATTTATTTACTTCCTCTGTTACCTACACTAAATAATAAACGGTGTAATTGATGAAGTGTTTAATTTTGACCAGCGGTCATGTAGCTCTCAAATCTTGAAATGAATTTCAGATTTTGAGAAACATCTTATAAGTCACTTTAGTCAATTCTGTTGTCCTTTTAAATTTATTCTAACATTTGTATGGATGAACTTAAACCTGAATGAGGTAAAAATCCCTCCATTTGTATTTCTATAATGAATGTTTAGCTAGAATTTTAAAAAATATAGCGATTATAAAGCAGTAAGGGAATCTAAGTTCCAAGATATTACTGCATCCTTATTAATGTGTGTACAGTGAACTTTTTGAATTTCATACAATAAATAGTAAAGGTTATTACTATAATACATTTTACTTTGTCATATGAGCTTCACTGCATGCAGCTGTGGATAATAAATTGTTTTCATGTTCATTTCTGTAATGTTGATCATATCAGGAGTCATAATGTAAAGTGTATTAATGATCTGATGATAAGCAAATGTAATATAGAGAAACTATACAAAAACATGTATCCTAAACTGTCAGTCAGTTTGTTTATATTGTCAACGTATGTGCATACTGAATTGTAAAACATACAAATTCATGGTTAATAATTGATTCCAAACTTCACATTTCCGAATCTCCACTCACTGCTTTTTTATACATTGGAACTATGATCAGAAACCTTTACATCAATTAAATGCTTTGTACAAAACGTCAATCTACAACACCAAGGACACATTCATCTGAGCCACAAATCATGATGCGAACTGAAAATGAATTTCCAATGTAGAACCTTACACAAAAGTTCCACAGTTCATAAAAGCATGTATAAATGTACAGTGAAAAATTAATAGAAAGGAAATATAATGAAACAATTACTGAATGCAGAATAATGAAGATTTGATGAATGTATGAGATTAAAAAGAGTGAATTGACAAGTACTCTGAGATTGATTGTGAACCATTCCACTAGCCGCTGGTTTATAGCGTCTTGAGGAATGCAGCCAGGCAGTCTACGCCTTCCTACATGACTCAAACCAAAAGTTAGAGACTTTATTAATGGAAGCCACGTTTTATCTAAGTGAATGTATTTTAATCAGCCTGACTGTTATTCATATTAGCATAAAACTTGGCCACTGTGGTAGAGTATAACTCACTTGTGGATAAGATTTTATTTTGATAACCCACACAATATAAGTATAAAACTTGGGCACTGTGGTAGAGTGTAACTCCATTATGGATAAGATTTTACTTTGATAAATCACACAGTGTTACACAGTAATATTAACTGATGACGTTTCGAGCACAAATTATTGCTCATAATCATATCAAGTCACTCATACAACTTTTTACTTCATTTATATACATGAGTGAAATTGACTAGACATTTGAATAAAAAACCAATATAAGATAATATAGATTCAGAAACAATATTAGTGTTATCAAGGAAATACAATCAGATGGGAAATATGATGCAAAAATAAGTAGAATGTTCTAGTATGAATTGAATACATTTTAACCCTATTTATTATTCTCCGATTTGACTGATAATAATATCTTCCATACCTCTGGTATTTGTGTTGAGTTCCTTCTGTTGCATGTGTTGGGTTTAGACTCGATGAACCTGGATTCAGCAATCAGTCTCTCTCTCCACCTAGCTGTATTAATTTTTGTAATTTTGACTCTGTCCCACACACCCTATTGTGTGATTGTGTGTTAATGCATGTAGTGCTATTGCTGAGTTTTTTTTCTAAATTACTTATCTTCGTGGGATCAATCATTGTAACCTTAGCTAAATTCTTATGTTCTGATAATCTCACAACTTCTGATCTGCTAGTTTGACCTATGTAGTTGCCCTCACAGGATTGGAGACGTGGAATATCCGCACAATTTGCGAGGCTCGAAAGGCTGCCCAGGTAGACAAAGAAATGAGAAAATTTTGCATAGAAGTGCTGGGTATCTGCAAAAGCAGATGGAACGGATGTGGATTATTCAAATTGTCAACTGGAGAGTCATTAATCTACTCTGGCTACTCAGACGACAACCACCAAAACACTGAGGTAGTAAGTGGCTATAATGATGTCATCAGTGGCAGCCAAAGCCCTAATACAGTGGGAACCAATCTCCTCCTGAAGGATCATGACAGCAAGGTTCAACTCAAAATAAAGGAAGGAATGTCACAATTATCCAATGCTACGCACAGTGCTACAAACTACGCGGAACAAGAGAAGAAGGAAGATCTTTACAGATAACTACAAACAGTAGTGGACAACATCCCGAATGATGAAATAAAAATCCTCATGGGCGATATGAATTTAAGCCGAACTGGGAGCAGATAATACAAGAATTGAGCTCATCATGGGTCAAGAGTCTCCGGCTAGGCGAAATGAATGAGAACGGAGAATTATTCGCAAACTTCTGAGCTTTCAATGATTCGGTAATCGGAGTGAGCGTGTACAAACGCATGAATATACACAAAGCAACATGGATTTCATCTGACAGACACACCACAAACCAGATAGACTTCATCTCAATACTGCTCAAGAATGAGGAGACGCAGATAGCCTGCTGAACACAAAGTCGAGAAGGGGAGCAGGTGTGGGCTCAGACCATCATCTAGTTCAAGGAACCCTCAAGGTGAAGCTGAAATACTCAGAACAACTGCAGACAGGCCGCTGTAATTCAAGTTCAACATTCAGAAACTGGTCAGATCAGAGCGAAGTCGGAGACACCACGTGGTATCACTGAGGAAGCCTGCGTGGAAGAATATTGGAACTGGCTCTCTGAAAGGTGATGTTCAAAGAAACGTGTACAACTGTTCTAGGAAGAAAGAAGAGACAAAACAAGGAATGGATCTCAACGGACGCCTACCTGGAAGCTAACTGAAGAGAGGAGGGGAGGAGGATGAAACAGAATGGTGATGACTGAAGACAAAGATGCACAACAGAAGGAGAAGCTGAGTTCATTGTACACTGCCCTGAATAAATAAGTGAAGAGGAGTGCTAGGAAATAGAAAAGACAATTCTATGACACACTGGCCGAACAATGAAGCAGAACAGGCCGCAGGTGAAGGAGACCTCAGAACATTATATCAGATAACCTAGTCTCTATCTGGGAAGAGATCAACCCAGATGATTAAACCAATAAAAGATGCTCAAGGGAACCTGAATACCAAAGTAGAGAAACGGATAAAACAATGGACTGATCCCTTCAAAGGGCTCCTGAATCGACCACCACCTGCAACTCACCCAGAAATACACCACTACCAACAGCACGCCCAGCACTGCCTGTCAGTGGACACCAATGCCCCAAAGAAAGGAGAAATCCTGAATGTGATCAAGCAACTGAACACTGGGCAGGAATGCAGCAGGATCAGATGGAATTCCATCGAACCACTGAAGACGGACCCAGAGACTGCGGCAGATGTTCTCACGCCATTACTGCAAAAAATTTGGAAAGAAGGACGCCGCCTACCGATTGGAAGAAAGGCTATCTTGTCAAGCTGCCAAAGAAGAGCCACCTAGGCCTCTGCAAGAACTCGCGTGAAATAATGCTCTCGTCCAGGCCAAGTCAAATACTGAGTCACGTCATACTGGAGAGAATAAAAGATGCACTGGGTGCAGAACTCCGCCCGTGGGAACAAGCCTGACTCAGGAAAGGCAAATCATGTGCTGATCATATTGCAACTCTACGCATCGTCATCGCCGAACAAAGCATAGAGTGGTAGTCAAACCCCTATCTTAACTTCATCTCCTTCAAAAACGCCTTCGACAGCGTTGATTGAGAAGTAATTTGGAAACTGCTTCAACATTACTGCGTGCCCCAAGTCTTCATCAACCTCATTCAACAGTTGTCTACATGACAGTGCCACTTGTCAGGTGATCCACAACGAAAAGCTCGGCGAGGCGTTCGAAGTTAATACAGGAGTAAGATAAGGCTGCCTAATGTCACCGATAACATTCCTAATTGTGGTGGATTATGCGTCAGACTGTGAGGAGTAGGAAGACAGAAATTCATTGGACCGATAAGAAGACTCTAGAAGATCTGGATTTCGCAGATGATTTATGTTTAATGTCACACAACTCGAAGACTTGCAGGTGAAAACCAACGAACTGGCTGAAGAAGCAGCCGGCGAAGACAGAATTGCAGGTAAACATAGAGAAGACGGAGGTGATGAAGAAAACCAACCAACAGCACCGACCATCATCAACGGGGGGATTTAACAGAGGTTACTTCCTTCACTTACATAGGAAGCACCGTTTCAACCACAGGCAGAACGAATGAAGCTGTCAAAGGCAGCCAAAATCGGAAAGACAAGATACTCCTCCATCAATCTGAAACAAGTTTGGAGATCTTCTGCACTCAGCATAAGGAAGAAAATTCGGATTTTCAACAGCAATGTCAAGTCAGTCCTTGTATACGTGTCAGAAACTTGCACTGCATGTCATGAAAAGTATTTTCAACAGGCCAGTACAGACTTCCATCAACAGCTACCTTCGCTCCATACTGAAGATCAAATGGCTGACCAGAAAGAATAATTAACAAGAAACTGTGGGAACAAACCAACCAAGAACCAATCGCTCAACAAATATGTAGGAGAAAATGGAAATGGATTGGGCATACATTGAGAAGGCCATCGAATGACGTCGCTCCCAATGCAGGCCGTTGCTCGAGTGGAACCCCGATGGGAATCGATGAGTGAGTCGTCAGTGCAAGGAAGAGATGAGAGATTACGGTCAATCGACGACGTTGTTTTACGACGAAGTCTCCATTAGAATGCCTTTTTTCTAACTTAACTTGGTCGAGTGGATGATTTACTTCAGTGAGTAACTTGACATCATATTTTCAGTGATTTTAAGTCATCATAAACCTAACTGAACATAGTGATCGGTATTAGCCGGTTCATTGACTTCACTGTAGGTGGGATGAATATTGAAGTGATCATAGAGACATATTTTATGTGCTCTGATGTTTTTGTAGCGATTGGCTTGATTTATCCGGATAGGATCGATAGCCTCACGTCAAATCTTGCTATTTTCTTCGGGTTTGGGACCGCTATTAAGCTAGGCGACATACGCTAAGGCGATCTGTGAGTGACATCATGCCCCAGGTATAAACTCGAAAACTGATGTAGATACAATATTCACTTTGATAGACTTTGAGATACATACACACATACATACACTTAAGCATCAATTCATCTATAAGCAAATACAGCAAGAACTTACACCATGCTAATTGTTCCTCTAATGACATTGTTTCACCTTTCGCTTCAACAGCATCATCAGTAATTGATATAGAGAATTCAACTGTTGTCTCGTCTGTTGTTTTTGTAGCATTGATTTGTGCTTCTATTGTTGAATCATCATCGTCTAAGGATAGAATAAATGTAGCCTCTGTATCACCCGACATTTAGTTTGCAACACAATATATATATTCAACAATTTCAATTCGTTTTGATGATATATGTACACAAAAATGTTTTTAATGAGAATTTTTAGAATAATTTTGTGATTAGTTTAGTTTTGCGTGAATTTTTACGTTTGATGTATAAAGTAGGTCTTCTGTAGATGGATTTAACTTCATAAGATATTACATTAAGACAGTGATACTAAATCTCCCAATGAATATCCTCCGTTAACCAGCTTGAGCATATTTTCAATTCACATACATGTATTTAATATTTGTTTTATTTACAGATGTGTTTTGGATATAGACATTAAAACAATTCCTGTTTCGTAGTGGTTATCACACTTATTACTGTTCTATTTGTACATGATGAAACAGAAACGTGACGGTATATTAATTGTTCCACAGATGTACCTGTAATTATTATTGTTGTTACTTATTATTCCTCAATGTTTTGCCCACTAATATCAGAAGATCGGGCGTTAGCAGACAGTCTATGTGTGTGTGTGTGTGTGTGTGTGATATGATTAAATGAAACAAATCATGTTTGTGCGTCTATCTATGATGTTTCGATGTTTCATACAAGGGATAAGGCACGTTGTTAGGGTAGGCAGATAGATAGAGACACAGAAGTAATATTCAATTGGTTTTGGTGTGTCTTTTTTCTTATTTACAGAAAAAAGGAGCATTGGATATAATTACATGCATAAGTAGATAGACAGACACGTATGTTTGCACTTTCGTATAAGTGACATTTTTAATCTATTTATGAAAATCCAGGACGCTTTGTATGTGTGATCTGTTGTTAAGCTACGCACACATACACATACACACACACGCATAAAGTGAGTGTACTGAATGCTTCGTAAATCATAGACATTGGCAAATGCTGTTAGTGTTGTTACCGTTCCGACATTCTCATAAAGATCACAGCATGCAATCAATCACATGACTGATTTTCTGTTTTAGTACAATCTGACTTTGTATAAATGTACGTGTGTTTAAATCTAACAGTCTGATTATTGCTTCATTTTAACGTTTACTGGGAAAACACTGTATACTTATGAGATCGTATACTTACCATAGAAATGATCACCATCTTTAAGGAGCAAAAAAATAAATATGTGTGCATACCTTCGTATTTTATTATGTTTGATCCTATTGACACAATGTGGGAAAAAAGACGTGTAATTTTCATCAATAAATTTTTGTCTAGAAACATTGGGAAGCAAAAAAGTGTATTTCCTAGGCTGTTTTTACCCCATCGTTTGAATGAGATTATTTGTGGTGATAAGATTTAATTTGATTTGTTCTATTCCATGGGTTGTGTTTTTGTTATCTTTAGATTTTATCGTAAGGAAAGGAAGCATGTTTACCAGATGTAAAAGGAACTTCACAAAGCAGTATGAGTTGAAAAGTCATTTTGTTCACATTTCGTTTGTTTTTATTTTCATCGTCACTATCCAACATCATTTCGAGATCAGTAAAAAATCAGGGAGCACTGAGAGGTTGTTTCGTCCGAGAGTGGGACTGTCCAAAAATGTGCACTCACGACATAGGGTTATGATGCCAAGATGTTTTAGCATTCAGTTACTATTGTCTGGAATTCAGTGACGCCTGATTTCTAGCTTCTGTCAATTCGTCATATTGTGCTATTCTCAACCAATGCCTTCAATGAACATTCATATATATATATATATATATATATGTATATTTGAGTAGAGCCAGAGATGAGGATCTAATTGAAAAGTAAATATTTCTTCACTCAGTCCTTTTGTTTTAATTTTTACGTTTTGGATTCACAAGTTCAGTTTGAAAGCTTCTATACTCAAATCGAAGGATTAATACCCTCATCAACTGAACCTGTTGAAAGGCTTAACTCAACTCTGGGCTATTGTTGCTATGATTATATGAATAGTAAACACAACTCGTACAAGCAAGCCCTAGATATTCTGCAGAAAAATGATAACATAGTAATAAGATGACCTGATAAAGTTCCAGCGGTGGTTATCATGAACAAAACGGATTAATTCAAGAAGTTGAATACCATTCTTAATCAGTCTAACATTCCAAAATATCTCATCTTCTCTGGATCAGATTGAAAAGATAGACAAACAGTTACCTGAGACGTTGAGAAGACTGAAACAACAAGTGTTTATCTCACAAAGGCGGTGTACATCACCGAAACCCACTGGGAAGATAAACCAAGATTATTTGGTTCGCCAAAAGTGCACCTCTTCAACCAGTACCAGACATGTTAAATCCACCATACCATTCCATAGCAAAATAGTTTGTTAAACTTCTACAGGCTCTACATAACAAATTGGTGAAACACAGCGTAAAGACACCTTTGGATTTGTTGGAAGGAGAAAGGACTTACATGTTGACAATAAATTCATGATATCACTTGACATATCTTCCTTATTCACCAATGTACCACTTATGGAAACAGTAGACTTTGTGTGCGAAGAAGTCATAAGACGAAATATCAATGTCGAAATTACTCTATCTACGATAAAAAAGATTCTTTTGAAATGCACATTGAAAGTTTATATTTATTCAATAAGCAATTATACAAATAAATGGATGTTCTAACAATGGGGTAACCACTGGGACCCATTCTAGCCGACATTTTCCTTTCGAAACTAGAGGATGAGGCTTTGAAAGATGTGATTGGTGAACTAGAATTCTACTGTTGGTACATGGATGTTACATTTTTGATTATCAAAAACGAGGATGAAGCAAAGAACATCCTGGATAAATTTAACGATGTTTACCCTACCACAAATTTTACCATCGAGAAAGTATTTCATTCCTAGACGTTCTTATGACTAGAAAAGAGGACGGCACAATGAGAAGCAGTGTCAGTAGAAAACCTACATCAACAGACTGTCAGTATACTAATTTTTTCAGCTTCGTGCCTTCGAAATACCAACGCAATCTAATAAAATGCTTAGTCCACAGAACAAAAGCAATCTGCTCTGATGAATGTCTTAATGAAAACCTTAATATTACTAAACAGCCGCTGAGTGGAAAACGGTTATCCAGAAAAATTCATCGGTAAGAATATGAATCAAAAATCAAGGCAGGCCAAAATGTCACCACTTCCGAAGAAGGAAGGCTTTGTTCTTACAACTTCAGTTCCTCGGGGATAACATCAAAAAGATATTAACACAACGCCTAAAGAATACGGCGGCAAAGAGAGCATTCAGTGTTGCTGAATTATGCTGTGTCTTCGAAATTACCCCCATTTCCCGCCCGGGAGTTACGGATAAACTGCCTAATTTCGCCTCATCTATATGTATCTACCAATATGACTGCTCCTGTGAAGCCAGTTACATAGGTCGTACAATCAGGCGTGTTTATCGTAGGATTTCCAAACACCATCCTGCATAGTGGTTAAGTAAGGGAGAAACAAAATTCATTCATAGCTCTTTTCTATCTCATCTCGTGGATACAGAACACAAGATTGATGTTAACAAGGCTTTCAAAGTCGTCTACTGCATACCAACTAATCTTAATTTTCCTAAGAGTTCGTCTACTGCATGTTGCTGAGGCAGTTGGGATCCACATCAAGAAACTTAACTTATGTATCTAAAAGAAGTTGGTTCAAACACTGTCCTTACAGTGGCCATCAAGGCTTTATTGATCTATATTTTTTTGTGGAAATTTCATTTGATATTCTGTTTGCTATTGCATTTTTATGCTTATCATAAATTATGCATTATTCTTTAACTGTGGTAATTCCATTGCAGTCTTAACAAATAGATGGTATTTAAAAACAGCAACAATTCTGAAATATTCTGTGTCTATAAATATACGTTTATAAAAATGTAGAGCAAGAAGAGGATATTATCGAGAAAAAAATTCTTTGCTGAAATTTTCTTTTGTCTTCTAAATGTCTGAATGAATATTCTTGGTGTATTTCAGTTGAATTAAATTTTTACGTTTATTTTTTTATCCATATTGTTGATTTGATTCTCCTTTGACTTCTACTGAAATAAATTAGGTAACTCTTACGTAAAGTAGTCATTTTTATGCCTGCAATCAATTCCCAACTTCCCCTCCTAATTTAAAGGTGCCGATTTTCAGAGATTCCATTGATTTCAAGATTGATAACGAACTGTCTTCAGTGAGAAAATCACTTGGAACAAGGGAGAATGGGACAACACTTGATAAGTTATTCAGTGCTTACTGGTGACTAACTACGGAATGAAGTCGCCTGAGGTTCTAATGGGAATTTGTGACTAGCTGTGCTCAATAAGCTGAGTCTCAGTGCAAATAGTCGCGACTGACAGGGGCTGGAGGTCGCTCTATATATGTGTCATAGATCAGCAGAAGTTAGAAATGATGAATTAGTAGATTCCATCTCACTGGCTAGATGGTCACCAAGCTTTTCTCTTAACATGAAGGTCCCGGTTTCGGCCTCAGGAGATGTACTATTGAAGAATCCCAAACAAGGACAAAACGGATGTCCAGTTCTCCCTAGTTTTCAATGGCTCTCTAACTGTAGTCATTTCGCCATCAATCTGCTCCTAAATTAGGAATATCATTGTAATTATTTGTATTACATACTATTATGCACAAGAACACCATTTAATCTTTCATCTTGATGCTCACTACCTAAAGCATGTGAATCTTGTGTATATCGCCATATTCAAATTGTTTTAAGTAGCATGCAGTTGACAAGGGCCAACAAAATATAAAAAACAAATTAACTTGTTCAACTTGTTCTTGATGAGTTCAGTTTCATCAAAGTGCGAATGGCATGAAATGAAATGTCATTACTGAAATGCTACTGGTAAACCTCTCTGTGAATTTTTCGATGTGATTTCATCATTATAATATAGTTAAATAATAACAACCATTTTATTAGTTGTCATCACCGAAAATATTTTCTAAGGCATTTCCAGTTTTCTTTTTTCTTTCCATGTTAGCATAAATATACATCAAATGTTATTGAATTTCTGCTGAAAGAAAGGCATGTCTGTTTTGTGTGACATAAATGACATTTCCAGTAAAAGTATTCATAACAAATACATTTATATAATTTATGCCTTGATAAAAACAGAATTTAAAAGACTCTTGGAGAGAAAATGCATCGAATTCATCTGAATATATATGCATAGCCGGTATTTTGTAAAAAACATTCATGTTTATAAATAAAATGTATGCGTCTGAATTTTAGTTGAATTTGCATATTTTAAGTATTGTCGAGTGAGATGTCTAGTGAATAGTGGGTTCCTCCAAATTGATTGTGAGGTTACATACTCGCTAGTGTCATTGGCTGGCAGCGGTGCTTTATTTTTCACGAACTGCGGGAAATTAGAATGCATGTGTCAGTGTAAGCCATCTCAGTGACTAAATGCTCAATAGACTCACCTAATAGTGCGAAGGTGCTGGGTTTCATTTCTGATGGAGTTATGGGTGCGTACCGATGAAGAGTCCCTAACTGTGTCAAAATAACTGTTCAGTACTCTGTGCTCTTCAATTGTTCTTTAACTGACGTCAGTTCGTGACCTAACTTGAAACCATTCAAATTCTTGCAAACTAATAATTGAGTAATCAAATGACGGACTTAGTGGCATTCAAGGGACCAGTCATAGTTAACCAAGCTAATATAGGTGGAAAGAAACATACGTTCGTGGAGAAAATGTCTAAAAAGTGTAGGAACAATAAACAGGTTCTTTACTTCAAAACGTTACATGACTAACTTTCACTTTCTCACTGGATCATCTGTATTTATCCTATCTACTGTCATTTGAAGTCATCCTTATTCAGGGTTTAGATTTTAGTTTAAAGATAGGATTCCTTTACAGGCACTCTTTCTCGACTAAGACTACATCGTGGATTCTGAACAACATTCCACATCAACAATAAACTCCATTCCTGTGTTTTCCCTACATTAGTGACTACGTGAACTCTGAATAGCCAGTTCACGTTTATGCGCTAGGCTTTATCATTTAGTTCACTATTATGTAAAGACTCTTCAGTCTAGCCTAGCTACAATAATAAATAAAATCATAGATTTGAAATTACATGTGTGATATTGCATATTGTGAGATGATTGTATTACTACTAATGATTTGTCTGTCTGTATTTTACAGTTAAAAAATGCATTAAAAATACAATTTTGTGTACTTAGTGAGTATTTTGAAATGATCAGATTTTGTAAGTTATGGCTGTGTGATTAAAGCGCACCTTTTTATTCTCACTCTAAAAAATTCTGAAGATTTATGTTGTATTGTCCCTACTTGCGTTTAATGTTTTTGCTTGACATTAAAATATAATCTTTAAAAAAACCGTATTTTGCAGTTATATCACACTGATGGCGCCGTTTCCACTTTCAAATATTTCTGAAGCCTGGACTGTGATTGATTACTGGTTCTTTAATCTTCTGAGTGAATTAAATGTTTGTTAGCACCACTTTGAAGTGTTAGAGTATTGTTTGGGAGGTGGATTTATAACCCACTTTAAAAATGACTCTTATTGTAGTCTTGCTGTGTTCGCAGGATGACACATAAGTAATATATTATTTAGGTATCTGAAGTTAAATTATGAATTACAAATTTTTAACAGGTTTTTATGTGGGTGGTTTCAAAATTCTTGCTAGTCTTTGACAGTAAATCTTAGCTCATAGATTTATCTAAACTTCAGGCTTCAAAGTTAAACGCATAGAATTGCATTTTTCATGATTTTATGCTGCTAAAAGTAGCCTGTTGTATCCGAGTGGCGCTCATTTAAATTTGGTGCCCCGTATCATCACTTTTATATGATGTAGTAACAGTTCATCTTCTTGTTTTCGCGTGCCGGTGGCGTTTTTCGTTTTAGTTATCGTTGATGTTGTAACTAACATGATTAGAGCGGTGTCTGTTAGCGTAGTAGGTTTGTATTTCTCCCAATCTACTAGGTTGTATTTCCCGGTACATTAATTGAACAGACGTTTAAACTTGGTGGAATAAAGTTTTTCGAAAGGTAAAAAGGTTAAAATTAAGTTTCACTTTATTGAAAAGGCGACTGCTTGAAATTTGAAAATGTGGCATGAAATGTGTTTATAGGCGAAAACGGATATGTTATAAGTATATAGGATGAAAAGGTTTTCAGTAATTACCATTTTCAAACGTACGTTTTATCGAAAACCTTTCTCAATCTGCGTCATCTCTAACGGCATGCCTTCCATCAGTAATCGGGTTTTCGTCCTTTTGATGCGATTACGACAGTTTATTATTATCCCATCAAGTTCTGAGTGGAACATCTGACTTCAAAGGTACATTTTCATTTCATCTTATCTTCTTCAGTCCTTTTCGACTGCTTCCACGACTGCTCATGAGCCCTCATCTTCTCCATAAACAATTCCCTCCATGCTACTCCCAGACTCCAAACCTGTTTCACATTCGGATTTCACTCGAGGTTGTACCTGGCACACAATGTCACTCAGTGGTCTCTTCAGCGTGTATCTGATCCGTCTCCATTTTCTCTCACAAATTTCTTATGCTGAATTTTCTGTAGTGATCTGGTTGTTTTTCAAGGTATGGTGGATAGTTCTACATCCGACCTTCCCTTTTTTTCTCGGCTTAGGACCGGCTCGCAAACTAGTGAACTGGAAAACTAGGAGGGGTGTAATATAGGTTGAGGGTATTTTTAATTTTCTGTTGACTGATTTCTATAGGACTAAAATGTGTGATCTCCATCAGCACTATGTCAAAAAAGTTAACGTGATATTTAATTCAGCTCTCAATATTCCTGTTGATTGATTGGATCAAAATGTCCAACCTCTGTTGAGAGTTAGCTCCTTGTGCGGATGCAGGAAAATTAAAAATTGAATTTAAAATAAATAATGACTAACACCCGTTGCACAAGAGTTGGCTTTCATTGTCTAAGTGTTATACTGGATAACGGTTTGGCGTTTGAAACGATGTGTACCAGGTTATAGCCTCAATGGAAACACCATCACTCACTAGAGGATTCAGGTACATCTAGAGAATGAGTCCCAAATAGAACGAAATACTAATTCTGAACTCTGTTTCTGATCCAACATCCAGCAAATTGCTTAACGTGGTATCTTTTGGTTAACAGTGGCTAACAAAGAACCCTTTATCATTTGAAAAGTTTTATGTCGAGTTTGACTTTCAGTGGGGGTGAAAACCATCAGTGACTGGGGATATAGGTATATCCTAGATGTTCAAGATTCCACTGTTATCCATAATCAACCGAAAAAAGAAAAAAAATGAATGTATGTATCTATTTCTATGCATCAATCAGTGTAAACTGATTGGATATACACTATGGTTAGGAACCTGAGTGACTAACAACACTGTCCTTTTTGGTTAACTATGGTTTAAAAAATTAACCAAGTTAAATGTGGCAATTTATTTCATGTATTATTAGAATTTTTGATTTCCATAAATGAGAACATAAATGGCTAGATAGGCTTTGACTAATGTGTTAATTATGTCATAATTTCCCACCAGGCATCTTTTATTTTGCCCGTAAAAAACACTGATTTTAATTACGTGATATGTTAAAAGTGTTTGAATGACGTCTTTGTATTTATTAGATTTTGATTTAACTTATGGAAGTAAACAGAAAACACTTACATTTGGTAATGGGTTCATTTGAAAATAGGAATATTGAATGCTGAACGCTAATTTGACACAAGTTTAAAACATTTTACTTCACGAAGTGTTTAGGGTTATTATCAATATACGATTTGACAGATTGTTTCATAGAAGAATGAGTGAATATAATAATTTGAAAATAACTGAAAACCTTCAGAATGGTATAGATTTGAGAATATGAAAACAATTTATTACTAATAAGTAGAAAACAGTTCATTACTGATTTGATGGTGGATGCTTGCCAGCCATGGGGGAGGTACAGGTTTAACTGCTGGCCAACAACACTCCCAAGCCTAGCCTAAATTTCCAGTTGGTTGTGACCCATAAGGTCCTCCAAGTTTAGTATGAAGCGGAATACTCACCAGTGACGCTAGCTGGTGGGGACGTTGTGTGTGGTGAATTGAAATAATTTAGAATTCATGGGACTTTGGATTTCGCCTCAGTGTTTGATTAGTCATCCAGCTCGCCTTGTACGCCAAAGGTGCTGACCTTGATTTCCGGTGCAGTTGCGAGTGTAGTAGAGGCCAAAATCCACTTAATATGGTCTCAGCGCGGGAAAAAAAGCTATGTGTTCTGCTGTATAGCTAGTCAAAACTTCCTTAATTTATGCGCATTACAAAAATTCTCCAGGGATAGTGAGAGGATAGTTATTTGTGGTAAGGCCTGCGGTACTACTCAACAGTCACAATATATCAGAATGCGGAATAACTCGCCAATCTCCACAGGCAGCTATGTAGATCCAGTTCTATAACAATTACAATAACAAGTAATAAACAGCAGAATTATTTAACCAAAAACGAAACACAAGAAGTGCCTGAGAATTAAGAAGAAAATTCCCAACAAGGTGGAATCAAAACTATGCCAGCTTAAATCATGCTCCAAAAAGTTCCCTCACAGAGTCCAAGATCAGAATGATCTTGACTCACACACATCACATAACTGCAAACGGAAGCACTACTATTAGAGGTTAAACAGGTGCAAAGACAAATGTTGAAAACTGTGTCAACATGTGATATGAAAATGTCAAAATAAATAGCAATATTGTGGATAGCTAGTTCGGAAGTGATTTTCCAAACATGTGCGTATTGATGAAGAGACACAGCTGAAACAGCTGCTCCCTAACTGATGTTAGTTCATGATTTAACTTGAGACCAACACCTGAATATATTTTAAATCTGAGCTACTCTTGGCTGAACAGACTTTTATTGATGTAATGAGTGGATGTCAGTGTTGAAATGAGAATTTGATTTGCAGCAGTGTTTGAACGAAGAGCCCTTAGGATTACTAGTCCGGAGTTTCTACTAAGTAAGCTACGAAACGCGACTTCTAATCATCACCTAATAACCTCTTCACCTTCTAATTTCAAATGATCAACACTGACAAGTGACGTACAAATAGGGCAACTAGGGTAGTGAAAAAAACTGATAGTCACATACGAATGATTCACATGACAGCTGGGTGTTATATATGGTGATTGCATTGAAATGATGATCTGGTTTGCAGTTGGGTTTTGGAATGAATTCAATGAGTTAGGGTAAGTGGGTCAACGTTAATAATTATGGTGCACACCAGAATGTATCATTATGGAACAGGTGGAGTAATAGTCTACACTTCAAACTGAGATTGATTACACTTTCTTTTTCTTTACGCAGATTGAGTTTCAGTCGCTTGATAGCGATAGATTCAGCAAAAAATCGAAGTGAGGCTGAATTGCATTACTTGTTGATAATAGCAAATACAGTTGGAATATCCACTTCGTGCATGCAGCTGAAGTAATACCTTGGAATAAAATGCTCACATTCTATGCTGCATATCTTGTTGTTCTTACTTTGATGACGATTATCAACAGAACATGTTGTATACGAATTATATTAGTCAAGTGAAAATACATTGGTGAAAATAAAACTATCAATACCATGGAGAAAACAAAAGTGATAGAGATAGCCAAAGATATTCAACCAACAACCACAAGCACCAATTACTATCAATGGAAGAAATTTGCAGGACGTCACTTCATTCGCTT
Source organism: Trichobilharzia szidati (assembly GCA_944472155.2). Taxonomy (NCBI): domain Eukaryota; kingdom Metazoa; phylum Platyhelminthes; class Trematoda; order Strigeidida; family Schistosomatidae; genus Trichobilharzia; species Trichobilharzia szidati. The sequence continues at coordinate 25,197,983 of OX235276.1, read as the reverse complement.
ATCTAGATAGCTGAACGGATGGGGATGTCAAAACCAGAATATCAGAGGCAAGACAGACCTTCTTCACTCTCAAATAAGTTTGGAAGTCTGCTGGACTCAGCATAAAGAACAAGAATAGGATATTCAACACCAATATTAGTCATTTCTTCCATATAGATCAGAAACTTACCGTGTCACGAAAAGCATATACAACAGGCTACAGATCAAATGGCTACCCGGGAAGTATTAGCAACAAGAAGCCATGGGAACGAACCAACCAACAACCTATTGTCCTACAAGTATGACGAAGAATGTAGAGATGGATCAAAGAGACAGTTGGGTGACATCGTGTGTCAGGCACGAGCTCAAGTGGAACCCGCCAGATGGGAAACGACAATTTAGGCGTGGGTCTGAGGTTATATGCAGGAAATCGAATGAGGGGGAGATGGAAGTTTATGGGCAATCACCAAGTCGACTGAAGAGGACTGCAGAGAACAGGGTAAAGGGGGGATTTGTTCTTGAAGCCCTATGTTCCCCTCGGAACCCTGAGAGATAATAATAAATAATAAATTCCATAGTGCAGAATGGGGGGAAAATGATTACGTAAATGACGATATCAGTGAAACCATGCTACAACCCCTAATTATCCTATGTCTAGTGATTTGTGCTACTTTTTTAGTAGTTTATAGCCTAATCATGGGCTTGTGAATGATTGAATGAATGAATTAGGGACGAATTATCTTTGCATAGTCAGTACATGTGCAAATATCATATGTAACTGACCAGCGAAATTAGTATGGAATACTTCTGAACTCATAAGCTTGACTTATTTATGTAACCTTATACTTTGTTTGCTCTGAATAAAAGACCAGTTCATGAAGCATATAAAAGATTGTGATAAGTGACTTTAAGCTTTGTTTTCATAAACTTTCTGCGTTAGCACGATATGTGATTGTGTATCTACATATTAATCTTTTCTGGTGTTTACATAACTGCGATGCATAATGTACAGAGATTCAGTGACAGGTTGTTGTTGTTGTATAGTTCACTGGAGAGGTAAATATAAACAAAGCAATTCGAAATACTCGTCTTTGTTTGGAAGATTCAATACGATTTGACTGAAGAATACGATTTTTACGGGCGCTGCCAACACAATCTCACTAGTGCTTTCAGTGGATTCCAGTCTTAATAAGAGTTTCGGTCTTTAAGACCCAAAAAAACTGTTTTTAGTATGACAATGAAGGCACATATCATGTTTCCGTGATATGGATTACTGATACTGTTAAGTTTTCTGTAAACGAGATACGTTAATCAGTGTTGATCTGGAATAGTGAGAATAAAAGTTTCTTGTGATTAATTTCATGTGGTAATTTTACTCAGCCAATCCTAGAAAGTAATAATTTTCCAAGGCGTATTTCCTGCGATCATGGAGTACGTGGCAAGTTGGATTGTTTACAGTAATCAATTTTGCATATCTTATACAAAGTATGTGTGACATGATATTTTCCGAACAGGTAGATCATTAGGAAAAACCTCAAGTACAAAATCGAAATCATCTTTGGTGATTAAGAAATGATTAAGTCTCTGGACAAAGCAGAAACAACATTTGATAGGTCACATGTTTTCGGTATCGTTGTATTCTCCGAGTTGGATAGTCTAATCGCGAAGCATGTTTATTGTCCTCCTTACACATCGTCAGCACTAATTTCAGTGTGAAGTAAGCTCTAAGAATCCTCCATGGGTGGAATATTTCTCCAACCTGGCAGTGGTTAACTGTTCCTGTGGATTTTCTTATGATTGTATCTACTTGTTTTGCTTTGATCTTCTCGCTGATATTATATTTGACCTTTTTGTCGCACTGCCTGTTTCTATTGGTTGATAAATTTGATCAAAATCCATATGTTTTCCAAGAGCAAATTGATTACAGTACCAGGCCTCAAGGAAATCTCTGGCGTTCTTTATGTTTCCTCTGTCTAAAATTTTTATATTATCCCAGTTGAACTGGTGTCATCAGCTGTTCATTTGAATTGAAATGAATTGATAAATGTCATTTCATTTGGTTGCTGGTTTGTGATGATGAATGCAAAAGATGAGGAGGGCTTCCACTTGTGGTCACTATAGCGTTTTTGTAGTTGATGAAGTCTATTTTATCGATGACGTTGTTGGTTTTGTTTTGCTTTACTCTTGGATCCTCTAGCTTACACAGTATGGAATGAATAGACCGTGTTGGTTTGTGAGAGGACCAGTAACAACACAAATGTATACAATCATAAGAAAACCTGGAAGAACAGTCTCAGTGAAGATTATCGGAAGAGATAATTTTTCATTCATGAGGAATTCTCAAATCTTACACTAGATTGAAGATAACATTGAAAACGTTTTTCAAGGGGGCAAGGAAGGATTCTCAGTTAAAATTCAACAATAAAAAATCAGTTTCATTTACAAATCTCCTCTACTGTATGTTGCATGTATTCAGTCTCCCTTATTTCCGATTCGCGTAAAACACAACTAAACATTATCCTATCGACATTTCATATGCCGTATTTTGAAGTGTGTAACAAATGTATTTTAATTGGGTGCATTCTTGAAACATTCATTGTGAAGCAACGTGGAATGGTCAGCACAAAAATTTCAACAACTTTTATCATGTAAGCCACAGGGCAGTTTTAGTGAAGATATTATATAATAAAGGAAACAAGCTTACCGTAAGGAGACGTTAGAAAAAGAAATTGAACCGACCAAGAAATACTTAATTAACAAATTGCAAAAAAGAAAATTCTTACAGAAGTAAAGTGAATATGGCAAGAAGAAGGCAAAGAATCGTTTTTTTAAAAAGAAACTATTATTTCTATGATTAGGATTTAAAATCGATGAAAGTGAATAAAGAATCAACTGTGTAATAAGAATTACAATACTGAACAACTTCCCGAAACAAATTATTCACTTAAGAAGACCAAACTAGATGACTTCGTGACTATCTTCGATACCAACCACATTTGTTGCTTTGTATACACATTGAGAAGAAAGTAAATAGAAAGAAAGAAGATGAAGTTACTAAATATGATGTAGTACACGTACTGAAGCTTCGACATTTAGCTTTGTATATTGGCGTCATAGCTGGTCACACAGAATACCAGTCAGACACTTCAGAATGTTTCGACCGGGGATCGAACCATCGACCGCATGCGTGGTTGCCGGGCATTCTACCGTTGTGCCACCGACTCCTGGATACCACATACGGACACGTTTACCTGGAAAGTGATTAAAGCACCCAGAAGACAACTTACAATAAATAATAAGAAATAATAATAATAATGGCTTTATTCCAAACAGTATTTGTGGTACAGGTATGGAATTTTCAGCGTTCATTACAATATTGCATCTAATTACCTCATAAATTTTATAAGGATTTAGAAATATAAAGCAACAACAACAAAAAGAAAAAGAGAAATAAAAGAAAAAAAATAAAGAACAGCATTGCATTTACATATTTAAACAATGCACCACAGGATATGATATATAAAATTAGTGTGTAATAGAATATGTGAGCAACAATATAATAGTAACAAAGAAAGGAGAACAAAAGCTAATGGGAACTATTTGTTAGAGTGCCGCAGTAAATTGATCATGTCATGCCTAACAGTTTTCTCATCACATAACAGCTGTGCCAGATAAGGTATTGTGGAGTTTTTATACTTGGTAGTCCTGGCATATAGCCTCCTATAGTTGCTTCTAGTTCTACCAGATGAAATGCAAGGAGAGAGCTGCGTATAGAGAGGATGCTCGGGGTCTGACAATATAGAATTCGCTAGTTTCTTACATGACATTATATGTCTATCCACAATTGTGTTAACCAGTTGGTTTAACGAAATCCCACTTGCCCTACTAACAGCTTTTAGTACCCTATGCAGCGAAGCAAAGTCTTTCTTAAGTAGTCCAGGGAAGATTAATGGGGAGCAGTAAAGAGGGATGGGTAGAATACAGGAATCGACAAACTGAGAAAGCAAAGACTGCTTTATACCAGACTGCCTAAACTTCCTAAGGTAGAATGTTAAGCGAAACATCTTTCTAGTCACTAGCAAGATGTGAGAGGACCAGGAAAGATCGGAGGAAATACTCAGTCCAAGGTACTTGACATTAGATGTAGTTTCAACCTCTATGCCGTCGATGATAGTGGGACCATGTGAGCTAGCTAGTTGTTGAAGGTCACTTTTTCGTCTGAAAGTAAAATTTACAACCTGACATTTAGACGGATTCAGCTTAAGACCGTTTGAAGAGGACCACTGACTAATTTCCGAGAGAAAGTTATTTAATATGGAACAGTCTGACTGAGAGTTAACAGGCATGGAGACAGAAAGGTCATCAGCATACTTGACAAAAGTGGCTACATCAGAATGGGGCAAGTCATGTAAGAAAAAAGAAAACAGAAAAGGAGAAAGAACGGCACCTTGAGGAACACCAGCTAAAGTAAGTGAGGTAGTGGAGGACTTTCCATTGTAGACAGTGTACTGCTTCCTTTCAGAAAAGTAGGAATACAACCACTTATTTATCCAGCTCTCACTCTGTGTTGCAGCAAGCTTACTTAACAAGAGAGACCTAGGTACAGAGTCAAATGCAGATGTGTAATCAAGGAAGGCACACCGAACATATTTGGCTCCTCTATCTAAACTAGAGACTATATTATGATATAGAACTACAGCGGCATCTAGTGTACACCTACTATGTTTATAGGCAAACTGGTTGGGGTCGTTAAAAGGCTTTAAAGACGGTTCAAGATTAAGTAAAATAAGTCTTTCCATAACTTTTAAAAAAGGTAGTTCAAATAAGTAGCTTCCCGAACAGCATGCTGTCAAGCATATCTCGATTAAAGAGACTTACTTTTAAGTAACCAAAGTGCTATTGAGTCTGAAAAATGAGTGATAAACATCTGTTTCTGCCATTGTTGTCAAAAGGAAGGCGGAAAATACTCCAACTAGTTTGAAAATGAATCTTCCTAGGACTTTTATTTTTTCTATCTAGGCAGAAAAATTAATTAGCGGCATTTCGAGGAGAATCCATGTGAGTAAATAAAAACATGTTTTCAGACTTCCGTTCTGTAAAAATCTATATTGGTGTTGGCTATATGGAGGAAATCAGCAGGAGGCCCTACAGACCTAGGTTTCATATTTATTGACCCTCTTTAGAATGGCGTCTCTGCAGCTACTAAGCAACTGATGTCTCCTGGAAGACTGAAGCCAAGGCTGCAGGCAGAAACGTTAACAGTGAACTCTTCAAATCTAGTGAATAAAACTGCTGAAAGACAATCGACAATAGATAAGATATGAGACTTGATCAGATGAATTATTAATAAATCTACTCTAACAGATTAAACTGAAATACTTATCATTGTTTTTTTGAGTTCAATGAAATGGAAAAGGAATATATCGTAAGTAACTCTCACAGTGACACTGTGTTAATTATGCAGTTTTGACATTCTCAATTTCACTGTGTGTGGTATCTTTTATAGGTAGTAATGTAGCATTCGGCTAGTGAAAGTATTTAGTGGTCAGCCTAGTAAAACCAGACAAAGAAGATATTCAGCGAAGAGTAAATTCTCTTAGCAACAAAAGAAATATTTCCAAAGATGTGTCATTAGAATAGTAAATTTTAGATAAAAAATTCTGTAATATGGAAAGCGTTAACTGGGTAGAAACTGTAATAAAATTAAATAAGTAAACTGAGTGACGTAATATAATTGAGGCGATTGAATGTTATGAAACTAAAAATAGAATGACATTTAAGTTAACAACAGTGGCAGTAAGGGGTGGACATTTAATAAGGGGATGGGGAAGAGAATAATAAAATTAAATACAAAAATTGCGTATGCCATGTTAAGACTAATTTGATCTGTTGTAGGTCTGGTGACTGAACAGAAATCTTCTGTTTGCAGAGTTTGGGGTTTAACACGTGATTTGCCATTGCTTCTGTGGTTTGAAGAAGTATGATTCATACTGATTTAGCGAGGTTCCCATGTATTTTGTTGATTACTTTGAAGTTGGTTTGCTGGTTAGCTTGGTCTCCAGATTCAATCCAGTGTTCCAGAATAGAGCTGCGAGGGGACGTCCTCTACATTTTCGTTCGTCTACAAAAGCATGAGGGTAAGTGTTCGATGATACTTCTGTCTAGCAAGCGCTGATTGCGGGCGACATATCCAGCTTCACAGGAGGAGACAAGCTGATTAGGTCAGCAGTGGTAGCATATCTTTCACATTCATTGCTTTTGTTGAGAAAGTCAGTCGAAGTACAGCTGCGAAGGCTTTCATCAATCACTGGGACAGAAAGTTTCTCAATATTTCAATCGACAGTGTCTGTTCAATTGTAAATTCGATTAAAGAAGTCTTTTTGGAGTAAAAGTGTAGACCGTTTCAACTGTTTAGACTAAACTGATCTTGTGATGATACGTTCTAGGTAGCCATTATCAACGGTGATACTTTTCAGAGTGTTCAGCTGCTCTTCCATAGTGCCACGGCTGCAAATTATTCGAATTCTGTGGCTCATTGAATGAATCAGGTTTCATTTTGTATGCAGAGGTATCCAACTATGAAAGTTGGTGATTCGTAAAAAACTTACATTTGTAATATCTCAGCTATATTGAAATGAGTAATTCCAACGTTTCGTTCGGCAATCTAATCCTAAACACCATAATTTTGAAAATACGTCTAACCATAAAATTCTAGATACTAGCAGTTTGAACGGACATGAAGGTTTGATGTTAGCTGATGCATAGGAAATCCCGATTAATAAATAAAAATGGATATGTATCACTAATTAATAATACTTGATCAGATTCCTGACTGTCTAGATCTTCCTATGGAGACGTTAAGAAATGTTTTTACAACTGTTTACACACACACGCATGCACACTCTGTTTAAAGTATTTAACAAAGGTAGACCAATATTTGTAAGTCCGAGGTCAAATTTTGATCACAGCTCATACAATTTTGTTTATTATACTTGTTAATACTTGTGTTTATGAATCATGATTGGAGAAAGTTTTTAAAAACAAAAGATGTGCCTTTTATATATAAAACCTCTGTTATGTTAATTTTGATTAATTTCCCTGAAGAAGTTCGGACCAGATTGCCGAACGAAACGTTGGAATTACTTATTTCAATATCGCTGAGATATTACAAATATAATTTTTTTACAAATGTCTACTTCTCACTCGGCGCCCAAATATTTTAGAACTATTCTGTCAAATCTTGACGACAGTTCATTTGAAAGTTGGTGATTATTTATTTAATTTATTTTATTTTATTTCAGTTTCTACCCAGTTAACGCTTTCCATATTACAGGATTTGTTATCTAACATTGACTATTCTGATGACACATCTTTAGAAATATTTATTTTGTTGCTAAGACAGTTTACTATATACTTGTGGTTGTACAGCTTGACAATGATATCGCTGAAAAGGGAAACTCTTTTTTGAATGTCTCCTTTTAAATAACTCAATTTTTTTTCCTTCACGTTCCCCTGTGGAACATAGGGCTTCAAGCTAGTGGCTTGAAGCTTCTGTAGCAGTGTTTATTTTACAGGATGGGGTTGCTAGCCTCATGCTCAACCTTTCCTCTCCACCAGCATTATTTATGGCTTAGTGAGGTAAAGGAGTGCGTCGGCCGGGGATCGAACCCCGGACCATGTGCAGGGTCGGCAAGCGTCCTAACCGCTATGCCACCGACGCACAAATAACTCAATGGGGATTTTTAATTTGCTACAACCAGATAACTCGTAATGCTTAAATGCTGAGGTTTTCACTCATTCAAAAGAAATCTGTCAGTCACTAAGATCTACTTCATCTAGTCTTAACATATTTAAATAAGAAGACGATTTTTAAAAAGCCATCCACAGAAATATCTATATCCACATTTTTTGATTCTTAGATATGTTACATAATTGCAGTAAAGTAACCATTAATGCTTTCATTGATATTTTTTTTATCTAGGATGACGCTACTGATGATGATTTGATGGATGGACATTTCAAAGAATGTAAGTACGCGACCTTTGTATTCAGTATATTTCCTTCACTCTTTTCCTCCCTCTCCCTCTCAGAATCTGTCTGAAAATGTATGGTACATACTAGTAGTCACTTACTAGCTTACTTGTCAATAAATCAGATTGACAGACTTCTAATATCATTTGTTCTTAAGCAGTGCAGTATATGTAGGTACTTCAACAAAAACACAAAAAAATTAAACCACAGTAAAACATTTTGCTAGGAGGGGAGAAGAAAAGTGTTCTGTATTAAATTATGATGACATGTTCGAAAAGACGACTTATTGACAAGAAAAGAAGGTTGGACAAAAATACAACGAAGTATGACAGAGATTTTCTTTTCTGTCTCTCTGTCTCTGAGATAATATTTCCCTGTCAATTAGGTACAAACCCATTTGTTTTACCTCCTATTTTCTGGGATAAAAATGAAACAAACAGACTGAAAAAAAACACAAACAACTTTCTAGTTGAATTGGTTTAATCAGATGTAGAGAGAAATACAATTAGGGTAGTAAACATTGTGCGCATTTTATTACAACAACACATACAGGAATCAGCAATATTAACACAACTATTATTATTATTATTACTACTACTACTACTAGTGACCAGTTCTCATCTACTTAGGTGGATGGTTCAGTCGTCTTAGACAATAATTTCAAATATAAATATAAAAATTAATATAAATATTTACTATTGGGATGAATATGCTGCTCAAATTTATTCTTAGACAGGTGCAAACGGTCAGCCTACGAAGGCGAGCTAATGGGTACAAGGTAACGCTGCATACTCCAGATTATTGTAAATTCCTTTTGTTCCGAGTGACAAATTGGATCTCATCGGCACATTTGTTATACTCGGTTCTCTACCTTGACTTTAATGTGGCACTGTAGGTGGTTAATGACTAGAGAATACAAGAGGTTGGTATAAGTAACCACATATTATATCTACTTTATAATCTGTGGAGCTGCCTTTATCAACTGATTTATATTGAATGACGAATATGACTAAATTTCCCCGCCTCGATTGACCGTCTTTGTGCTTTGAAAAATAAACTCTGAAATCTTCCAGTTGTTTTCTGCAATAATATGGGCAATCGGTCGATAATTTGGCCGATGATTTTGATGGAAGAGTTGGGTACTAAATCTCCATGATTACCCGCGAGTTTTTGTTTCCTGCTCATCTCGCACGTCCTCCATGTCACCCTCAGGCACCAAAACCTTCATTTATTATTAAAGCCACACTCTCAGGCCTGCCTAGGGTGTGATGTCACTTGAAGTTCCCCTCACTTTGAATGTGCAGTTTATCTTGATTTCAAGATGCTTGTTTATTGGGGAATAGCTTCATGTTTGATTGTGATTCAGCCAGCAGATCATTCATAGTTAGTTTTAATGTCAGATGTATACTATTACACAAAAGATTCCACGACAGTGCATTTCTAAGTTTTACTTACAGAAAATATTCTACGAAAATTGTTGGTCAGTGGAACGATGTCAACGAGAAAAATAGATATGTCCTTCCCTTACTGAATAATTTTGGGAGGGACCGCGTTCTGAAACTACAGGTTCCAATGAGAATGGATTGAAATCTAGTGAAAATAGGTTTCAATGTTTCACAGAATTATTTTTCATAAAACTCATTATATCACACCCTTCAGACTAACATGAATTACGTAAATTGTGACTTAAAGTGTAATACATTCAGGTTAAAGTTGTTAATGAACCTTTTATTAGTTTGTTGAAATTATTATCTTTGAAAAATATATTCTATATATATATATATATATATATATATATATATATCAAAGGGTTGTAGAGTAGTTTTCACTCTGATTAGTCACTTCATTAGTGAACTTGCAATGGTTGATTGCAGAAATACAATTCTGTGACTGTGTTATTCATTCCTTACGTACCGAATGGAACATAGGGCTTTAGCGATGAAACTCTTGAAAGCGTGGTTTTTCAGATATGTTGGTTAATGTCTCTAACCTTTATATCATGATCACATTAAATATCATTTGAAGATTTATCCTTCGGCTTCTGAGTATTTAAAATGAATTGTAGTCTCTGTCCAGGCCCTTTGAAAGCCTTCAAATTGAACTTAAGGGTTCCTTGCATTATACAATTATCTGAACTTACACCTATCGCTCGTCTCAGTCTTATATCCAGTAGGCTGCTTCTCCACTTTCTTGAAATTGAGTCTGGCCAATTTTTGATCAAAGAATAAAATCTTGTGCAATGTGGTAGAGCATGATTACATTATGAGTAAAATTTATTTTGATAAAGTCTCACAGTGTTATACGGTAATATTTACTGATGACGTTTCGAGCACAATTTATGGGTGTGCCAGTCTGGTTAAACTCCCCATAGTCGCCTTGTGTAAATTCCTATACTTTTATCAACTGCCTCCAGTCAATAAATCATTAGATGCTTAGAGGTCTGTAGAGATTTCTGTGTTCCAAATCATTTTATCAATTACTTCTCGACCCATGATGAGTCTTTTTTCTGTGTTGTCTGGTCCCGGCTTGGCATTCAAATAAATCAATAGATTTTTGATGTTTCCATCTAGTCAGGGTCTTGTTCATTACTCATCGTAGTTGTCCTCCTTCTTCTCTTGATCTGCGCTGTTTGCGGTAGTATTTTATGATTGATATTTTATTTCTTTTTGAATTGAAGTTTGCTGTCATGATACCCGAGGCTGGCTGCCACTACATGACAGCCTTCGGTGCTGCAATAGATTAGTCCGTCTCCAGTTAGCAATATGTAGAGATCATTTCCATTCCATCTGCTCTCACAGACTCTTCACACATGTATTTGATAACTTTTCATTTCTGCTGCAATCTCAGCAGTTATCGTGTAGACATCTTATGTCCACATGATTGCTTTTACTATCATCGACAAAGGACTTAACAGTCATTCGGCTTTCCGAAGGTGTTCAACCGCCGTTGTCATCCACCTTGAATTGATGAGTTTTCGCCAATCCAGTAAATGAAAAGTTCATTTTTTTTCCATGTCCTGAATTTACTATAATGATGAGGTGTCTAAGTAACTGAATTAATCGATTACACCAATGATGAAGGAAACCATACGATTGCTCATATAATCTAGATAGTTAGTAGAGATATATCACGACACTGTGTATGTGATTAGGGTATACAGGAATGAAGGAACTATGATCTAAAAGTATTTACATAAGGAAATACTTGATTTTACAAATCCAGGAAACTGAATGTAGAACATACAATCCTAATTCATGAACATTATATTGATGGTAAAAGTTCATCAGAAAATTCGCATGTTATCTTGAATCTATCAATGGTACATTCATCTTTTGTGGAAACTACTTAGATAAGCATGTGATTTTGGGTCGGCTCACTAAAAAACACGAGTGTGTGAAGAAAAACTGTAGAGAAAAATTGCCTTCCTACATGCCCTTTTGATTTTTGAATCAGATGTTATTATAAAAACAAATATGCATTAGAAAAGTATGTGGATGGAACAGAATAGAAATTTCCTTCGATTCATTCCCCTCCAGTATGAGAAACATTTTCTAGAGACGCTGAGCTATAGCGTGAGGGCTGTATGCTTGGAAGATTTGATTAAGGGGGATCTAAAGATTGTATATGTGATATATTAGTTGAATATAGCTACCCAGTGAAGTCCATAAGAAAGCACATAGCTACGAAAGCCGAGAAGATATGTTTTGTTTCTACAATCAAGTAGATACTCCATATATGAAAATGCTGTGTAGAGTGAGGTAGTAATCAACAAGTTGACAAAATCAGTTTAAGAGTGTGGCTCACTTAGTGATTCCGAGGCTGGAAGACGAAGTACCTAGGCGAACTACATCTTCTCAGATCCTGCTGCCGTGCGACCGATCACATCAGCAATCGCACTAGCAACTTAATTTTTCATTCTAGGCAACACTTATCAGTGTGAATAAATAAAAGCGAAATAAAAGCATAAACAGAATGGCATTACCACACAGCGTTCAAGTAGACCATAAAGCCCATAATAAAGAATCCTTTTTTATTGTCTATCAAGTAACTTATAAATTGTGGAAAGCCACCAGGTACTAAATTCTGCAAAGAGCAAGAGCCATGGAGATTCTCTTAAAACACCTTGAACTCTGTACAACAAAGAAATAAGTCGAACCACAATCTCTAACTTGGATTTCTGTGGTATTTTGAACAGTAATCTAGTTACCAGTTATTTTCATAAATCTCTTAGGTTCTTTTTCATCCCTTTGACTCCATAACTATAATGGATAATATATCTGCAGAACGTGATGAAATTTTCACAAGGAATATTTCTTTTCTTAACTAATCAGGACTTTGAAATTTATAATGGACGTCGTTAGAAAACTTTTGAGTATAAATAAAAATGGCTTCATTCCAAATAGAATTGATTCAGTGTGAAATTCTCAGTATGCAGTACAACACTGCATTTAATATTCTTTCCTCGTGATTTGGTAAGCAGAAAAATAAATAAATAAATAACAGAGACATTCGCACTACTGATATTGTCAATAAAGATATAAATGTAAAGTTAAAATTAAAAATCAATAGAAATGCTGGCAACTATACAATAATGACAGAAAAAAATAAAAAGAGTCATTTATGTGTTGTCCCACAATAAGTGAGTAGTTTCATGCCTAACACTTTTCTCATCACATAAAATGTATGCCAGTTGGAGTAGCGCTGAGTTTTTGTGATAATTCGTGCAATACGTAAAGCCTTTTGTAATTGCTCTTTGTCCCACTCAATCAGATGCAAGGGGAGAGTTTTGAATAAAAAGATACTCAGAGTTTGACAAGATGATTTTGCCAATTTGTTGCATGAGTTCAAATGTCCGTCCACAACGATATTAACGAGTTGGCTTAGTGGCACACCACTCATCCTATCAACATCTTTTAATGTACTAATGTAACATAGTCTTTTCTAAGTAGCCTTTGAAATATTACGGGAAAGCAATAAGAAAGTGTAGGTAGAATGCAAGAGTTAAGAAAATGTAAAAGTAGAGATTAAGTGATAGCAGATTGTCCTAATTTCTTTGCGTAGAAGGTTAGACAGAACATTGTTTTAGAAATAACCGCAATTTGGGAAAACGAGGGAAGATAATAGGAATGACATGGTCCAATATATTTAACAATCGAATTAGTCTCAACTTCAATCCCCTTTATGATAAGAGAATGGTGGAGACGAACTGGTTCGTGTAAGTCAACTTCATGTCTGAAAGTTAGGTTAACAATCTGATATTTGGAGGGATTCAGCTTAAGGCCATTCGAAAAGTGCCACTGATTAATTTCTAATAGCACACGATTTATTTTGGAAGAGTTTGATTGAGAAGTAGCTGGAGTGGATACAGTTTGATCATCGTCGTGCCTAATGTAATTGGTTTCATCAGATTGATGCGAGTCATGCGAAAAAAGTAGAAAGGTAAGAAGAAAGAACAGTAAGTCAAACAGTGGAAGAATTTATTTTGCATTCAGTGCATTGTTTCTTACAGAAAAGTGTAAGCAATAGGCGATCCAACACTCTCCGAGTTTCATTGGCGGCTTGTTTAACACGGAAACCTAGCAGTAAATTCAAAGGCAGATGTGCAATCCAGCGATGCACAGTGAACATGCTTAGCACCTTTGTCCAAGGTGAAAACAGTATTATGATGTAGGGCAAAGGCGGCATCTAAATTACACCTACCATGCTTGTAAGCAAGTTATTTGTGTCATTAAAGCCCTTATTGATTATTCAGGATTATTTATTTATTCATTTTCTTTCCAAGTGGAACATATAGCGTCAAGCTAGACCTCCGAAGTTTTAGTCAGAGTGCTGATTTTTTAAGGGATGGAGTTGCAATCTTTGCTCCCAAACCTCTCTCTTTTGAGTTCTTAGTACCAGGTAAGAGACGTTTAGGAGCGCGTTGGCCTGGAATCGAACACCGTACTAAGTGAATTGTGGTTGATCAGTGTTCTATCTTTGAACCACTGAGTAATATTCCCATTATTTCCAAATGTGGTGAATAATAATAACAGGAATAAACTTATCATGCTCCACTTGACGATGTGGGCACAAGGACAGTTTCGAATTCTTTCAAAGAAGTAAACACAACATCATTAAGATGATATTTTGAAATCTCAGCACATCTCAGGATATTCATGGGCATGCCTTCTGGGTGGGTTTCAAGCACTGGAGACATTTAAAAACTTTATTCTTTTTAAAACTAGGGAAGCGATCGTTCTTTTTATCTGCAACATAACTAATCATGACATCTGTTGGATGACTTATGAGGGACTTGGTAAGGGTACCAGAATAAAATGAAGAAGTAGTATCATCTATCTGCTTTCCATCAGTAGTTTCCTTGAGTAGTTTTCTCAAGTTTGATGATGATAAGATGATGTATAGCAAGAATATACGGTTATAGATTGCACTTAATCTCTGTATTTCCTAATATATTAAAATTTTCAGTCTTATCAAAAGCTAGGGTTATCTTTCAATTTATATTACCTCTCCTCTGTTTGATGAAGCTTTTTGAGTTGAGAAGAAAAAATGGTCAGACCTCATGAAAGGTGTCTTTCTTCGACAACAAATATTATGACGGAATTCGAGATAACATGTGTCTGTAATGGTATCTAGTCTTGGATTCGATTCCTGAATAGGTCATGGGTGAGTACTGCTTAAGAGTAACAAACTAGGACGAAAGACCTGTCCACTAATCAATGGTTTCCGATGGTTTACTAATTGATATAATTTCCTGATTAAACTTAAGATCCATAATGGCTTCTCTAAACTACACTACCATGCAGTGTATTGGGGTGTTTAATCAGCTGTTCTGATAACACATGTCGTATGCGTTGCTAGAAATTACTATTTACATTGATTTTATAATGTAAATAAATATAGAAGGTGAATACTTATCAACCAATGGATAATATCTACTGGCTGATGGGGGAGGGTACACTAGTGGAAAACAAACAAATATTCTTGTTACGTTTTTTCTATGCTTAGGTCACAGTAGAAATAAGGATTATACAGACTTGTTTTGTAAAAAAGGCCTGGGTTATATTCATGAATAGCCAAGACCTCCACTACTCTTAGAAGTTTAAAATGAAGAAATCGTAGCAGATTTCCATGAATCCTATAAAGCATCTTAAAATCCATTGTCAAAGCTAATTGAGCGGCAGATGTCAATCAAGTGTTTTAGAATGACAGTTCTCACACCATCCTTTTCTCCCTCATAAAAACATTGCTAGAATGCCACCTCATATCCACGTGGAAATCATTCTCTGGCTACGACTGGTGTACACTGCTCTGCAAAAGCGGATGAACTGATAGATGCACATGGAAGCAGCCAGAGGAGAGCGCTTAATTCTAATACAAATTTAGAACAACTTCCAACTGGCAAACGTCAGATGAGATTTTGTCGCAAAGACTAAGTCAGAAAGACAATTTATGGACATATTTGAAGCTTGAGCATATTGAAACTTCAGACTTATTAAGGTTTTATTTGGAAGTGAGTTAATGACCAATTTATTATATTTATCCGTCGTATTTTTATAAATAAAACGGATCTGTTTTCCAGTGAATTAGAAAATTCTGTTTGTTTGCTTGCAGTATTGTTAGTGATTGATTTAACTGCTCTCCACTTACTTTAATTCTTCTGAGAATACAAGCACCTTGTTCAAGCTTCTCCCAGGTTTTATTCCTATCTGACGGAAGCTGGTTGACTGCAAAACTGGTTGGAAAATTTTTAATCCCATTGATGTGACTTATGATTCAACAAAAAGGTAATATAAGATGACATAATTTAAATGCACAGCTTGGGTATTGTGACAGGATGTAATTCCACATTAGATAAATATAACACACACTGATTAAGTATTGGTAAATCGATAACATTTTGAGTACAATTTAGTGATCATAATCATATTAATTTAGTCACACGGTTTCCTCAGTTCCTTTGTTATCCACTGTAAATTTCCGTATATTCGGTAGAGGCGTTGCATCATTTTGATTGGGTGTGTTTAGTGTTGGTCGGATAAACGGAGTTTCAATGATTAACCTCTCTCTCCACCTAATTATGCTACTTTTTATTACTTTCATTCTGCCTCTCCTATTGTGTGACTGCATACAAGGAAGTGCATAACAATGGCTGAGTTTTTTCTAAGCTGTTTAGCAGAGTCAGTCATTCCACCTCTAGCTAATTTCCTATGATCCGACGGTCTAACTGATCCTGATCTACCAGTTAGACCTATGTTGTCAACCTCACGGTAAGTGTATAGTACTTGGTAAATTATACTGTTTTTCTTCATTACATCTATCGAATCCTTAAGCCACCACTCAACTGGGTCGGAGGAGAGAGATAGAGAGATTAATCATTGAATCCACACCCAACACGTTCTATCGAAGCGATGCAATGTCTAAATCCGATTTATGAGAAATTACACGAAATGACAAAGGGAGGAGAAAAATATACATTAAATATTATGAAACTGTGTGAATATATTAACATGATTATGAGCATTAAACTGTACTCGAAACACCATCCATCTATCAACATCATACCAATATATGTTAAATCAGATAAACGTATTTAATGTTAAATGATATTAGCACACCAAAGTCCAAAGGTTGATCCTCTACAACAGTTAATTATTTTAATATGTCAGCGATAATTCATGATCTTGCACTGATAACTATGTGACTTTATGTGAAGAAACTAAAGTGCAAGAATCGATTATATTGACAAACATCCTGATTTAGTTGGCTTACTAAAATTTCAACATTAAAATATGTACATGCTTATAAAGACACAAATATATGCAGAAGGAAAATTATACATGAATAGACTGTACTATTTCTACACATAAAATTGATTTTTTGGTCAATTTCTCCCTCTTTCTCTCGCTTTCTTTCTCTTTCATTCCATGCCTTCCTCTTAACGCCTATCACTAAAAGTCTGCATGTGCACAGGTAGTTAGGTTAGTTATCTTTTAAGGACAGATTTTGATGCACACTGAAGTTTAGAAAATAAGTTATGGATGGAACGATCGATGGACTTTTTTCACTATCAGCTATATAAACATTATTCACTAATTAGCTTTTCCGACCAGGATAATGGTAAAAATAAAGCGGATATAAGAGTAAGCTGCAAGATTTTGGAATATACACAAAAGAAGAGAAACACAACTAGGATGTTAATTAAATTATGAAAGACCAGGATATCAGATGCATACACAAAATCAAGCAGTAAACTGGCAGACTAAGACAGACAGAAGTATTGGTACTGAATATTATTCCCATTGGATTCCTAGTGGAGCAAGCCTTCATCGGTACATCTCCAATTTGCCCTGTCCTCTTTAGCTGGCTCGACGATCCCCCATAAGCTTTCATCTCTTCCATGTTACTCTTGGACTGAAGTCCAGCTCGTCGTTTCCCACTCGGATTCCACCCAAGGGCCAGGAGCGCGATGTCATCCGTCAATCATTTCAGTTTATGTTCTATCCATCTCCATTTTCTTCAGTGCATTTGTTGAGCGATGGATACTTGATTGGTTCTTTCCAAAAGTTTCTTGTTACTAATTCTTTCTGACCATCTGATCTTCAGTATGGGGTGAGGGCAGCTGTTGATATACGCTCACAGTCTGTCAGAGCTACTTTTCGTGATGTGCCAAGTATATGACCGTTATAGAAGAACTCATTTAATATTAGTGTTGAGAATCTTTATTTTGTTCTCTAACTTTTGGATCCTGGTTTTAACATTCTCATCCATGCTGTTGCCTGTAGTTGAAATGATGATGTTTAGGTAAGTGAAAGAATTGATTTCGCTTCGATTTCTTCCGTCGATTGTGATTGGCGCTTATTATTCTTGTCGATTAGTTATCTTCGTCACCTCCGTTTTCTCTTTGCTAATTTGAAATCCTGTCTTTTCTGCTTCTTCTCTCAGCTTGCTAGTTTTAGCCCGTAGACCTTCGAAAAATCATTGAGCACTTTAAAACATTTACAATTAAAATAAATGTAGTAGTGGAATTGCTGACCATAACTTAGATAAAAAAGTATTTAAGGCAATCACAGTGTTGTCACATAAGAAAGGGAAACCTGAAACTTTATGAAGCATTCTTATTAAAGCAGGAGTTAGGATAGTATTTAAACGTATAAACTCTGACCCATTTAAACAAAATGATCTAATCTACAAAATACCTTGCAATAACTGCAGTGTCAGATACATAAGTGTTTTCTGTACAGGAGGGCCAGTTAGGTTATTGGAACATAATTTAACAAATCGAATAGTGGCTGATCCCAGAGAGATGGCTGGCTCAGGGGGAAATTCAGGATTAGCAAAGCATGTGCCAACAAATATACACAATACAGGGGCACAGGCCTACAGTTTTGAAAAGTAACAGTGGTAGGTATACGCAAGGTTCGAACACTGAATCTTTGTTTATCTAGTCTACGACAGAAACCGGGAATATAAATGACGTAGTGCTAATATTGAAGATATTGAAAAATAATACAATTAGTGAAATCAGTGGTAAAGAAATAAAGTAAGCAGTTAGACAAAATCTTAAAGTTATGTGACCAGTCACTCTGATATGATAATGAGCGATTAACTGTGCCCACAAGGTCGTCAGTAAAGAATCCTGTACCTTGACAAAGTTAAAATTCAGGGGTCACGAAATTCCAGCGCAAGTGGATGAATGGTCATCCACTGCTGGGTCTTGTAACATGAATGTCACGTATTCAATCCGTGGCGGGATCATGAGTGTGTGTTGATAGGAGTCCTGGAATAAGACGAAACAGCTGTCCAGTACCACCTGGTTTTCAGTGTTGTTTCTAACTTACATTCGTCCGTGACGATAACAAAACAACTGACACTATTTTACCAAATAAATTTATTCTATGACGGATGGCCTACATTAAGATTTATGTTGGCTATAAGCAGAATCTCAGTTTATCTGAAAAAAGAAAGACATGGTTTAGAGGAATACCACTATATCTGCAAACAGCTGAACATAACATCAAAAAATCTTACAGGTAATAAGAATTTTTTGGTTAATATGCGACAAAACTTGTATTCTGACACAAGCACTCTACTGGGAAATCACGCCAGATACTCGTGAACAGCACCCCTTAAGTGTGTTGTCTAAGACCAATGAAACGAAGATAGACTATTATTTCTGTCCACTTCAACCAAAATCGTAAAAATGAAGGGAAGCAAGAAGTGTGCCAATTCACCCAATAGACTAGTAAATATCTCTTCAGAGATCTAATCAGTATATACTGTAATCGAGTTAGAGTGAAAATGCAGGCACTTAGCATTTTGAAAGTTGTTCCGGTTAACACGAGGGATATACTGTGCAACTCGCAATCAAAAGCTAGTTGTCTTTTTTCTATTAAAACAATTCACACGAATAATATTATCAAACAGTCCAAATCAAGGGTGCATAGCTAAATGAATACCGGACAGTTTTGTTGACCCGTCTGAATTCTGAAAGGCAATGAGACATCAAATGTTGATTAGTGAGTTGCATTAATGATACGGTATCCCTATGGAAAGTGCTGTGTCTTTTGAAATGGTTTTCGACAGTGTGTAGCTTTTGTAACACTGAGTGCTTTCTTTCAGTTAAAAGTGAGGCGAAACAAAACATCCATTGACAACTGACAACATATTGATACAACAAACCAGTAAATATTTCCTACTGCTATTTAGCTACTGTGGCAAACACTATAAACACGAAGACAAACAAGTAATGATAATTGATATGCGTGTAACAAAAGCTGTGATTCCAAGCCTAGTGCACAAGCTCACTGTAGTTGAAACGGCTGCGCACAAAAGAATGAAGTCAGAATGGGAAATCCCGTCATTCACTGTTAGACAAATTATAGAAAACATCCATAACACACGAAAAGTCACATCACACTCGACGTATTTGGAACGTTATTTAGCATCAAGACATACACTTATGAAGCAGTTAAGAAAACAAGTAGAAATAAAGTTGACGATGGGAGAATTATTAAAATCATTTGCCACTTTCATAAATTTCCTGTGAAGGGAACAACAATTGTCGTGTCTGAGATTGAAGATCATCAATCATTGCTTTAAAGATGTAGTACCAGAAAGGTACCGACACAGGGATTGCTTAAGCTGCGCTTTTGTCCTGTGAAAATTTGAGGATGAAAACCAAATAACAAAAGATCACGAAAATATCTCGGGAGAAAATTGGTGGATTGGATACATGGTACGGACCACTGAGGGATATCACTCACCAGTGGAGTCGAAATGGGAAACGACCAGCCGGGCATCCAAGCGTGAGCTGGAAAACATTGTGGGCGAGATGAGAGCTTATGGGGAATCATCGAGTCATCTGAGAACAAATGTAGAGAACAGGATTAAATGGCGAAGTGCTGCTGAAGCCCTACGTTCTACTCAGAACCCAATAGAATAATAATAAATATGAAAATATCAGACTACCTTGTACTAATGAAGTGAAAGAAAGAGGAAATACGCCAAGTTACCAGTCAGATGTGTTGCACAGTGTAAAAGAACGGTTACTTGTGAATCATTATGCAACTGTAAGAAAATACGGAAGTAGAAACAAAGGTGAAGTATGAAGAAACTGCTGTGCTACTTGATTCTGATGAACAGTTGCAACGTGAAACTTCTGCTAATCTGATTTTTGTGTACTTTTCGCTGAATATTTGGTATTACAATTAATTTTCAGTCTGTAACTGAACATTTGTTTTCAAATGTCTCTTAATTGTTTGAATGGTTAAAAACCAATTGTTTTGTCTGTGCACTTTCAAATTCAAATTTATTACTAATAGGTGACTTTAAATAGCACTCCTGTCTTGATCAATAGGAGTTTTCAATGCATTGGAAGTAATGAAGATATAATGGGGCCTTCATGTGTCGAATATGCATCATCTCTAAGTTCTCAATCTACTCTGCTGGGAGACACCGGATGCAAATAGACATACGATTTACACGAAAGTGAATTTCTTTTTTACGTGGAATATCATCATGAAGTAGTCAGTAAGACAGAGCGGTAGAAATAGTGTACGGAAATAGTTTTTGACCATCTTTGTACATATTTTTTCTCACACATTATAAAAAAAGAGCTGAAGCAGTTTTTCTAGCTTGGATTAAGATTGATTAAACTTTATCTGCTATGCTACTGTTATGTACAAATACTAGGAGCTATTGACAGAAAGATTGCTCAAAAAGCTTTCGAGTTCTCCAAAAGAAAGATGGTAGAACGTAGATTTCACACAAAAACCATGTTTTTGGTGTCATTTGTCATTCCTCTTTACCAAGATGTCCTGATTATCACAGAGTACCTAGATAGGTAAATCTCAGGAATGAAAAAATGGGATTAGGTACACTATTCACAAGAACTGAGTCTAGTAGATCAGATTAATAGTGCTCAGGCTTTAGTAGTTTGAATGATGGTTAGGAATTGTGAAGTCAGAATGGGTTTTACACAGTTCGATTGAATCCGAACGCATTTGACAGAAGAAGGAAATATGACACGCCTTTTTGTTGACTGGGTTGTGCTGAGAAAAGACTTGTGATTCTCAGGGAATGGCTTATCCCTTTCGTGTTTTGAAGTCCCTATAACATATGGGACAGATTATCGCACAGAAGTAAAAAGAAGTGATATGAAATCTGGAGCAAATTAAAATCAGTGTTGACCATCTTTGCATATTTGTTGTTTTTGTTTTCAACAAGTGGTACAATGACTACCGCTTCAGCGATCACAGTCATTGCTTTTGGCTTGTTTAGATACTGTGCAGACTAAATACGCTCTCTGAATGAAATAGACATTTGAATAGATAGCAATGGCAATTCTAGAAAGTCGTATGTCATCAAGGGACTCCAGAGACAACATAATGATATATATTAGTGGAAAATTCATTTTCATTTTGTCATTTGTATTAATAACTTTCAAGTGACGGCAAGTTCCACTTCCTCGACATCGCCATGGAACGCCTAGAAGACGGTAGTCTTCAAAAGTCAATTTATCGTAGGTCCACATGGAAAGGACAATACTTACATTTTAATAGCTTTTGTTCAAATAGCTACAAACGAGCACTGGTCAAGACTCTGTACTATAGAGCGAGAAGAATATACTCTACAGAGAAACTAGAGGAAGAATTTGAGTATCCTGAAAAGACATTGAAGAGCAATGGGTACCCTCAAAGGTTCATCAACAAGTATGGAAGATCTGCAGTCGCAAATGAAAAACAAATCACAGTAAGAAAAAAGCCAATCTACTTTGAGTTTGATTATAAAGGCGAAAACATAGCAGCAATTATCAACAGAAGGCTGAGTACATCACTAGCCATGGCCTATCCTGCAGCTAAGCTCGTTCCCGTCTTTCGAACAACTTGCTCTCTGGTGCAATCAAAAATCGATAGATATCCTTCTCATGTTAACTCCAACTGTATATACAAATTTACATGTATCAGCGGGAGCAGTTACATTGGAAGAACAGAAAGAAGAGCATATCTACGATTTTCTGAACATGTATCAAAAAGCTTACATCTAAAAGGAAAAAATGGTTTAAGCAGTGCCATCGCCAGGCATATTCTTGACACGGGTCATGAGGTGGATGTCGAAAAGTCGTTCAAAATTATCAATAAGCAAAAGAGTTCAATGCTCCTTAAGTTTGCTGAAGCCTTTTCTACCAAGCGCCTAAAACCTGATTTGTGCGTTCAGAAAGAAGCAGTAATCAGTCTTTCTTTGCCCTGGTAACTGGATATTTTTCATCCTAATGCGAGATACTGAAAAGGTTTCATTTTGTATGCTTATTATTGCTCGGGATTGTGTTCAATATTATATATATATATATTATTAGTGTATGTGTATATTGATCGATTGATTTCTGTTTAAAATGAACTCTGTGTAAGTATGTTAAATTGTTTTTGTAGATACATTTATTAATGTTTTTGCCCTGTAAGCAGCTGAAGAGAAGGCGACGAAATAAAATATGGTACCATTTTATTCTGCTAAAACTGTAGTTGTTGCTTTGTTCAAATTCATTAAGAGGGAACAAATGTATGGAACTTTCAAATTAGATAATAAAATGAGAACAAGTGAAAAACGAAGAGTGATGGATATCTGCTTTGTCGTCCTTTGGTACTCTTCATAAGTACACAACTATCATCTCGTCGGGGGTCGAACCTAAGACTTTCAGGTCACGAGGCCAACTAAGTAGAATATTTAACCTGTGGAACGCAATCTAATGCCCCATGAAATTCAAACTCTGCCATTTAGAGATATGTATATCAGCTATGCCCATCAATGTCATTGGCGAATGTTCATCCCCACACCTTACCTGGTGAACCCCACTAGTCATGACTTCTCTCTAGAAATCCAAGCGACTTCATCACTAGTGAGCATTAGACTAGTTTTCGAATGTTCGTTTGCGAGGATTTTATTGGTTTCGAGTAAGATCACGAGCTAGATTATAAACGAAGTTCCTGGATTCGATTACTTGTGGAGTCATCTATATGAACTACTGAGGGGTCGCAGAGTAGAAAAAACAGCTGTTTAGTACTCCCTAGTTTTCAGTGCTTGCTCAAATGATATCAGTTCATAATGGAACTAGAAACTAGTCAAGTCTCTGTTTAATTTCTCTACGTAAATGTTTACCTTAATTACATTTTACTCCTAGTCATCATCAACCTTAAAACATTCAGGTTCTTTGGAAACTGATAGAGGTGAATTCTGTGATATGACAGAGAAGCGCTGTAATTTCTTTCGCAAATATCCAACAATGTTTTCAGCATTTTTGCGCTTTTTTGTCTTATCGCCGGTTAGGAAGACTACGTACTAGTAGCCAGCATGTAAAAGGCGGCCGAACATTTTAGTCAAGTCAGCCAAAGGGGGAATCAAAACTGGCCTGAACAAATTATTTATTTACTTTGTGTTCTTTCCCCTTATTATTACGGCTGTTATTATTTTCGTTTTCATTTTGAACACTTTCCAGTGTTACTCCACTAGCCCCATTTATTATTTTAAATCAGTACATTTTTGCGAGTAGTGTTTTATTTGCCTACCAATCCAATCAATCACGATAATTTTACATCCATTTCAATGTCTATATATTCTACTAACTATTTTATATATGGCATTATCTCTTTTATTTCTTGATCTTGAACTATGATTGTAATCACAAACATTTGATTGCATTTCACACTATTATTTCAAGTATTCACCTCTATTCTAATTTCGTCTTGGGATATAGTTTCTTAGAAAATCACGTAATAATGCGATTGTACAGCTTGATAATAAATCCGATGAAAAGCGTGTTTGCTAAATATCATTTCTTTTATCTTACAACAGGGGTCAGTAAATTAATTATAGGTAAACTGACACCATGAACTTTATCAGGGTTCCCCTCAAATGACCCCTTCTCCTCAGATTGGTGTTGGTACAGCAGGGAAGGATAGTAACCAATCTTTCGTATCAGACAGTCAAGACACTTAGACTTCAAAACAGTGGTTGAATTCCCGTTTGCTTACATCTCTGGATATGTCACAAAAGTAGACAGGCTAACTAACTTGTTAGAGCACGCGATACCTCAATGATTTCGGAAATTTATTTGGTATCCGGTAGATGACAGAGAAGGATTCTTCAATGCTGGCTTTGTGGCCGGTTTGAACCAGGTGGTCTAATATCAAACTGTTGATGGCTTTTACTACACTACTTATTCATACTGGGAGATGTTCCCAAGTGAGCACGAAAAATCAAGTTCCTACACCAACGGTCGATATAACTTGCTCCACAAGCGCAGTTGAATTCTCAAACCTTTGCAAGAGCAGATAGTGAACCATAGCGTCGAAAATGCATTTGAATTCTTAGACGAAATCAAAGATATTAATACCAAGTATAAAACTGTGATATCTTTGGACGTAACATTTTTATTCACAAATGTACCACCAGTAGAAACGGTCAGCTACATTCGTGAACAAGTATATAACTAGTCGATAAATATTGGTATCCCAACAGTAATACTAAAAGAATTGTGAGTAAGGTGTTCCATGAATGCAAATTTCAAATTTGACGACACACATTACAGAGAAGTGGACTCGGTGGCGATTGGTTCCCCATTGTGTCCCATTTTGGCAGATTTCTTTCTAAGTAAACTAGAAAATGGACCTTTGAACAACCTTATAAGAAAATCTTTATTTTATTGCCTGTATATGGATGACACCTTTATTCTTTGTGATAATGATTCGGATAGGAACAAAACAGGAACTGAATTCAATGAAGTACATTCAGCTATCAAATTCATGTGTGAAGAGAAATCCTAAAACAGAATTGCCTTGCTGGATGTCCCCATTACAAGAAAACCAGATGGTAGTATAAAGAGAAATTTGCATAGGAAAAGTATACACATTTCCATAGCTTTGTTCCACTCCAGTACAAGATAAATTTAGTTGAAGGCCCTCAGACACAGGATTTGAGCTGTATACTCAGAAGATGAACTGCAGATTGCATATGAAGGGTAAGACACCTAGTGAAATAGTTGTTAACAAGTTAAGAAAATTTATTCCAAGAACTTTTGATGCTGGTAAACTACAAGTCTTATTTTCTGCAGGACCTATGGTGATTCCTCAATCGAAAGATGAAGTACTTAGGCTAGCCACTTCTGATTGTACCTATCAGTTCAACTACATTTGTGGAACGAGTAATACTGAACGTTGCTCTAGGAACTTAATGTTTCATGCTCGGGAACGTCTACCAGTGTGGCTAAAAAAGGTGTAGTAAGAAGCATTAATGGTGCGATATTAGACCACTAGGTTTAAACTGGCCACAAAGAATGCTTCTCCATCATCTATTGGGTACCAAAGAAACCGCCAGAAATATCGAGGTACCGTATACTCCAAGCAGCAGAGGCTATCGCGATTCGCTTTAAACAACCAGTGCTTTGTGTGCAAAAGAAGCAAGTCCAGCCATTACTACTGCACTAGCCAGCCTTCAGTAGAGACTATAAATTCATGCATTTGTATTATCACCTTTCCCAATTTACCTGTCTAATATTCAGTGTGTTTTTATGTTTTTGCTATCGAACTGTAATCCACTGATATTATTACTGATTTGACGTTATTTAAACAGCATTAATGTTGTTAATAACACTAATTCATTATTATGTATTTATGACTCTAGAACATGATGATGAAGTCATCGAAAAGAGTGTTCATTGTTCAGTAACCATTCTTTTAAAAAGTAAATCTTTAACATAAAACCACTTGGTAGAATAAACACTTTAACAACGTTGGATTCGTTGGTATTCCATACAGTATGAATCGTCTCCTTGGGCTTGGGACAAATTATGACTCAGCAAATTTCTAAGGGAGGCTTTAGCGTTAGCCTTCAGCCTACAAGATATTTTAGTAATCTAAATGGAACAAGCCTTGAAAAAATCTAACAAATGACTCTTAAAACTCTGCATTCTTTAAAGATACCTAAGTCACTTCCATTTTATTTTCTATAGATAAAAAAATGAAATGAAAACAACTGTTCTCAATGACAACCATGGGAATACCCTTTAAGGACTGCGTTAGTGTTTGCATACAGTTGATCCTTTAAAAACGGCTAAATCTTCTGAACAGCAGTTATTGTAGTGGTTTCATGAACATCTCTCTGGTGTCTTCATTACCAGGAGACCTGGAAGAAACCTAGTGAAAAAGTGACATAACCTACGATTTCTCAGTGTGTAGAGTTGTTGACAGTGGCAGCTGTTTAGTGGAAGAGCTAAAGGACTGTTTACATAAAACGAGGACGTTATCTGTGTAATGGCAGTAGGACAAAGTGGGTGGAGAAAAGTTAAGTAGGGGTTAAAAGGTACATGATTTTAGCCAAATGGTAAGAATGTTTATGTAATAGGAAAATTTTAGACAATCGTAGAAAATGGTTAACTGTCCAAATTGTTTCACACTACTGAAAAATAATCGGTAGCTTGCGACTTTTCAAAAAAATTATCCGTATTTCTACCACTTGTCACAGTGTATTAATCAGGACTGCCTTATTCAAAAGTGAATAAGTTTATTACTCCAACTCATGGCTTAGTAATTTTTATATATTTAAAATAATTTTAGCTGTGAAAACAACCTCGCCTAGATTACTAGGTCACTAGTATTCTAGCCGGTCCCAAGCCCGGATAAAGAAGGAGGGTTGGGGCGTGGTGCTAGCAACTCCACCCCCAAAACTTAACCAAATTGCTACGAAAACTTCAACGCACAAATATATTCAAAATTCTAAAATTACAAATAGTGACCTTATTTTTCGCTGGAATCGGGGAAGTGAAATGACGCGGGCTGGTGAAAGCCTTCGGGAAGCCAGTCAGCCGATGTGCCTTCTTTCGATGAAAGCGAAAATAAGGATGGGGACGTGGAATGTTCGTACAATGTACGAAGCTGGGAAGGCTGCTCAGGTAGCCGCAGAAATGAGGAGATATAGAATAGAAGTGTTGGGAATCTGCGAGAGCAGATGGAACGGATGTGGAAGGAGCCAACTATCAACTGGAGAGACAATAATCTACTCCGGTCACCCAGAGGACAATCACGAGCACACCGAGGGAGTAGCCATCATGATGTCACCAACAGCGGCTAAAGCTCTCATGCAGTGGGAACCAATCTCCTCCAGGATAATGACAGCCAGGTTCAACTCAAAAGGAAAAAAGGTTACAATCATTCAGTGCTACGCGCCTACAAACGCCTCAGAACATGAGAAGAAGGAGGATTTCTACAGTCAACTACAAACTGTAATGGACAACGTCCCAAAGAGCGATATCAAAATCCTGATGGGCGACATGAATGCGAAACTGGGAGGAGACAATACAGGAAGAGAACTCACCATGGGTCGTGAGGCCCTCGGTGAAATGAACGAAAATGGCGAACTCTTCTCAGACTTTTGCGCCTTCAACGATTTGGTGATTGGTGGCAGTGTGTTCAAACACAGGGATATACACAAGGCAACATGGATTTCACCAGATGGACACACCAAAAACCAGATAGACTTCATTTCAATCTCAAGGAAGTGGAGACGGAGCCTACTGGACACAAGATCGAGGAGAGGAGCAGATGTGGGTTCAGACCACTATCTAGTACAAGGGACTTTCAAGGTGAAGCTGAAAGCCTCGAGGATAGCTGGGGATAGGCCACAATGCAAGTTCAACACTCACAAACTGAAGGACACAATCACACAGGACATTTTCACTGCAACTGTCGGAGCAAAGCAGGAAACACTACGTGGCACCACTGAGGAATCATCCGTGGAAGACCATTGGAACTCTCTGAAGGTAATTTTCAACGAAACGTGCTCAACGGTTTTAGGAAGAAAGAAGAAACAAGACAAGGAATGGCTCTCAACAGACACTTGGAAACTAATAGAGGAGAGGAGAAAGGTGAAAGAAAAAATGATTCAATGCAAAGATGGACAAGAGAAAGAGACGCTGAACTCAACTTACACAGCACTGGACAAAGAAGTGAAGAAGAGTGCCAGGAAGGACAAAAGACAATTCTACGACAACCTGGCTACTGAAGCTGAGAAGGCAGCAGGCAAAAGGGACCTGAGGACACTATATCAGATAACCAAGTCTCTATCCGGGAAGAGATCAACACAAGTGAGACCTATAAAAGACAGCCAAGGGAACCCAATTACCAAAGAAGAAAGACAGATTAAACAATGGGCGGACCACTTCAAAGGACTCTTGAATCGACCACCACCTACAACCCGTCCAGTAATACCAACAACAGCACGTACACAACTGCAAGTTGACACCAATCCTCCAACGAAAGCTGAAGTCTTGAATGCAATCAAGCTTCTGAAAGCTGGGAAAGCAGCTGGACCACATGGAATACCCCCTGAAGCACTGAAAGCGGACCCAGAAACGACGGCAGATATGCTGACTCCATTATTGCAAAAGATCTGGAAAGAGGGAAAGGTGCCTACTGACTGGAGGGAAGGTTACCTGGTGAAACTACCAAAGAAGGGCGACCTGGGACTCTGCAAGAACTGGCGAGGAATCATGCTCCTGTCGACGCCAAGTAAAATCCTGAGTCGCATCATCCTGGAGAGAATCAAGGACGCACTGGATACAGAAATCCGACCAGAACAAGCTGGATTCAGGAAAGGCAAATCATGTTCTGACCAAATTGCAACTCTACGCATTATCATCGAACAAAGCATGGAATGGCAATCAAATCTCTACCTCAACTTCATAGACTTTGAGAAGGCCTTCGACAGCGTTGACCGCGAAGTAATTTGGAAACTACTCGAGTACTACGGCGTACCCCAAATATTCATCAACCTTATTCAACAGCTGTACGACAACGGCACATGTCAAGTGATCCACAACGGAAAACTCAGCGAAGCGTTTGGAGTAAACACAGGAGTCAGACAAGGGTGCTAATTATCACCAATGATATTCCTAATTGTGGTGGACTGGATTATGCGTCAGACAGTGGGAAACGAGAAGACAGGGATATCCTGGACCGACGTGAAGAACCTGGAAGACCTGGATTTTGCGGATGATTTATGTTTGATGTCACACAAAATAGAAGACTTACTAGCGAAAACCGACAAACTGGTCGAAGAGGCTGGCAGCAAAGACAGTACTCCAGGTGAACATAGACAAGACGGAGGTCATGAAAATAACCAACCAACAACAACAACTGCAGCAACATCCAGCGACAATCACCATCAACGGGAGGGATTCGAAAGAGGTGACTGCATTCACTTATCTGGGGAGCATTGTCTCAACTACAGGAGGAACGGACGAGGATGTCAAATCGAGAATCGGGAAGGCGAGAAACACATTCATCAACCTGAAACCAATCTGGAAATCTTCGTCACTCAGCATCAACAACAAAATTCGGATTTTCAATACAAACGTGAAGTCAATTTTACTTTACGGATCAGAAACTTGGCGAGTCACGAAGAATATTTTCAACAGGTTGCAGACCTTTATCAACAACTGTCTTCGCTCCATACTGAAGATTAGATGGCCAGAAAGAATCACAAACAAGAAGCTATGGGAACAAACGAAACAGGAGCCAATCGCCCAACAAATATGCAGGAGGAAGTGGAGATGGATTGGACACTCGCTGAGGAGGCCGTTGAGCGACATCGCGCGTCAAGCCCTCGAATGGAACCCGATAGGGAAGCGGCGAGTGGGACGTCCAAGGGTGACATGGAGGAGATCGTGTGAGGAGGAGATGAAACAGTATGGAATAACATGGACGCAAGTGAAAAGCACAGCACAAGACAGAAGCAAGTGGAGACGTGCAGTTGAAGCCCTATGTTCCACTAGGAACCCAAGGGAACAATAATAATAATAATAATAATAGCTGTGAAAACGTGCCGTGTTCCACCTTTGTTTAAATTACTTTTTGGCAACCATTACAAATTCGTTCATTTTGCACGCAGTTTTAAAATCGCTAAGCCATGCTGGTTATTCACTAGTCTACATGTCAATATTTTCTGAATCAGACTAAAACTAATATCCCAATTACCCTCCTAACGTTTTCAAATTTCTGCAAGACGGATTGTTTTGATGTTTGTATTTATGTTTTATTTTGGAGTATTTTGTGACTCGAATACAGTTTTCTATTTCTCACTATAATTTACCACACAATAATGGCTGAGCACAACTCTTTGGTAAATTTGGCAGTTACCCTTCAGCTGTCTACCTCCCAAGCATATAGACCATCTGCTTGGTCTGCTCGTGTGAAGGCCAAGTTTGCTCTGCTGCTGATCTGTTCACAAAAGACTAAATCCAAGTTGTTATTGGCCTCCCTAAGAATGTTAATGAATGTGTTTCACATGTCACATCAGCAAAAATATACAGGTTTCTGAAAGCCACTCTTATCAAGAGGGTTGCACTAATGAACCACCAGAGGATGCACAAATTCTTCACAAATCTGGATCTTTTGATTGAGATCAAATCTATATGCTTCATCAGATGTAACAACTGGTCTCTGATTTAATAATTGACTAAAATTTTCTAAAACAAATGCGACTACTAAGATTATCAGGAAAGGTAATAGGAATTCTAGCACTTTTTCACAATCCCTCTTTAATAATGTTGTTGGGTACAGTTAGTAGAGCTGCAGGGGCTACAAAGCCCAACACAGGAATTTTGGCCATAATGTCTACTGAAACTCAGTCTTATAAAGATCCTTGTCCTCCTCCAACCAGTGAGTTGTCGAGTTGTGACGTGGTGGTTCTTATGAGTAAAACTTATGAGGAGCTGTGCATAATAAGAGAGAAACAGAGAACTAGCTATTCATCCTATAACCACGTATCTTGTTACCATAGCAGCTCCTTTTCAAGTTCTGGCAATGATTGACCAGACTCACGACATTCTCAATAGGAATTGTGCTAGGACACTGCCATTATGATGCCAGTGCTGATAGGTTCACGCTAAACTAGTCCGAAAGCGCATAAGAAGGAGCACGATAGTGATCAGCATTGTTGGAAAATATACTTTATTGTGGGACATGTCCACAGGCATCCAAAGACCTGTAGATCCTTTATCTTTACGGCAAACAGTCGAAAGTCAAGTCGCAACATAACGTGTCACACTCTACAGACAAGCCAATATCAAATAAGTTTTTGTGTTATGGAAGTAATCATGATGTAAGAAATTCCACTTTATGCTGTAAAACATACTGTTTTTCAAAAAGCTCACGACCATCATTTCAATCCAACTACATCATTCTGTATGACTGATTCACGTTTTATTCACGTTCATTTCCTTCACTTTCTCTTCCATCTTCAGTGGCCCCTAGGACTTACTCAAATGCGTAGACCTCTTTACCTATCAGTTGATTGATATCAAAACTGATCTGTAGACTCTAAGAAGCTTTGAGATTTATTCGAATACAGGCACATATGAACTACTGCAGACGATGATAAGATATATCTTTTCATTTGGACCCTGAACTATAGTGAATCACTTGCAAAAGCACTGAGACTACTCGTAATATATCGGATAACAGAAGTATTATTTTCCTTCTATACTCACAGGTAGGCGTTTGCACCGATCTCCAAGGTATGCAGATTTTGCAAACTAGACTCTTCGCATTGTTATTACCTGTAGTAATGTGCAACCAAATATTAATATTATACATTTTGTCCTGTTCTTCCTTCATCATATTAACTGGAAAGTTCTGTTGTTTATCTCTGACTACTGCATATACTCTTTATTGCAACTGACGCTTTCATTAACTGTCAGTCATTTTATTTGACCCCTACTTTGTTTAGACGCTGAATAAATCAAACTTTGTAGTATGGTTACTTGATATATTTCTTGAATAATTTTTGAGAGTTCGCATTGTTTTGTTCGTGATATGACTCTTCGAATAAATTGTCCCCAGGGTTTGATTATATCATTGAAGTCTGAGAGTTCGTGAATTAGTTGTAAGTTGTCTGCGTATCTTGCCGTGGCAGTTATATTTAGCAGTTACCTTACTAACATGCTAAAAATCAATCTCGGCACATTTAATTTCTATTCAAACTTTTCTGTTAACTCCAAAAGAAGCCTAAAAGTTTCAAAAGAACTTGGTAACCTCGAGAGAGGTTTATTTGATAGCCTGTTAATCCTGTGATTGTACTTGCTTTTCCTTTAGGAGGCCATTGTGTTTCAGAAATTTCTTGTAATCTACTTTATTTTTCTTGTTGCAGAATATCAAATAAGGTTGGTATCGGTCCCTGGTTATTCCTCCTGGATCATACTGCGGTTCTTCAATTACCAATTTTCTTTTTTAGTGGTCTTCAAGTGGGAGAGACATCCATAGGTAAAAATAGATGGGGGTTTGAGTCTTTCCATTACGCTAAGCCTGATTGAGTAAAGATTCAAAGTTTCATTTTACAATAGGTGTACACAGCTGCTCTAGTTTTGTAGCTCACACAGCACCTAAGTCATCTTCATTATGGAGGAGGTTTTGGTGTGCGCCTCACAGTTTTTAGCTAGAACTGAAAATTTTCTTTACCTCCCCTGACTTCTAATGGGGTTAATAGTCTGCAGTCCACCATGTAGGGCACCAGGTAAATGTAATTTCACGAGCACGTGGTGCACTAGAATTCAGTTGGATTTGGGCAAACTACTTGTTATTAGTAAGTAGCATAAAAACAAAAAAGAAAGAATAACAGAAGACATTTGAAAGAGATAAACATTGCCTGGTTTTCTCTAGTCTACCTCCTAATAAGATGCATACAATCTACTCTCACTACATCTACATCCACTATTTGATTATGTATCGTTAGGAGTGCATGCCTTTCCTCAGTATTTAGTGAGCCAACCTTATGTGCATGATTATAAAATCTCCAAATATTTCCTCTCCACTGGTTCCCAGTGGCATCGTCTAGTTGAACCTTCATCCATCGTCTTCGTGAAATACTTCTATTGTTGAAACTCGGTTAGTGCCCTGAGTCGGTAAAATGTCACTGGAAGCTAGAATATCAGTTCTTCTGAAGCCATCGTAAACAGTTACCAGCGGTTCAATCTAAAGTGTGCTTATGGCTGCAGTCATATAGGTTATTGACGACTCATCTGTGAAAACTTCCTCTAATGCACATTCTTTAGTATCTGTCAGTCTACTGACGCGCATTTCTTTGAGAAGAAATATCGTTGGGGATTGAACAGTACTTGAAACCGACTTAGGATATATCGCCGACTATCATTTAACTTAAAGGTCCTGTACGAACAATTACCACATTATTATTATTATTTGATCCACAAAATCACCGTCATTGGTGGTTACAAATTTTATATAGAAATCTATGTAAATTATAGTTAGGCCTGAAGAATATCTGTTTGAAAACAATATTGTTTGCTCATATTACAGTTATAAACTGACATCCTTCAAGTTTCATGCAATGAGAACAATAAATTGCATCTTCGATAAAGTAAAGAGATAGTTGATGTTTGGAAGAAACAAGTAATGGTTACATTTTTCTATTGCTGTGTATTCCTACAATTTCTCATTATTTCACCTCAATAAAACTAAAATAGTAGCATCTTTACTCAGTAAAGTTTGTTTGAACAATGCAGAACTCTCAACTTTTTATTGGAGAATGCTTAATGTTCGTACAGAACCTTTAAGTTAAATGATAGTCGGCGATATGTCCTATGACGCGACGTTGTTCGGTTTCAAACATTGTTCAATCCCTAACGATATTTCTTCTACAAGATATGCACATCAGTAGATTGACAGGTATAGATTTATATGAACATATGCATGTTAAAATTTATGGATATCGTTGGACGATTATGTGATTTATTCATATTCCAAACTGTGCGTGATTATATTCATTACCATACGGTTTGATTTGCATAAGTGATGTATATTCGCTTCTATATCTCATCTAATTATTGAGAGGACATCATAGAAATAAATTTTTCTAACTAATGAGCATGGAACTCTCCACCATCTTATATCACAGCAAGTGAAAAAATAGTAATTTTTTGAAAGTATATAAGATTGATACCTAAAAATGCTGATTTCTCCCAGAAGTTCATCAGATGTACTATATGGAAAACTATTTATGACAGTAATATATATGACATAATTTTTGAGAGCGCACACGCGCTCTAAACAGTCGTAAAAGTATAGCTTAACAATAAATAGTAGAGTCTCACTTTATGAAAACTAGTTTCCCTTGTTGGAAAATTTAAAATCTTCAGCAGGGAGAGTTTTTAGAACTTATCATCTCACTCAGTGATGGCTTTTGAAAAATTATAGTATTGCATCTGTATACTGCTACAGGTGTTCAACTATTTTAGACATGATAAGTTTGGACAAATTTATACAAATATGGAACACTTTATTTGTTTTAGAATTAAAAGATAGGAAACCAAAAATGATCATGTTAGCAATTAGAAACTTGTCGCAAATATTGTTTCATAAGTTAATAAAACAATGAACAGGTATAATATCTGTTATGAATTGTGTTCTTGTTAATTGCTATGTACCAAAGCACACCACACATTTTAATACTGTCATGTTTATTAACAATTCGTCGTAATTATCATTAGAGTGAGATTCAAGGGCTATCGTCAGATATATTTTAATAATATATGAGTTTGCATTAAATAACACTTGGATGTGGTATTAGTAAGGACTACAACAACAACAATAAGACTTTATTTAAATGAATTCTTAACTTAGTTAATATTGTTTTTAACCACATATATTTTAGTTCAGTTTTGCATATATCGGGAAGAGATGTGACACAGTGAGAAAAGACTAGGAAATTAACCCCTCTCTCCAATCCACTAAATTGCTTTTTATGCTTTTAGTATAACTTATACTGATGTGTATACATGTGTGGTAAATGCCGACTTTTCTAGGTTACTTAAGCTGCCATCTTCAGTCATGCTATATCGAGCCAAATTCCTGCATTTTCAACTCGGCGTGCTAGTGTGATTTTCGTAATTAGTCTCACAGATATTACATGATAATAGATGGATTGCATCATTTTGCCTCATCTGGTCCACTAGATCATTAAGTCAACAGTTTTAACCACTGCGTCAGCTGATTGGTATAAATTCTGCCCGAATTCCAGGCTTGCTAAGCATCACGTACAGGTCATCTGATACTATTTACTTTTACGGTAGTAATGTCGAAGCTTTAGGTCTGTTGTTATTCGAATGTCTACATTATTTACATAACGGATCTCATTTTTCTGATGAGTTTTGAATGAATTCTAGTGCGCAGTTTTCAGTTATAGTCAATTTATTTGTTTGATTTCTTCATTTCAATTTTCTGTATTCAGTACTCAAATTTAAAGTTCATGTTACAATACGATGTTTATCTAAAGGTTATACTATATGAACTTCTGTTTTCTTCTTATTCAGTTTTTCAGTCTAGTATAGACGACTAACTTTGTTGATTTCCTAACTCGACGGTGAAATAGAATCCGCTTATTTCTGTGATGTATGTGAAATAGTAAAAAAGTGTTCATATTTCTTCGTGATAGATGGGATATTCATATGTCTTCATCATAACTTGGGGCTAGAACCACATGTCATCAAAACAGTATGTTTACTATTACCAATGTGTTGAACGATACCGGAGATATTGGTGTTCTGCCTGCTGCTTCATCTGACTGTCTTCATGTTTTGTCTTGAAATTTTTAGGATAGCAGGCATAATAATAGAAATACCTTCATCCTGTAAAATTCGTTTTACGCAGAACGGAATTTTCAGCATATTTTCCAGTAAGATATTCAGACCGTACGTCATTCGATAAATCATCAAACACTCACAGCAATTGGTCGATGTTCTGTTTCACTGCAAGTACACGTGGACGTAGATATTCAGTTAGATTCAAAGCATGACGTATGACATGACTCCTCCGAAAGACATTCCAGAATTATATGTGATACTGATCATTTCTGATGCATTCTTCAAGAAAGCCAATTTGAACTTTGCTTCACCAAGCTTGAGATAAAAGTGGAGTACATGGCTCAACTCGTTTACTGTCCATGTGGGCTTGGATTTCTTTCAAGGTATAAAGAATTCTCATTTTGTGTAATCAAGAACACATGAGCCAGCAAAAAATCTCTTTTCTTAAATAAATCACCTGCACAGCTTTGAACTAAAGTTGTGAAAAGGGATCTCTCTGCTGACGCATGTGTTCTTAATTGCAAAGGAAACAATGGGCTGATCACGTCAAGGACTCGTGAACAGACCACCAATTGCTACTGGTTCAGAAATAATACCAAAAGCCACAGTACTGCTAGTGAACATCAGTCCTAAAACAAAAGTGGAAGTTTTGAATTACATATAGCTACTAAAAACCGGGAAGGTGACAGGACCATACGGAATTTCTCCTGAAACAGTATAAACACAGAGACTTCAGGGGAAGTCCTCACGCCACTACTGGAGAACATCTGAAAGGAAGCAAAGATTACAAGAAGAAATACTTTTTTCAACTCTCAATGAAGGATTTTAAAACCCTTGTGAGGAACAAAACTACTGTCCACACCAAGCAAAACTGTAAGTTGCGTAATCCTTGAGTGACTGGAAGGTGTTGCGGTTGTGATACTCCGCCCACGACCAGCTGGGTTCGGGTAAAGTGAATCGTGTACGAACTACTTTGCAACGCTTCACATTACCATTTAACAGAGTATACGATGGTAATCAAATCTCTACCTCATTTTCAAACACTTTGAAATGGCCTTCGGTAGCGTTAACAGTGTAGTGATTTCGAAAGTGCCTCAACAATGCGAAGTGCCCCAAACCTTAATCGACCTAATTCAACAGCTACATGATGGCGACAAATATCAATTGATTCATAAGACAGAGCTCAGCGAAAACTTTAAAGTGAAGAGAGGAATAATACGAAGCTTCCTACTGGGATTGATGATAATACTGATTTTGGCTCACTGTAACATGAAGCTGCCCACAAGGAGTGAATAGACATAAAAACATTAGAGATCTAAGGAGGCCTTTTAAGATGTAGATTTTGAGAATGATATATGTCGCGGAAACTCGAAGAATTACAGGCAAAACCTAACAAGTCATCAGAAAAGACAATGAAGACAAGATTTCTAGTTAAAATAAAGAAATCAAAGGTGATAGAGATATCTAATCCACAAAAATAGCCAGCACAAATCACCATCACAGGATAGAATTTGATATCACCACTTTCACTTATCTGGGAAGCATAGTTTCAGCTACAGGAAGACAGCAGGGATGAGGATGTTAGTGACAGAACTGGAGAGGCAAGACAGGCATTCGATAACTTGAAATCAGCCTGGAATTCCTCTTTAGTCAGAATGCAGGAGAGCATCCCAATTTTCAAAACTAATGTCAAATCAGTGTTTCTATATTGGTTCAGATACTTGGCGTATCACGGTAAGCACTTCCAACAAGCTTCATACTTTTATCAACACCTGCTTTTGCTGGCTTTGTTGCTGCAGATATTTTGATTGAACTAGCGTATACACATATCCTAATACTTCCTCGCATTTACAATTGTGCCCTAACGTTGCGATTACTCGACATCCGCAACGTAATTCAAAAGGCACTTGCGAAGGAATACGATAGTGTATTCTTGCAGCAATCAAAATTCAAAAATCGAGCGAGTGCAAAAGTATCAATTGTTAACATGCAAGATTTAGAGTAATAAATAAATGAAAGTACAATTACACAATGAAAGTATAGTACGATTATGAGTAATAAAACGGGTCACTACAATAGCCCCTCCGTAGAATGCAGGTAAATGAAATTTACCTGTATTCGGAATGATATTGTAAATTACAATGACACAAAAAATATATGAGTTTTTGTTATGAAAACCGAATTGAGGATTTTAAGTTTTTGAGGTTTGATAATAAAACTGTATATATGCAAAAATGTTAACAACTTCGAAACGAACCAAAATGTTTAGAAAGTTGTGCAACATGTAACAATAAAAGCAGAAAAATTATTAGAATAATAATGGGGTTGTTATTGTAAAGAGTTACAGAATAGATTTATAACTTACATGCAGTTAATAGTACCGTAATAAGGTAGTATGGAAATGAATTGGGTAAACATTCAGTTACCTCTATTTCCATGAAAGCTGATTGTACAAGTGGAATTGTACAAGAAGAGATGGCTGTGCCAGAGAAGAGTGCAGCAGTAGCTGCTGCTGATACGGTTGAAAGTGAACGTCCGTCAGCATGTTGTAGTTGTTGCTGGGGTGTTGTTACTCGGCGTTGAGGAGTAACTTGAATTGATGTTTGCTGAGGTTGGAGAGTAGAAGTTGGTTGATTGATAACCATTCCAACAAGAGCAGTTGGCACAAGCTGTGGTAAACCAGTGCTTTGAATCAGCTGACCGTTAGGAACAACAGTCATAACTTTTAATGGAGCTCCTGGTGCCAGAGTGATAAACTGGGGAGTAGTATAGGAGCGTGAAGTTACAATACCAGGTTGACCACTGACAGGGACGTCAGTTGCCATCATTGTTGGTTGTTGCTGATGTTGTTGGATATAAGTTGGCTGTTGAGCTGGTTGTAACTGATGAGCTTGTGCTTGAATCTGTTGTTGTTGAGGTGATTGGGTAAACTGTTGTAATTGAACAGCTGTAGGACCGGCTTGAGTAAATGGAGTTGCAGACCATTGTAAGAGTGTTTGCACACCTGTAGACAATGCTGAAGCTTGAGGACAAAGAACTGGAATTGAGGTGTTGCATAACAGCCAGCTGCTATAGCTGCTTGAGTATCAGGGTGAACTGGGATAGCAGTCGCTGTGCCGCCAGGTCCGGAGGTACTTTTAGCAGAAATATCAGTAATTATACATCCAAATGTTATGAAGTTATAAAAGTTAATGCGATGACAAAGATGATTTATTCCACTGTGTATAATTCGAAATGATTTAGTCCATCCATCAGCTATGTCTGGCTCGCCAATTTGTTGTGCTATGAGCAAACACAAAAATGAGTTCAGGATATCTAATAAATATATAGATCCACGAAGGTTAAAGTTTTAGTAATCCAACAAGTGTAACAACGCATCGAGGTCAAAAGTCGTCGTCGTCGGAGTCAGCAAGTTATCGTAGGGCTCACCAATTTGTTGCTGCTATATTTTGATTGAACTAGCGTATACACATATCCTAATACTTCCTCGCGTTTACATTTGTGCCCTAACGTTGCGATTACTCGACATCCGCAACGTAATTCAGAAGGCACTTGCGAAGGAATACGATAGTGTATTCTTGCAGCAATCAAAATTCAAAAATCGAGCGAGTGCAAAAGTATCAATTGTTAACATGCAAGATTTAGAGTAATAAATAAATGAAAGTACAATTACACAATGAAAGTATAGTACGATTATGAGTAATAAAACGGGTCACTACAGCTTCATATTGAAGATCAGAAAGTCAGAATGGATTGGCAACATGAAAATCTGAATTAAGTAAAATAAGTGATAATTAAGAAATTAATGAATGTTCAAACTGATTGTGTAATAAGCAATTATATTTGAAGTGATCACAATATCGAAATAATTAGAACACAGGTAAATCGTAAAAGGCTTAGTGTAAGGAGTGGAAAGTGTCTCTTTTCACATTCATTTAATGATGGTCAAGGTATAGGAAGTGACAGCATGTATTACATTTTGTGTATTGTGTTGAGAAAGTTACATATAACAGTGTGGAATCAAAGATGAGGATCTAACTGCAAAGTAAATACTTCTTCTCTCAAGCCTCTTACCTTCTTAGTGTAATTGTGGTATTTAGCACTAAATACTGCCATTACAAGTGCGTCGATGGCATAGCGGTTAGGACGCTAGGCGACCATGCACATGGTCCAGGGTTCGATCCCCGACCGACGCACTTCTTTACCTCACTAAGCCACAAATAATGCTGGTAGAGAGGAAAGGTTGGGCATGAAGCTAGCAACCCCATCCTGTAAAAATTAAACACTGCTACAGAAACTTCAGGCCACTAGCTTGAGGCTCTACTTTCCACTGGGAACGTGAAGGAATAAAAAAACTGCCATTTCATAGCATGCTAAAGATAATTCTCTCGCTCACTATTCACTTAATTATCCAGCTCGACTGTCGACAACAGATTTGAATATTCACACCAAGGTTTTAAAAATCATTTTCGATAAAAGTGAATTTCATTCCGTTGCCGAAATAAACAAGAAAAGTAATTCCATATCAGTTTGTTTCTTAGATATGTCACATAGTGAAACAGAATTATTTACTTGATGACAATGTTTCGAACACAATTTATTGTTCATAATCATATCAGTTATAACCACAGAACTTCGAAACTTTCATTTTCAAAGAGAAAAGTAAACATGCACTTTCAAGCACTGCATTGCGATGCTTCACATGGAGTGCGCAGAATATTGCAAGCAGCGTACTTCAGTTTCGACTTAATGTTCGGAAAACGCTCAGTTAATGAATATCAATCACTAACGAAATGTATTGCAGGATGAACGTATATCTGAAAATAAAATGGTTAATAGCAAATTGTCAGTCAGGTTATTATCTTTCCAAGAAGTTTTCAAAATGTTCACTGAGCGTGACTTGTAATACGTTTTACAGGAATTTATTGTTATCGTGTTTCATTTTTGTATGAATGGAAATTCGTCTGATTGAATAAATACTTTACGCTAATAGTAATCATGAATGGACAGTGAAGTTTTACACTCGTTGCAGTAGATAGACAATCAAAGCAAAGCATTACAATTTCAGTCTCTCTCAAGATAGGTTCCTATCACTTTTTGAGAATCAGCATAATAAATGCCCTTCCTGATCATCAGTAACCACATCACATTAGTGTTTCAAAAGTAGCCGAGATATTTCTCAGGACTTTTCACCTTTAAATAAAAATATCTAATTCCAATAACAATGGAATTAAACCCCATGTAAAGTAAAACTTAATGATAAATTACAATCTCATTATGTTATAAGACTATTGTGGACTTCAAACTTTCAATTCACCATATCATAAACACAGTAAAGACCGAGGTAAATCTGCAAAAGTAGTGTTTCCACAGTTTCGTCGGAACGTATTCCAGGCATAGATGCTTTTATGCTGACCCATCATTCACGAAGAGACGTTGTAACACTGTTTTATCACTTTTCCACAGAAATTCTAGTGATAGCAATAGTAACACCATAGATTTCAAAGGAGACTGAATGCGTAAGTTAAGGTATTGACGCCGGCAAACTGTTTGATTTTGTTTCAGGTCAACATAATTTGTTAATTCCATATCCAAAGTTCCACCTACAGGATGATATTTAAAGTGTGAATTATACCACTTCAAAGCATCGAAAGCTATAACATTCTCTTTAATAACTGGTCATGTTATCATAAATATTCTGTGAAAACTCACTCTGTTCTTCAGTTGCTAAGTGGTAAATAAAAAGTTGTTAAAGTTGTTAACCGATTCCAGTTAAGTTGTTTTCAGTCGTAGGCGGACAGCAAATCCATAGTACTTTCTGGAGAATTATTCCACATAAGTTTTGTTTCGATTATTTTACACTTGTTAGTAGGGTAGCGATATCTCATATATATATATATATATATTTCATAAATAGCTGGATAGCGATCATCAATATAAAAATTAAACCTGAGAAACCTCTTTTGCAGGTACCAACTCGACCGATAGCTGCTACCTTGACGTGGTTGTCGGGCTTGCGTATCGCAATGACCCAACGAGCTATATTGGCTGGAAATTATGTTCCTTTAGGTCCTACCATGCCAGAAAGGTTGTTTGGATAGCGGTTATACAAAAAAAGCAGCTACCCAATCCAATACTATGATTCAAACAAACTCACAAAATATCATGCTGGATCGGTCGGGGCCTGGATTAACAACGACCGCGCTTCCTGCTGCTGTGTCGCAGGGCAGAAGTGATAAATATGCTACTGAGACACACCAAACAAGAATGAACAAACAAAAACAGGCCGCGTGTTATCGGCCTCAAGCAGTTGTCCCCTGGGCTCTGCGGTCACGCAACACTAAACTTTTCTCTCTCCCCTCCTCAGGCGTGAGGCTAGCAACCTCACCCTGTAAACAAAGCTGCTACAGAAACTTCAGCACGATGCATCTCCTTGCTACAAAACAAAAAGTCTGTTTGGGGACATGGAATGTCCGCACCATGTACGAGAATGGCAAAGCTGCCCAGATAGCAAACGAAATTAAAAGATACAGAATTCAAGTACTGAGGATATGTGAAAGCGGATGGAACGGGAATGGATTCACCAAATTGTCAACGGGTGAGTCAGTGGTCTACTCCGGCCACCCAGAGGATAACCACATGCACATTGAGGGCGTGGCTATCATGATGTCACCAACGGCAACGAAGACCTTGATGCACTGGGAGGCGATCTCGCCCAGGATAATGACCGCCAGATTCAACTCCAAATGAAGGAAAGTGTCAGTTATACAATGCTGTGCACGTGCAAACAACGAAGACCTCGAAAAGAAAGAAGAATTCTACAGAAAACTACAGGCAACAATTGACATTACTCCAGTTGGTGGCATTGA
Organism: Trichobilharzia szidati; assembly: GCA_944472155.2. Lineage (NCBI taxonomy): Eukaryota > Metazoa > Platyhelminthes > Trematoda > Strigeidida > Schistosomatidae > Trichobilharzia > Trichobilharzia szidati. Next base: position 25,154,966 of record OX235276.1, on the reverse strand, counting down.
AATACTAATGTGAGACATGAACGCCAAACTGGGATCAGACAACACAGGAAGGGAACTCATCATGGGTGGAGAAGCTCTTGGAGAAATGAATGAAAACGGAGAACTCTTCGCCGACTTCTGCGCCTTCAATGAACTAGTGATTGGTGGCAGCGTATACAAACACAAGGATATCCACAAGGCTACATGGGTGTCACCAGATGGGCGAACCAAAAACCAAATTGACTTCATCTCAATCTCAAGGAAGTGGAGGCGCAGCCTACTGGACACAAAAGTAAGAAGAAGAGCAGACGTTGACTCAGACCACTTCCTCGTACAAGAGACAATTCAAATCAAATTAAAATCTTTCAGAGAAACAGGAGCTGCAGATAGACCACAAGCCAAGTTCAACACTCAAAACCTGAAGGACCAGGACACAAAGGACATCTTCACTGCAAGCATAAACGACAAAGCCGAGACACAAATCAACACAAGCGAAGAGGTCAGCGTCGAAAAGCACTGGAACAACTTGAAAACAGTGTGGAGTCAAACCTGCATGGAAGTTCTAGGCAGAAAGAAGAGACAAGACAAATAGTGGCTCACTACGGACAGAGAGACTGATAGAAGAGAGAGGGATGGTGAAACAAAAGATTCTCCAGTGCACCGATGAGCAACAAAAACAGGATTTGAATGCAAGCTAAAAGACACTGAACAAAAGAGTAAAGAAGAGTGCCAGGGTAGATAAAAGAAAATATTATGAAACCATGGCAAGTGAAGCAGAACAAACTGCAGGCAAAGGAGACCTCGCAACACTCTACCAAACAACTAGGTACCTTTCGGGCAAAAGTTTGCCACAAATTAAGCCAGTGAAGGATGACAATGGAAAGTCACTCACCAAAGAAGTGGAACAAGGGAAACGCTGGGCTGAACACTTCAAAAGACTACTAAACCGACCGCCACCTACAACGCGCCCAACAATACCAACGACGGAGACAGAGCTACCAGTGAACACCAACCCCCCGACGAAATCAGAAGTCCTGAAGGCAATCAAGATGCTGAAATCTGGAAGAGCAGCAGGACCAGATGGAATCCCAGCAGAGGCATTGAAAATGGGCCCAGAGACAACAGCGGACTTGATGACGCCACTACTACTGGAGAAGGTGTGGAAAGTAGGCAAAGTACTTGAGGATTGGAAGAAAGGAGAAAGGAATGGCAGTCACCTCTCTATCTCAACTTCGTCGGATTTGAAAAGCCCTTCGACAGCGTTGATCGAGAGGTGCTTTGGCAACTACTTCGCTACTATGGGGTGCCACCGACAATTATGCATCTCATCCAACAGCTGTATGACAATGCTGCATGCTACGTAATCCACAGTGGGAAACTTACGGAATCCTTCGAAGTGAGGATAGGAGTAAGACAAGCTGGCTGCCTACTATCACTAATCATTTTCCTGATTGCGGTAGACTGGATAATGTGACAGACAGTTACCGGGCAACGAGGAGACAGACAAGTATAAAATGAACCCACACAAAATACTTGGAGGATCTGGACTTCGCCGATGATATATGTCAGATTTCCCACAAAATGGAAGATATGCAAGCGAAAAGCAACAAGTTGGCAGAAGAAGCATCAAAGATAGGACTTTAAGTGAACATAGAGAAAACAGAGGTGATGAAGATTCATGGACAAGAACAACAACAACCGACAACGATCAGCATAAATGGGAGGAACCTGAAAGAAACAACCTCTTTTACCTAATTGGGAAGTATCGTCTCAATTACAGGCGGAACTGACGAGGATATCGAAGCAAGAATCGGAAAAGTAAGACAAGCTTTCACTACTCTCAAGCCTGTGCAGAGGTCAACATTACTCAGCATCAAAAATAAGATCCGGATTTTCAACTCCAATGTGAAGTCAGTGCTATTATACGGATCAGAGACTTGGCCAGTGCGTCATAAAGAGCATCTCAAACAAACTACAGACCTTCATTAACAGTTGTCTTCGCTCAATACTACTCAAGATCAGATGGCTGGCCAGGAAAGATCAGCAACCGAGATCTCTTGGAGCAAACCGACCAGGAACCGATTGTGAAAAAAGTAGGCAGAAAGAAATGGAGATGGATTGGCCATACTTTGAGGAAACCATCAAGTGACATCACTAGACAAGCCCTTGAGTGGAACCCGAAAGGGAAGCGGCGAGTCGGTCGTTCAAGGGTGACTTGGAGGAGGTCATGTGAAGAGGAGATGAAAACGTGTGGGCAGACATGGAGCCGGGTGGAGACTCTAGCAGAGAACCGAACGCAATGGAGACGCACGGCTGAAGCCCTATGTTCCTCTAGGAATTAAAATAAAACCATAATAATAACAACTCCCTGACATGGAATCGTACACTTGGTCAGACCTCTGCAAATATAATTGATTTGATAAGGTAGTTATATGAATTCATTGCCTAAAATATCTCGGGAATCAATAAAGTGTATCGGGAATGAGCAACTTAATATTGGTATAAATGTTGTTGAAGACAATCACTGTGTGCTGTTTCATTATGTTTTTAGGAGTTGTTATACGCAAACGTTTCATTAGCATATTTATGACTACCATGACTCCAGTAAATTACTGTAAGCTTCTGCCACAAGAGTACAATTTGTCATTAAAAGCAGGTAAAAAATGAAAGCGGATAACGGCTTCAAATTCTGATCAATGATTCCAAACAAATATATGTCGTCTACATGACTTATGTATTCATAGGCCAGATATGTGGCAAACATCACCAGTTGATCTCAGGTACCTTCAACAGCTGTTGCAGTTGTAACGACGAACCTACGAAGTCATTAAACAAATCAAATAAATCAAAAAAGGTAACTGCCACTAGGTCAATTTCCACATCATTCGCAAAAGTCACGTAGAAATGCACCTGCAATGTAACTGTTCCCTAACGCCACATACCTCATATGCCTAATGGTTTCGGTGGAGTCGAAATCTATGTCAACATTTCTAGCATTCACCAAAGAGACTTCAAAGAGCAATGTAGTAGGTCTTCCACCTAAAAGTGATCTGAGGAGCTAAAAGAGGAGATTAACTATTATTCTATTATATCGTACGACATTTATGTAAACTGAAACTTCATTTGATTTTGTAAACTAAGAAGTCATTTATATAGATACATCACAGTCCTCTTCTTACAGTTTCATTGAAATGTAATATACACGAATGTTTTTATGCTGACTTATCACTCACGAAGTGGTATTGTGACACTGTGTTACCGCTTTTTCCATGAATACTACTGATATCATTCAGATAATGATATTTATTGAACAAGTGATAGTAGCACTAGACATTTGAGTTAAACCTATACATTTTCAAGAAGACTGGACACGTGAGTCAAACGACTGACGCCGATAAATTTTTACGACTTCAGTTGAGGTAAGAATTATTTCTTAGTGTGAAGTGAAGGTAAAGTGTATAAAAATGAAAACTTAGATGATTTTGCTCTTCTCTAATCATCTATATCTCTGAAAACTGAAATTTCATCTTTAGGAGCTGATCTAGACGATCAGAAATATCTTGTAGAAACTTTCTCTCTGTCTCGTTTGCTGAGTGAAAAGCCAACCGGAAATATCATATTCTATCTGGTTCATGAAAATTCTGTTTTGTTCAGTTTAATTAAAATAATCTCTACAAATCTGGATTTTCTCGTGTGTTGAATAGGGAATTAGCGTCTAGATTCATAGCTTTGAGTCATTTGTAATCCGGAATTGAACAGACAGATGAGGAATTGTTATTGAAAGTCTGTAATATCTTGACGTATGTAACCGTGAGCAAGGCATGCTGATAAACATCATACTTATCAAATAATTCGAGCAAGCTTATTACCACCCGATGATTCGTCACATCGTCACTAGCATTTGTTTTGGGGTTAAACAAGCAAACATATGACACACTGATTACCGTGAATGCACCTGAATAATATCAGGTCTTCAATCCAATTTGACAAGATAATCCTGAATTAGAATATTTTTAATGAAGGGAGAAATATGTGGCACGTGTATCTTAAAAGATTATCATCTGACTACTTCTCATAAGATTTAGGTAACTATGTTTGCATTGAGTATCTTGCTTTGAGGACGTCGGCTTTCACTGAAAGATTGAAATACGGCTTTACTTTGTCTATCCCAATAGGAACTACGTTATCGAAATTAAGCCAATATCTAACGCATACCACGATTACATGTATCACTCCATTTCTCAAAACCCTATTAGATTGGAATCCAATACTCTTTTATCTGGAAATTGAGCGGATATCTAGTTTTTAACTTACCCGGAGTAAGCGCTGATAAATTTGATGCAAACAACGTTTTCAATAGATATAAGAATAAAACTTGGGCACTGTGGTAGAGTGTAATTCCATTATGGGTAAATTTTATTTTGATAGAGTCTCACAGTGTTATACAGTAATATTTACTGATCAGTAAATATTACTGTATAACACTGTGAGACTCTATCAAAATAAAATTTACCCATAATGGAACGTTTTCAATAGTTTGATTTTAGAGATGAGTTGAGAACACCTACAAAAGTTTCATTATGCGCGAACTGATACAAGATGTAAGGAATGTTGTTCTTTCAGCCGTTTAGTAGTTTTTTGTGGAAATAAATGTTACACCATAAGAAATGCGCAAAAATAAAATTTCGTCCCTACATATATTGTTGCTTTTTTATGACCAGGTTTGCGGTTTTACCTGAAAGATTAGTCAAAAGCACTTTAACACATAAAGTAATACCACAAGCGGTTAAAGTGAGGTAATTAAAATTATTTCAGTTTTCCATTTGAAGTGCTGACAATAACATTCACGTGTTTAACTCAACAACTTGTCACCCTGATTACCAAAGCTGTATGTCTTTTATAGTATGATACGCACAAAATAAATTTACTCTCAACAGTGGTTTTTAGGTTGGTCAGTGAATTAGTGCCAAAAAATCGACTAATTTGTGTGAATTTCATTACATACCAATCGATAAATTTCAGAAGTGTAATAAACTTATGAATCCTCGTCACGTTTCTTCAACCTACTTGTCAGCTAGTAGAAATATGCACGTTAAAATAACTTACCACATTTCCACAATATATGGCGATGTCTGATAAGAACTTTGACTCGAAGCAAAAGAGCTTTCATTCGAATGCACCCTATTCAGACGAATAGATCATTATTTGTATCTTATTAACTAATAAGATGTTGACAAGAGAAACTTCATTACTCCTAAAATTCCAAAACATACTAACCTACGTGTTATTCAAATTAGGAACACTTGACCTCCGGTTATCGACAGGATGGTAATAATGGTGAATGCCACGTCTGAAACTTAGTATTTTTATTGTGCGTTAATTCAACACCAAGTACCTCACTTTTTCTCAACTTGATATTCACTGTGATTATTATGCCTCTGGATGTGCAGGTGGATACGTCAGTAGATTTTAAACTTTATACACAGGCGCATTCATCGGGATACTGTCAACAGGTTCCAGGAACCAAATTTTTCTTTGTATAGTTAGTGGCTTCAGTTGGAGAAAAATAGCTTCTTGAGAAGCTGAGCCTGCTTAGATTCACCTAACATTATTCACTAAAGATAAATTAACTTTGAGTTATTTTTGAAGAGAGCGATTAGGAACTCACTGCAACCTGTCATCAGATAAAGAATGTAATTCGTTTCAGTATTTGGATCAAGTATGCAGAATGACGTTCAGAAATATTCAGTGGAAACGATAATGAACGAATGTCTTTTTAGCGCTTATTAGTAGTAATTGCATTTTAGCTGTTCGCATGTAGTAAAATAACCTGTACAGTACTCCTAGGTTTTCCAGTGCTTCCCTAACTGATGTCAACTCATGATGAAATCCCTACAAAACAAATTCTTGAAAATCTCAAAATTATAAAGGTAAGTCTGCATTTAAATGAATGCAAATTTCATTGCCTTAAGAAGTGCTCAGGAACAATCCCCTTTTCAATGTTCTTCTAAGAATAGTGATAAGATAAAACAATGCATGGATAAAGTTGAATAATATGCAGAGCTAAATAAACGTGGTGAAGTTTCTATGAAAACCAACCCCTTTAGATAAGTGTCTTCCTATTGATCGTATATACAAAACAGAATAAAGGTTCAGTTAAAGAGAAAAACAAAAAATTCTTGATTTACTGTTTTACATAAACTGACTGATGTGTGTTAAAAAACATTTTAATTTGACGTATGCGGTTAATGATAGACATCAAGACGATATTGATCTCACTGTATACTGAAAGTGACTCCATTTAAATTTCACAAGAATTTTGAAGTTATATATAAAAATATGTAATTTCAATAACTCACGAGGTTCTGAATTTGTGAAAGAAGCAATGATCGTAGTTTTTGAAAATTCACGTAATTTATAGTTGTACGTAGTCTGATTTCAGAATGATAACTGATTATATATAATCTCAGCAAGTAATTCACTTATTTTACAAGCCAAGTGAATGAAAATACATTGAAAACTGAAACATGCTAAAATGGATTCACACTCATAACCGAGTAGCCAAATTAAACTTTCAGCCTGCATTTTTTAAATTGGATATAAAATTCCAACCTGACTCCGGTTTCGATTAAAATCCTAAAGAATTCGAAAGTGGAATAATTATTGTAAAGGCAATATTGGTTTATTTCATCGGAATACGATACACAGAGATGTCATTGGAAGTTAACGAAATTACGGTACTACTGGTCACATGTAGAGAGAGTTACACCTCCTCAAAAATAATAGAGCCGGAAAGTTGTCTCCCCACGTTGTCGCAAGGACGTTGTTGAAGAAACAAAACCTGTTGACTACTAAGTGAAGAAAGACGGTTTCAGTGACAAAAGAACACAATATTAAAGAGTAAATTCTAACAAAAATTGTGAACAGAGGATTGTCGAATTCACGATAAAGCTTTCAATAATACAGCGAAGTAAAATCAGAATATAAACAACGAAAAGTAGAAGATCAAAGAAAACAGGAAGGAAATTTGCGAACTCGGACAGTTAGATCGTATTAAGCACCAACCCAAAATTATAATTCAAACGGAAACTGTGAAACCATGAAATATCATTTTACCCAGAAAATCACAACTCAAGTTGATTGGGATAAACTAATTAAAAATTTTAGAAATCTAGTGTATTCATTACAAATCGAAGATCGTATAATGCTTGCAATGATGTTGATCTCTCTTATCAGTCTTATAAAACATATAGCCTGTCAGAAAGAATTTCGTGTAAATTGAAACTGTGGTGGTGCCTTTATTGAATGCTGCTTTCAAACTATTTCAGTTACCTCCAAAAGTCGCAATGAATATTTCACCTCATTTAAGAATGCCGTCGCAGTGGACTTTGTTCATTTCGATGTGAAGGTCGATTTTTCAATTTTCTTATTGTCTATTTTAATTGAAACTAAGCCATGACAGGTAGAAACAATGATGTTATTATTACAGGTGTTCATTTTCTACAAAATTCAAAACTGTTGACTGCACATGCAACAAAAGTTAGCGAAACACGATTTAGGAAGTGTTGACGACCTCCCACATGCATGAAATATATCTTCATATGTAAAATACACTGGATTTTATTCGTCATATAAACATCTCATTTGTCGTTGATCAGACACAACTTGAGTAACTGATGAATTTGCAATAAATCGTGTCTTAAATTTTGAATATGGTTGTCATGCAGACGCGGTCTTATTTGGAATTGTTTTGTGTGCTTTTTTTGTTCTCCATCATTCGTTTTACGGTTTCTTTCAATAGAATGCGTTCATTCCTATCTGTTGCTTTACATCTAGGCTTGTCGAAACATAACTGACTGGTTTTAAAATCGTCCGCATAATTTGATTTTTGTCCAAAACGTGTAAGCTTATGGATAAAAATCTAAGATCCCCAAGATGTTATTCGTCAAGGTGTTTTGGTTATACAGGCGAGTGTACACATTGGTTCATATTCATTGCTGAGAGACAGTTAATTAGCATAAATTCACTTTGTCCAAATATAAATTATAATAACAATTGTTCCCATGGATTCCAAGTGGAACATAGGATTTCAACAACACATTTTCACATTCTTACATTATCTGCATTCCCTTCAGCTGAGTTCACGATTGCCATTACTCTCTTATCTTCTCCTCACACAGCCCCCTCCATGTCACCCTAGCACCTACTACCAACTCGTCACTTCCCACTGGGATTCCACTCGAGCAATGGCCTGGAGCGGGATGTCACTCGATGGCCTCCTCAATACATGACCGATCCACCCCTATTTTCTCCTTTATACTTGTTGAGCGATCGGCTCTTGGTTGATTTGTTCCCAGCCAGAGTTAATTTCCATGTCTTTCCACACATGTTTTCTCACTGATGCCAGGTAGTGTCTCTGAATTTGCTGTGATGGCTACAATGAAGGCACTTTTCAGTTTCAGGCTTAGCCTGTCTGCCGTAGTTCCGAAGGCTTTCAAACTATACTTAGATGTTACTTCCACTAGGGAACAGTCTGCGCCCACATCTGCTGCCCTTCTCAACTTTGAATCCAGCAGGCTACTTCTGCACTTCCTTGAGTGGCATTTAGACGAAGTCTATCTGGTTTGCGGTATGTCCGTCAGGTGAAATCCATGTTGCTTTTTGTATATCCTTGTGCTTGAACACACTGCCTCCAATCATCAAATTATTGAAAGCGCAGAAGTCTGAGAACAGTTCTCCGTTCTCATTCATATGCCCAGAGCCTCTCGACTCATGATGGGTTCTCTTCTTGTATTATCTGCTCCCAGCTTGTCATTCATATCACCTGTAGGGATTTTGGTGTCGCCATTTCGAATGTTGTCCATTACTGTTTGTAGTTTTCTGTAGAAATTTTTCTTCTCTTCTTCTGAGTTGTTTGTAAGCTCGTAGCATTGCACAGTTGTCACCAGCTTTCCTTCTGAGTTTTATCTTGCTGTCATTATCCTAAAGGAGGTGAGCTCCTAATTCAAAATAGCTTTGGCTACCTGTGGTGACGTCGTGATAGTCACTGCCTCAATGTACTTGTGGTTGTCTTCAGGGTGACGGAGTAGATTATTGGCTCTCCACTAGACAATTTGGATAATCCACATCCATTCTATCTGCTCTTGTAGATTCCCAGCACTTCCATGCCATATCTTCTCATTTCTCCAGCTGCCTGGGCAGCTCTCCCAGCTTCATACACTGTATGAACATTCAACGTTACAATTCTTATATTTGCCTTCATCAAGAGAAGGCGTATTGGTTGACTGACTTACTGAAGGCGTTCGCCAGTCCACGTCACTGAGACTCTCCGATTCCAACGAAGAACAAGTATGTTCTTCATATTTTTTATATTTTTATTATTTCTATTGTGCATTGAAGTTTTTGTAGTAGTTTGAATGGCGTTGGCAGGTAGGGTGGCTGTCCCCACGGCTAACACTCCCACTTTCCCGAGCCTGCGACTGGCTGGTAAAATGACAAGGTAGTGAACTAGGCGAGTTTATTGTCATCATGATAATTAGACATATTCCGCATTAGTCAGTATTGAAATATGCTCGCAGATTTCAGCACTATCATTGCAATGTATAATGACAACAGATTTCAGCTGGAAGGCCTCTCTTGAAGTGTCGTGCTTTTTGAATCTCACTAAGAATTCAACTCGGAAATATCAGAACAGATGGAAATTATCTCACTCAATGAAGGCTTCTAATGCTCAGAATATCCTTCCAATTCTATGCAAAACGAATGCCTGTTGGTAAGGAATTCCATGCAAATTGAAGCTGGCTGCAAACTAGTTCAGTTCTCTCCAAATTCCATCCTAATTATTTCACCTGATTTGATGATGGCTTCTTAATACGCCTTGCTTATTTCAAACTTGACCGACGTTTTCAGTGTGCTTGCTATTTATTTAAATGGAAGTTATACTGGGACAAACATAATTTAAGATTTTAATAACACAGGTGTTTGCGTTCCACGTAATTTGATATCCTCAACGAGCAATAGTTGTCCAAACGCAAGAAGAGTTGCCAAAACATGATTCAGAGATTTCAGAAGTGTGGACAAACTTCACAACTGTGTCAGAGTGGTAGAAATATCTATGCAATTTCATGTCATAATTATGAATATCCTGTGACTACTTGTCATTTGAAGGCAATGTGAATGACTGCAATAATCGTATATTCTGGAATAGCCTTTCACTCATTCTCGAACTATGATTGTCACAAAAATGTTTTAAGCACGTGTTTTCTTTACTTACTTTTTCCTGTGGATATGTTTTGGAAATTATTGAGTATTCGAGGGAAAGTGTATGGCTTGTGGAATAATGTAAGTATTTAAGTAAAATTTAATTATAAATTTACTCGATAAAATGTGTCCGGTGTACCACACAAACAATGAATTGGGGTGAGGATAAACGTTTCCGTGTTTTAAATTTCCAGCGCTTCAGGTTTTGCTCATCTTTCGTTGGCTAGAACAGTGGCATTCAGTTATTTTTATGATTCATCCTCGGTAAGTGCTATCGTGTGCGGCTTTGTGTTATCCGTTGTTTGCATGCAACTGTGATGACTATAAATATAACATTTGACTATTCTAACGTTGTTTAACTGTTTTTTATACAGATACAATGCTCTTTTGGTTGGAAACTCCCTTGAAGCTGGTTACCCATTATGGTGGTTATCAGTGACTACGATCCCGTGGGTCCCAACGCATTTCTTGAGTTATGGTTATACGTACAGTATTTTCTACTTGGATATTTCTCACGCACATAGTCTGGTATCCTGTGTTTCTTGCGAATTAACTTTGACAAGTTGTGGCAATAATGTGCTTCGCTAACGAGCCCTTTTTCTGGAATTTCATCGCAGGTAATTAATGCGAGCGGAAGCAGCACATATAAAAGAAGCTGCGGACACATTAGAAGAGTCTCAAAAGAGGAGGAACTTATATATTGCTGACAGTGACAACCTCTTTCACATACCAGTATGTGGCTACGTTCACATAGAGAGGAAAATTTGGCGAATGAGACTTTGTGTAGTAGTGAGATAATTTTGTGGAACTGTCATCTAGCCTGTATGTTTCTCTTTAATATTTTTGTCCCTCAGACCACTTGCAAAGTATTGTCAAATGTATTCTTGTATTATGATTCTATGGCACAGTTACTAGCAGTCAATGATATTATGTATGCATAATAGTCATGATATTTTCTGCACCATTAATGTGCTCCACATTTCAAAAGAAGTGTAAACTATGATGACTGAATTTGTTGAATACTTAAGTCATGCATGTTAATCATGTAAATGCTTAATTTACGTAAGTGAATTTAATCTGTATCACTTTTATGAATGTCGAGTCGTAATGAGGTCTGTCAGTTAGTTGAATTCAGTGGAAGCAGATGTAGTCGCATTAGGACAAAGACATCCGAAGAACATTGACGATTTATAACCAGATACATTTGCATAATCCATTGTAGGCATTGCTTCTACATACAACAGCAAGGGAAGGTAAGTTCGCTCATTCACTTATAACCTTGCAGATATTCTTTTTTCCAGTTCGTGATACCGTATAACTTCGGATGTGGGCATACAGTTCTGTTTACTTGAATTGCGAAGAATTTAAAGGTGACACGATTTGGACGCTGGGAAGTTTCCGTCGAATAATGGGAGATACTTCCCAAACGAAGACTTTCATCTTTGACTGTGCACATCTCATACATGTTAATAAACTTGTTTGCGTTGCAGCGAAATAAAATTTTCTATCTAATATTCTTGTGTTCTACTTGATATACTTGCAGTGGGAGTACGGCATGCTAGACCGGTACTCTCTAGGATATGAACTCGTTACTATACGTAAGTGTAATTCTGTAGGAACACTATCGATCGATATAAGTGGTGAATGATAAGTACTTTAGTCAAGCCTAAACATCTGTCTAAGGTTACGCGATTACGTCTCCTAGTCATAGGTAAATCTGTAGGGACCAATGACAAAAATACCTAACTTCAGTATTTGAAAAATAAGAATAGAACTTAGGCACTGCAGTGGAGTTCGATTTCGTATAAGGTTAAGTGTATTCAAAAGTAGTGCATTGCTATTATTTCACTTAAAGCGTGATGTCAATCCATATGATTACGGGTGTTAACGTATAGTGTAAGACGAAGTGTACACGAGACGAATAATTGAATAGGTTGAGCTGTAGCAATCGTAGTAAGATTTCGCTTACGTTGAATTATGCCAACAATTACTTTCTCAGGTCTCATTGATCAGTCAGGCCTCCATCTCGTCATGATGACAAATTTAGTTTCACTCAGATAGAATAAGAAAAGTATGGTAAGCAGGATGTTAAATATATTTAATGAAAAATAATAACAAGTAAATGTCTTTACACAACTGTTTTTCGTAATTATTTCGGCGATGTCGAATTGCTGTGACCAGGTTGATTGACGTTTCCGGACATCTGCAAATAAGTGAATAAAGTATATTTTTTAAATCGCTGAAGTTAGAAAAAAGTAATGTAAAAGTTAAACGCTTTATATTTGCCTACCTTTGCTGAAAAAGGTTCATTCTCCTTTCTCATTCTTTGGTCATGACAGCATTCTTCTGTGGTTTTCACTGTCACACACATTGTTCATCTTCTAAAGTATAGCACCAAGCAAATAATAATAATTTAATATGTCGTATAAGCGGGTGTTTACAAGGAATGCATGCCATTTCTACAGGCGCAATAAGTTATGTCATAAATTGCAATCGTGAAGTATCATAAATTAATACTTTTTCAAAAATTTAGGTTGTTTAATTATTGTACAAGCAATTAGAACAGGTTATCATAAATGATAAAGTGTAAACCCTTCACAATGAACACTATATTTGCGTAAGTGCTATGCTCTCACATGATTAAAAGCTATTTCAGGAGGAGAACAACGTCCTGAGAAACTGCAAAATGGCATAAAATACAATTATCGATAATGCATCATTGAAAGTCCACCTACAAGATATATACGGCAAGTGGCTATAAAGTCCTTGGAATGGTAGTGTATATTTGCAATGTTTAATGCTAATCATATTGGTGTAAGCATGGAAACTATGACGTTTTCGATGAAAATACAGCTTTGTTTAAACACTGGTGTTGTTGTGTTTCTAATCAAAGCAACCAGACTTTAAGCAAGCAACCAATAGTCACAAAGAGTAAGTCTCAGCTTTAATAAATGCTTATCCAGTTAAGATAAAATGGAGTGTAATAGGGCGTAAATAAAAAGACTATTGTGAAGTAGATAAGTGATATTTCAGTGACAAGTAAATTGAAAGATCTACAAGCTTAGAATTCGTACGACAACCTAACATGTAAGATCTCTCACGAATTTCTGTAGGGTCTATGAGGTAGTCTTGATGTTTTGCCATCATTATGAAATTTGGAAAGATGATTTACAAATGTAAAAGGTAATGATCATCGAAACTGCTGCAATATTTTCTAGCTGTTCGGAATTTTTTCCTTTGATGCAGTTTCTTAATTCATAGTGAGCTTATAGGAAACTTTATTCTTTCTTCATTTTCACCAACTGTCCCTTCACGCACAGTAGCATGCAGTAACTACATACACTCAAGCATTGTAACCTCAACAGCATGAAATCCCTACAGAAAACTTGTTTAATAATAAATGCTTTAAAGATATGAGCCATAGGTGCACCTTCTATATCCTTCATAGCCACAAGTAATTCATTAACGATCTCAGAATAACTTAGTGATCTGAAATGGAATGATTATTAACACTGGTGTAACTTAAGTAACAGGTGTAGTAGTTGTAGGACGCAGCTGCTAGCTACTATTTGACAGAAAGCTGACACTAATTTTTGACAGTGGGACATTTTAGAAGGACCATCTATACCATTATTCTTGCCCCAATGCACACTGATATCAACATAATCTGATGCCATGTTATGCATTGAGCAATTACGGCCTCGCGAAATTCCATGCGACAATGTAAATTAAGCTAGTATTGTGGTGAGAGCTGTCTACTAGCCAAATTGGTAGACAATAATTTACGTCAATGTTTACGTTCTCAAGATTTGTCGTGAGAAAATATGAACAAAGACCGATTCAAAACCGACCACAGCACACTTCGCGTAGGCGGATACAATTAACATATAGATGATGTGACATTCAAGAAACAGTCACATAGAGATGAAAGATTAACTTTACGTGAGAAACAACCAATCAGAAGACTATGTTTGTTTGTTTAACTTATCTATAATAATGTACATGACAATATATAAATATGCTTTGATTTACTAAATAAACGATCTGTTGCCTGACCCTTGTCTTCTGTTGTTACAGCATCACATCTTCGCCTGAGTAATTTTTACTAGGAACTTCATCGAAATGGATATGATCACCAGGAAATCCAGAAGCTTATCTCATTCACCGCATGATCTCTTCTATGTGTTATGGAATATTTCAATCATCACTGATGATAACAGAAGTGTTTAACATCCTCAAAACGTACTTATAGCCTATGTATATGAGCTATTTCTCTTTCAAACACCCGATTCTCATAGAATAACTGCTATGACAACAATCATTGTCTGTAGTCAATTCAAAACCTTAACATCTATGAAAACTCGCAAATAACAAAGCTTTAAGGCTCTAAAACGCAAATGTTAGTCATTCCATACGAAATTTCTTATAAACGATGACTGCTTTAGTACCAAACCATTTGGGATATCAAGACAACTTTAACCATTATTACGGACTCAATACAGAAAATTATTGCTCTTTACGGCTACAGAAGCCAAAAACTAGTCAAATATGATCTACTTTTGCAAAACTTAACGATTATAACGCCTCTATAGGCGTGAATGCGATAACCCATACACTGCGAGATAATATATCACGTTGACGTTTATCCTCACCCATGAATTATCGTCCTCACATGCATCCTCCAACATTTAAATTTGAATGGATCTTAATATAGTGTGACAATCGAATTTCTAGCACATCAGTAAAATTATTTCGATCTTTAATAATTTTCTTCAGGATGCATGATACTTAATTCAATTTAAATCCCTCTATAATTGGCTAGGTTGCAGGTATTATTTCCAGACATTTCATATTTCCACAAAATTCATGATTTTTAAAGACATATTCTTCTTTAGATAACGTTGGAAAATCGTGAATAATTAGTTAGAGATGCAGGGACAACCTTCCAAATTTCGTTAATGCATACGTAATATATGCGCTGAAAGTGAATACACAGGCTAAATTCACATTTGATCGAGTGCAATGAAAAGCATTATGAATACGTAAATAGGATCCAGGAAATTGTGTCAGGTTAAGGAGCATTTTCAAACGTTCCTACTATCAAAATATTTTCCCAGCTGGTTTTCCAACTTACTTGCTATCGTGAGAATTCAAAAAACCGAAAATTCCATGAATATTAAGAGGAAAATGATTTAGTGCAGAAAGAAGTCCTAATATGCATGTGCTAAATATATTTCTAAATTTAAATACCGTCACCAAAACAGGGTGAATGCACCAACAATTATTATCAACTTAATAGGCAAACTCAGTCATGACAAAAAAATTGGAAAAAAAGTAATAAAATCAAACACCTAAAACCCAGTGTCTAACAAGTAATTTCACAAATATCCAAATTTAATATACGAAAGGTGAAGGTCATGTAGATGTTATGTGCTACAAAATTGTGACATATAATAAAACGTAGTTATTCAAAGCATCAAAGAAACGGACGATTGAATATCAAACAACTATCGACAAACCAGCAGAGAAAGACGTTTACAAATAGAACCGTAGTTACGACAAATTACATTTCGTGGTAAAAATCATATCATCAACATCTAAACATCTACTTTCACCCTAATCCTGAAAGTGTAATACGCCTATCGCCAGTGACAGACCCATGCATAGACCAAGCTTCAAAAATTGGCTACAGACTCTTTCTTCATATTTTGAGCCTTTGGAATAAAAAAGTGATTGTAAGATTAAAATTATCACTCCCAGGTATCTGAAGCGATGCAAAGTAGCTTGTTAAACGGATGCTCATCAAACACCAATTGAATGAAATATATACTATGTAGACATTCTCTAAACAATAAAATCTCAATCACACTACATACCTGAAACTTCTATAGAATAATAATGTGAAGAATTTGGTTATATTTTAATGTTTTATTTCAATGAATAGGTCAGAAGGAAACTATTTCATCAGATACTTTCCCAGAATAAACACACACTGAGATGCATGAAGCGAATCTCAATCCATTCTAATTAAACTCACCAATTTCCGAAACCAAATATTGAGAGGTGTGTTTGCTGTGCTTGGTCTGTCTAACATGATAGGGGTAAGAACTGCGTAGCTGAGAAGGTCGACTCCTAATTTTTCAAACCTACTGGAGATGATTTGATGAGCTGCTCAATGAAGCGTTTTTAGCTTAACTAAAGAGACAAATCAATGGTCACAGTATATTGGTATGCTCCATTTCGCAAAACTTTTGTGAGAGCGATGACCAGATCATCACCGAAAATCGTGAACACTTCATTCAAGGTACTGTGAAAATATATGTTCAGTTGACGAATAATTGTGCATAACAAGAGAGGACATGCGAATAAAACAATCGCAGATGTTACGGGTTCATTGATAGACAAAAGACAAATAAATGTGCACTGAAATCATGAGACAACTTGAAAATCAAATGCTGTGTTTCCAAATGTTTTAAAAATGACAGCATCAGGCTTGTCGTTAGATTATGCATCTCATATGGAGTGATACATTCTGGTAGGTGAATAAAATATCATATCTAAAAGGCTTCAACAAACATAACCACCTGAATTAATGACAACAGCTATGAATGAGTGGAAACATCTTGTCTGCCAATAGATCCAGCCGATGAATAAACCAGTCAGTCAATGCCACTCTTTATGTATATATATATATATATATATATTTGATTACCACAATGAAACGGCTTCCTACAGACACACCCAATCAGTAATACACAGAGAGCTGGAAACCTGAAATAGAGTAAATCTACACCGAATTGAAACTTCTTGGTGTTTGAGAAAAATCTCCAGGTACTCTCGTCATCAACAATTACAATCTCATATTCCAATGACTAGTTCAGAAAATGACATACTCAGCCATACTCAATTCTCATCATCCCACAATTACTCAGTAACCGAAGAACGATTGTAATTCAAGTGCAGTCAGTGAATGCAAAAGATTTGAGCATGGCTATGAACACATAAACGTTAACCGAGGAATAATTGCAAAGTTATTTGACAACACACATTACATTTCAAAGCCTTTACACTTACCAGTAAAGGCGTACCAGAATATCACCATGATTGTTGTTGCAAAAATGAAGTTGAGAGTGTGCATTTTGAAATTATGTGATCAAGTCCAAGTTTTGTGGTTTATATACCAAGAAGTATTCACCAACATGACGTAAACACATCGAAATTTTAATGTTTTATTGCGTGTGACGCCAACTGAGATGATAAACAAGAGGTGAACAGTAACCAATTTATCATGCCCACGTAAGATTTTACTTTCGTCGAAAGTGAAATGAGTACCTACATGAATGTGACTGTCAGTTAGGAAAAGTGATGTAAATGGCAGAAGAATGAAATGAGAATAGGGTAGAACATAATCAAAATAATGTTTTGCTGCCTCATAAAACTTTATTTTGATCATTTTCTACCCTATTCTCATTTCATTCTTCTGCCATTTACATCACTTTTCCTAACTGACAGTCACATTCATGTAGGTACTCATTTCACTTTCGACGAAAGTAAAATCTTACGTGGGCATGATAAATTGGTTACTGTTCACCTCTTGTTTATCATCTCAGTTGGCGTCACATGCAATAAAACATTAAAATGTCGATGTGTTTACGTCAAGCTTTGTTGTCAGCCTGAGATTATCATAATTTACAATGTTCCTCAGAGTTCATTCTTCAATCCGTTAGCGCTGTTAATACTAAAAAAACCATCCTGTTCTTGCGAACACTCACACTGATTTGTTTTCTTATCAACCTGAATACAATGTAAGTGTAAAGGGAATTTTCAGATGCATTAGTCTCTACGAATTGTATGTTACCTTTCCTTCACCTGCTTAGCAGTGCAGTAATTTCTTTATCTTCTAATGTCATCTTTCAAAGAATCTTATTCCGATAAAACCAACCAATTCTCCCCTTAAAATTAATTATCCCACCTTACAAAATCTGGATGGCGTTACTAAAAGACGGAGAATACCGAAAACGTTTGATGTATTACTTAAGCACATTTTGAACATTCTGACCAAACGTGTATTTTCAAAGCTTTTTAAATGAAAATGGATAGACGGACAGTTATTGGAGTTGAGGAAACATTATCTGCCAATTGTCGAACAACAATAGTCTGCAACTAATAGTATTAAATTTCGGGATAAAAGACAATGAAACCCCTGACGATGCCCTGTTATGTAGGCATGAATTCTTTTGCGAGTTTCTTTAGTTTTGACAGCTATCTTTCACTGCGCTTTGTTGTTTTTTGAATAAATTCGAATTTCGCAATTTGGTTTCTTTAACATTTCAACAAGTATTTCATGAATGTGAACTTTGTCTATAAATTTTACTCAATGTCTGAATTACTTTAGGACTTTTGTTGTTTTACCTTACATTTTATTCGTTGTCTTCTTATGTCATGCTAGTGCACTGTAGACATATCTCCACGGGATATTTCTCTTATATGAATAATTGAATATTTAAGTATTGGTTTTTAGGGATTTCATTGATTGGTTACAGGATCGCATCATGGGTTAACGTCGGTTACAGAACCATTGGAAATCCTGGGAGTACTGGACAGCTGTTTCGTCGCGGTCTGAAACTCTTCATCAGCCCGCGTACACCGGGATTCGAGCCCAAGACCCTTTGGATACAAGATGAGCTCGTAGACCACTAAGCCAGACTTTTGCGCGTTCAGTGATCTGATCATTGGAGTCAACGTGTACAAACACAAGGATTTACACAAAGCAACATGGTTTTCGCATGACAAACACACCACAAACCACAAAGACTTCATCTCAATGCCGCTCAATGAAGTGGAGGTGCAGCTACCCTGCTTGACACATTGTCGAAAAGACACGCAGATATGCACTGAGACTATCATCTAGTCCAATGAACCTTCATGGTGAAGCTGAAAGCCTGGCGACAGGCGACACTTAGAGTTCAACACTTTACATCTACCTTCATTGTAGCCATCACAGCATCGTCAGAGACACTGGATGCCATCATTGAGAAAACGTGCGTGGAGGAACACTGAAAATAACTTTCTGAATGTAATATTCATGGAGACGTGTTCAACTGTTCTAGGATGAAGGAAGCGGCAAACAAGGAATGGCTCTCAACAGATAACAATCTGGAAGCTAACAGAAGCGACGAGAGGAGGATGGTGAAAGAGAACAGGACCCATTGCAAAGATGGAGAGCAGAAGTAGAGGCTGAGTTCACTGCACACTGTGACGAGATTGCCACAAAAGACAAATGACTATTCTACGACATTCTGGTTGTTAATTGTAATAGAAAAAGGAGGTCACAGTTAAAATATAATATGATATAAACAGAGCTCTATCCTGAAAGAGATTTACCCGGATGATGAAACCAATAAAAGGTGCTCAAGTGGACCTGATTACCGAGGATTCGAAACAAA
Organism: Trichobilharzia szidati; assembly: GCA_944472155.2. NCBI lineage: Eukaryota > Metazoa > Platyhelminthes > Trematoda > Strigeidida > Schistosomatidae > Trichobilharzia > Trichobilharzia szidati. The sequence continues at coordinate 25,135,281 of OX235276.1, read as the reverse complement.
TAAAACAATGAACTGATCACGACAAATGGCTCTTGAATCGGCCATCACCTGCAACTCTCTCAGAAATACCATCAACAGCACGCACAGAACTGCCAGTCGACACCAATCCTCCAACAAAAGTAGAAATCTCGAATGCAATCTAGCTACTGAATACTGGCCGGGAAGACAGCAGGATCAGACAGATTTCTCCCACCTCGAAGCACTGAAAACGGGCCTAGAGACTGCAGAAGATGTGCTCACTTCACTATTGCAAAAGGTTTGGAAAGAAGGAAAGGTACCCACCGACTGGAAGATAGACTGGCTACCTTGTCAAGCTACCAAAGAAAAGTGACCTAGTTAGGTCTCAGCAAGAACTCGTATGGAATAATTCTCTTGTGCACTCCACGTAAAATACTAAGTCACATCAACCTGGAGAGAATAAAAGATGCACTAGATACAAAATTCCGCCACACACCGGAGAAAGCTGGATTCAGAAAGGCAAATCATGTGCTGATCAAATTGCAGCTCTACGCATCATCATCATCATCATCACCGTCATCGAACAAAGCATAGAATAGCAGTCAAATCTCTACCTCAATATCCTTCATCGATTTCGCAAAGGCCTTCACCAGGCAGTGTTGACCAAGAAGTAACTTGGAAACTACTTCAACACTATGGCGTGAAGTGCCCAAGTCATTTATCAACCTCATTCAACAGTGGGCTGTATCACAATGTCACTTGTCAGGTGATCCACAACGGAAAAGTCAGCGAGGCGTTCGAGTTGAATACAGGAGTAAGACAAAGCTGCCTGCCTATTATTACCGGTGATATTCTTGACTGAGTGGACTAGGTTATGCGTCGGACTGCGCGTTGGCAGCGAGGAATGAAGAATACGCTATTCGACCGATGAGAAGACACTAGAAGATCTGGATTTCGCACATGATATATGTCTGATGTCACAAAAACTCGAAGACTTGCATGCAGGCGAAAAGCGACAAACTGACTGAAGACGCAGAGCAGGCAGCGAAGACAGGACTGCAGGTGAAGAAAGAGAAGACAGAGGTGATGAAGATAACCAACGAGCCTCAACAACAACAACTAGCACCAATCGCCATCAACGGGAGAGACTTAACAGAGGTTACCTACTCCACATATCTGGCCAGGAAACATTGTTTCAACCACAGGCAGAACGGATGAAGATATCAAAGTAGGAATCGGAAAGGGAAGATAAGCCTTTATCAATTAGTAACCAGTTTGAAAGTCTTCTCCACTCAGTCAGCACAAGGAAGAAGGTTCGGATCTTCAACACCAGTGTCAAGTTGGTCGTTCTATGCGGGTCAGAAACTTGGCTAGTGTGTCTCAAAAAGGATTTCCAGCAGGTTGGAGACCTTCGTCAACCGCTGCGTTCGCTGCATACTGAAGATCGAATGGTTGGCAAGAGAGAATTGGTGACAAGAAACTCTGGCTGGGAACAAACCAACCAAGAGCCGATCGCTCAACAAGTATATAGGAGAAAGTAAAGATGGATCGGTCATGTATTGAGGAGGCCATCGAATGACATCCCGCTCCAGGTCATTGCTCGAGTGGAATCCCAATGGGAAGTGACGAGTTGGTCGTAGGTGCTAGGGTGACATGGAGGGTCTGTGTGAGGAGAAGATAGGAGAGTAATGGCAATCGTGCACTCAGATGAAAGGGATGCAGAAAATAGAGGGATGTGGAAATTTGTTGTTGAAGCCTTTTGTTCAACTTGAAACCGAATGATCATATCATCAGTGATATTAGCAGTAATAGTTAATCAATGTTTTTATGACTGTGCATTCCTTGATGTTTCGCAGGAGTATAGTCCACTAGATAATCTTTTATTTCCTTTTCCTTACGATAGTCAACATTGGAAGATTTTATATTGAAATTTGAGTGAATAATCTTCTTCATCATATCATTTATTCAGCAGGGAATGGAGGTATGTTTTCTACTGTAAGCCCAACTTTTAAGCGAATGATTATAGAGTCCATTTTTTGTCTAGTTAGTGTTTTTTTGTTTATCAAGCTACTTCGCATCGCTTCGGCTACCTGATAATGAGAAGTTTAATCTCACAGTTATTTCTCATTCGAAAGGCTTAAAATATGAAAAAATGGTCAGTTTCCAACATTTGAAGCTTGTTGGATGTTCAGATCAGTCACTGACGCTAGGCATACTATATCTTCGAGATTTGAGTAAAACTAGGTTTTGAGAAGTTAATGATAAGATTTCGGACACGAAATTAAATTTACGATTACTAGCGTCTGATCTGCACACCTCATTTACTTCTGTTGTCCCGGTGATAATTGAATTTAAACCCATCAGTTTGTTGGATACTATTCATGAAATGAAGACAAACGCACACACACACATCACAATTGTATAGATCACTCCATCTACTTGGATTTCGCCTGGCGAATAGTGGATTCGAATAGTCAAAGAAGTACTAGTCTGATAGTTGGTTTCAGATGGTTGATTTTAACAACAGTTTTCTACTAGTTCAAATTTGAATGGAGGTTGCATGTGAAGACGATAATGTATTCTGTGCATGTTAATCTGTGTGCATGATAATGAGTGAAATGAGAAATATCTCTTATGTATTAATTTTTGCATAATTCCCAGAGGCATCCATTTTTACTTTCCTCAAATTATCAACACTATTATATAGGGAGTTGTAAGTATCGGAACGGACTATTTTGTAATTTGCCTCTTTTATTCCTTCGCATTCCCGGTGTAACACAAGGCCTCAAGCTAGAGGCTTGAAGTTTCGATAGCAGTGTTTACTTTTACAGGATGGGGTTGCTAGTCTCATGCCCAACCTTTCCTCTTTACCAGCTTTATTCCTGGCTTGGCGAGGTAAAGGAGTGCGTCGGCCGGGGATCAAACCCCAGACCATGTGCATGGTCGGTGAGCGTCCTTACCGCTGTGCCACCAACGCACACTGCACACAACTTATTTTTGGGGTTGCTGTAGAAATTGAGAGAGAACTAACGGCCACTTCAGTCATTAATGCAGCTCATCAAAGAAAAAATCCGCTTAAAGTAGGAAGAAAATCAGCATGAATAAGGCCACATCACTCAACGCAGAAAGAACATATCAGCATATTTACCATTAAGAGAAATTAATTTTTTGAATTTGGATTCAATGTGAAGTCAGTGTTACTATACGGATCAGAGACTTGGCGCGTCATAAGAAGCATCTAAAACAAGCTACTGACCTTCATTAACAGTTGTCTTCGCTCAATAATCAAGATCAGATGGCCGGCCAGAAAAGCCCAGCAACAGAGATCTCTGGCAATGGGCGAACCAACCCAGCAGGAACCGATTGTGAAACAAATATGCAGAAGGAAATGGAGATGGATTGGCCATACTCTGAGGAAACCATCAAGTGACATCACTAGACAAGCCCTTGAGTGGAACCCGAAAGTGAAGCGGCGTGTTGGTCGTCAGTGCAGGGCTGACTTGGAGGAGGTCATGTGAAGAGGAGATGAAAACGTGTGGGCAGACCTGGAGCCAGGTGAAGACTCTAGCAGAGAACAGAACTCAATGGAGACGCGCGGCTGAAGCCCTATGTTCCTCTATAAATTAAAGGATACAATAATGATAATAATTTGGATTCAATTTCTCGTATAACCCTCTAAGTATATTTAAATATATGCTCTTGTAGTCATCACATAATAGTCATTTTAATCACGCTTCTAATGAGTGAGGACCTGACTCCAGGCGTATTAGGCTACGTGAAATATTAAAAGTCTGTTTTCTCAGTGAACAATGCATTCAAAGACAAAAGAATGTTATTTCTAAATAATAGATCAAGTGGAGATGAAAACGTGTGGGCAAACTTGGAGCCATGTGAAGACTCTAGCAGAGAACAGAACTCAATGGAGACGCGCGGCTGAAGCCCTATGTTCCTCTTAAATTAAAGGATACAATAATAATAATAATAAAGGAATAAGAAAAATAAAAAAAAACGGAAGAAATATCACCTTGTCAAGCAACGAAAAAGCAAAATCCAATCAATTAACAAAGGACGAAAAGGGTTCCCATATAAATGGTATAAGTGACACCTCACAATATGGGAAAACAGGTTGAAAAACAACTGGTAGATACAAAATAATTAACCAATAAGAAAATAATTCCGAATATAGGAATTAAAATGATAACACACGTGAAGGCACTGTAAAAAAACTACATTGGGAAAAACGGATACACAGACAAATATAAATTATAGCATTTGTATGTTGACTGCAAAGAACAGAATCAAAAAATGATTACCTGACGTTCCAATCTCTAACAAAGCACTAAAGAATGCACCGTCATTTAACTCATGAATTATTATCACTACTATAATTGTTGACGACATCGTTACTGTCGTCGTGAGTTAGACATATTTTCCATAGGGCTATACTGAAATGTGTTCGCAGATTTCAGCACTATCACTGCAATATTTTATTAGTATTAGCAATCTCTAAAATGATCCACACACGTGACAATTGTCCGGTAGTTTAGAGCAAGAGAAAATACACAGGATTACACTCACTTTTGATTGACTCGAACTCAAAAATTATACGCCCGGTGACAGTGAGAAATTGATGCTAAATTATTCTGCAATCCGATCCGACTACAGATTTCAGCTGGAAGGCCTCTCTTGAAGTGTCGTGCTTTTCGAATCTGACTAAGAATTCAACTCGGAAATATCTGAACCGATGGAAATTATCCTGCTCAGTGAAGGCTTATAATGCTCAGAATATCCTTCCAATCCTACGCAAAACGAATGCCTGTTGGTAAGGAATTCCATGCAAATTGAAGCTGGCTGCAAACTAGTTCAGTTCTCTCCAAATTCCATCCTAATTATTTCACCTGATTTGATGATGGCTTCTTAATACGCCTTGCTTATTTCAAACTTGACCGACGTTTTCAGTGTGCTTGCTATTTATTTAAATGGAAGTTATACTGGGACAAGCATAATTTGAGAAATAAATAACACAGGTGTTGGCATTTCACGTAATTTGATATTCTCAACGAGCAATAATTGTCCACACGCAAGAAGAGTTGCCAAAACATGATTCAGAGATTTCAGAAGTGTGGACAAACTTCACAACTGTGTCAGAGTGATAGACATATCTGTGCAATTTCATGTCATAATTATGAATACCCGTTGGGCACTTGTCATTTGAAGGCAATGCGAATGACCAGAATTATAGTGATTTCTGTGCTGGCGCTTCTGGCATTCGCGAAGGTATCTTGTGTCACAAAATTCTCAAAAAACATGGTACTTACGCAAGACTACGCAATTGATTGGCAATGTAGACAAATTTGTTAAACATGTATAAGTTGCTGAGAATAATGTCAGTATTAAGATATCAAAGCTATTGCTAATTTCATATATGTGTAAAACTTGGGCACTGTGGTAGTAAGTAATTCCATATTAGTTTGTTTATTAGGTATATCACACAGTGAAACAGTATTATTTACTGGATGACGTTTCGAACAAAATTTATTGTTCATAATCATATCAATTGTGATCACACGACTTTGACACTTGAGTTTTATAGTTTTCTTTGTTCTCTCCTATTTGTCGTATGGGTAGTAGAATTTTCCAAATATCGGGGACAGGTGATGAATCATTCCTATTACATGTATTTGTAGTTGATTCGATAAACAAAGCTTCTGTTATCAATCTCTCCCTATACCCTGTGACATTAGATTTTAAAACTGTCATCCTATCCCATCCTATTGTATGGTTGTGTGTGACTGCATGTAGTGCTATAGCTGAACTATTCTCTAGATTTCTTATCTTATTCAGGTCAACCAATCTAGATTTTGCTAAGTTTTTATGTTCAGCTAGTCTGACTGCCCCTGTTCTACTAGTTTGACCTATGTATTTGACCTGACAATCATTGCAGGGTATTAGATAAACTAAATTGTTTTGTTTTAAAGGCTCTACAGGATCCTTTAACCGACAAAGCTTGTTTCTAATTGAGTTTGTGGGTTTGAATGGGAAGGTAAACACTAGTGTTTACAGGAAACCCACACACTCAAACAGATATTTGGACTTCCGATCATCCCATCCTATGTCAGTAAAAATAGGATTGGTGAAATGTTTAAATGACAGAGCACAAAAATTAAGTAGTACCAAAGAAAATCTAAAACAGGAACTAACACACATAAAAGAAGCCTTAAAACTTAATAATTACCCGGATAAATTAGTCAGGAAATATGTAAAGAAAAGTAAAAATAAAATAAATAATGATAGTAGTGATAGTGATAATAACAATAATAATGATAGTGATAATAATAATAATATTAATGACGACACCAACAATAAAGAATCTAAATCATCAGTAGTAATTCCATACAAGGAAGGAACCTCGGAAGCCTTACGCAGAATTCTTAACAAGGCAGGAATAAAAAACGGCATTCAAACCCACAAACTCAATTAGAAACAAGCTTTGTCGGTTAAAGGATCCTGTAGAGCCTTTAAAACAAAACAATTTAGTTTATCTAATACCCTGCAATGATTGTCAGGTCAAATACATAGGTCAAACTAGTAGAACAGGGGCAGTCAGACTAGCTGAACATAAAAACTTAGCAAAATCTAGATTGGTTGACCTGAATAAGATAAGAAATCTAGAGAATAGTTCAGCTATAGCACTACATGCAGTCACACACAACCATACAATAGGATGGGATAGGATGACAGTTTTAAAATCTAATGTCACAGGGTATAGGGAGAGATTGATAACAGAAGCTTTGTTTATCGAATCAACTACAAATACATGTAATAGGAATGATTCATCACCTGTCCCCGATATTTGGAAAATTCTACTACCCATACGACAAATAGGAGAGAACAAAGAAAACTATAAAACTCAAGTGTCAAAGTCGTGTGATCACAATTGATATGATTATGAACAATAAATTTTGTTCGAAACGTCATCCAGTAAATAATACTGTTTCACTGTGTGATATACCTAATAAACAAACTAATATGGTATTGCTAATTTCACCTTTAATTATGAGTAAATGATAAACTGCTCACAATCAATTATCGTCTTCATACGCGACCTCCTTCATTCATATATAAATTTGAACTAAATTAATCTTAAAATCAACCACCTAAAACCTACTACCAAACTACAGCTTCTCTAGATGTCTGAATCCACTATACGACAGGTGGAAGCCATGTAGACGGAGCAGAGTGTAAGATTTTGATGTGTGTGTGTTTGACGACACTGGTAACTCATTAGCTTACAAAATGAGGAGTTTACATTGAATTATCATTGGGAAAGCAGAAGTATATGAGGTGTGCAGATCCAACGTCAGTAATCATAAATTTCATTTCGTTTCCGAAACCATATCACCGACTTCTCAAAATATAATTTTTCAAAATAACAGAAATGTGGTATGCTCATGAAAAGTGACAGACCCTATAATGCTTATAATCGTTTAAATCTCCCTCCCCAATCTTGTGAAACATAAAGCCTGTCAAAAAGAATTTAATGTATATTAAAATTGTGGTGGTGACTCTATGGAATGTAGGTTATTGCTTGCAAACAAGTTCAATTACCTTCGAAGTTCACCGTGATTATTTAACCTCATTTGTGAACGCAATCTCAACGCACTTTGTTCATTTCGATCTCAAGGCAAGTTGTTCAATTTGCTTGTTGTTATTTATTTTGTTGGAAATTATGTTTGTGTGAGCATTATTTCAGACATCACTATCGCAGGTGTTAGTTATCCACAAAATTCAATATTCCTAGGTGTTATTATTGTGCACATAGGACAAAAGTTGCCATAGATTGATTCAATACTTTTACAGGCGTTGTAAATCTTCCCAATTTTGTCACGGCCTTAACCGTACCCTTCCACAGAGGTAGGAAAAGCATGAGCCAACAGCGGAATTTGTCTTTGATGAGCTGCATTAATGACTGAAGTGGCCGTTAGTTCTCTCTCAATTTCTACAGCAATCTCAAAAATAAGTTGTGTGCAGTGTGCGCTGGTGGCATAGCGGTAAGGACGCTCACCGACCATGCACATGGTCTGGGGTTTGATCCCCGGCCGACGCACTCCTTTACCTCGCCAAGCCAGGAATAAAGCTGGTAAAGAGGAAAGGTTGGGCATGAGACTAGCAACCCCATCCTGTAAAAGTAAACACTGCTATCGAAACTTCAAGCCTCTAGCTTGAGGCCTTGTGTTACACCGGGAATGCGAAGGAATAAAAGAGGCAAATTACAAAATAGTCCGTTCCGATACTTACAACTCCCTATATAATAGTGTTGATAATTTGAGGAAAGTAAAAATGGATGCCTCTGGGAATTATGCAAAAATTAATACATAAGAGATATTTCTCATTTCACTCATTATCATGCACACAGATTAACATGCACAGAATACATTATCGTCTTCACATGCTACCTCCATTCAAATTTGAACGAGTAGAAAACTGTTGTTAAAATCATCCATCTGAAACCGACTATCAGAGTGGTACTTCTTTGACTATTCGAATCCACTATTCGCCAGGCGAAATCCAAGTAGATGGAGTGATCTATACAATTGTGATGTGTGTGTGTGCGTTTGTCTTCATTTCATGAATAGTATCCAACAAACTGATGGGTTTAAATTCAATTATCATCGGGACAACAGAAGTAAATGAGGTGTGCAGATCAGACGCTAGTAATCGTAAATTTAATTTCGTGTCCGAAATCTTATCATTAACTTCTCAAAACGTAGTTTTACTCAAATCTCGAAGATATAGTATGCCTAGCGTCAATGACTGATCTGCACATCCAACAAGCTTCAAATGTTGAATACTGACCATTTTTTCATATTTTAAGCCTTTCGAATGAGAAATAACTGTGAGATTAAACTTCTCATTATCAGGTAGTCCGAAGCGATGCGAAGTAGCTTGATAAACAAAAAAACACTAACTAGACAAAAAATGTACTCTATAATCATTCGCTTAAAAGTTGGGCTTACAGTAGAAAACATACCTCCATTCCCTGCTGAATAAATGATATGATGAAGAAGATTATTCACTCAACTTTCAATATAAAATCTTCTAATGTTGACTATCGTAAGGAAAAGGAAATAAAAGATTATCTAGTGGACTATACTCCTGCGAAACATCAACGAATGCACAGTCATAAAAACATTGATTAACTATTACTGCTAATATCACTGATGATATGATCATTCGGTTTCAAGTTGAACAAAAGGCTTCAACAACAAATTTCCACATCCCTCTATTTTCTGCATCCCTTTCATCTGAGTGCACGATTGCCATTACTCTCCTATCTTCTCCTCACACAGTCCCCTCCATGTCACCCTAGCACCTACGACCAACTCGTCACTTCCCATTGGGATTCCACTCGAGCAATGACCTGGAGCGGGATGTCATTCGATGGCCTCCTCAATACATGACCGATCCATCTTTACTTTCTCCTATATACTTGTTGAGCGATCGGCTCTTGGTTGGTTTGTTCCCAGCCAGAGTTTCTTGTCACCAATTCTCTCTTGCCAACCATTCGATCTTCAGTATGCAGCGAACGCAGCGGTTGACGAAGGTCTCCAACCTGCTGGAAATCCTTTTTGTGACACACTAGCCAAGTTTCTGACCCGTATAGAACGACCAACTTGACACTGGTGTTGAAGATCCGAACCTTCTTCCTTATGCTGACTGAGTGGAGAAGACTTCCAAACTGGTTACTAATTGATAAAGGCTTATCTTCCCTTTCCGATTCCTACTTTTATATCTCCATCCGTTCTGCCTGTGGTTGGAACAATGTTTCCTGGCCAGACATGTGGAGTAGGTAACCTCTGTTAAGTCTTTCCCGTTGATGGTGATTGGTGCTAGTTGTTGTTGTTGAGGCTCGTTGGTTATCTTCATCACCTCTGTCTTCTCTTTCTTCACCTGCAGTCCTGTCTTCGCTGCCTGCTCTGCGTCTTCAGTCAGTTTGTCGCTTTTCGCCTGCCTGCAAGTCTTCGAGTTTGTGTGACATCAGACATATATCATGTGCGAAATCCAGATCTTCTAGTGTCTTCTCATCGGTCGAACAGCGTATTCTTTATTCCTCGCTGCCAACGTACAGTCTGACGCATAACCTAGTCCACTCAGTCAAGAATATCACCGGTAATAATAGGCAGGCAGCTTTGTCTTACTCCTGTATTCACCTCGAACGCCTCGCTGACTTTTCCGTTGTGGATCACCTGACAAGTGACATTGTGATACAGCCGGCTGTTGAATGAAGTTGATAAATGACTTGGGCACTTCACGCCATAGTGTTGAAGTAGTTTCCAAGTTACTTCTCGGTCAACGCTGCCTGGTGAAGGCCTTTGCGAAATCGATGAAGGATATTGAGGTAGAGATTTGACTGCTATTCTATGCTTTGTTCGATGATGATGATGATGATGATGATGCGTAGAGCTGCAATTTGATCAGCACATGATTTGCCTTTCTGAATCCAGCTTTTTCCGGTGTGTGGCGGAATTTTGTATCTAGTGCATCTTTTATTCTCTCCAGGTTGATGTGACTTAGTATTTTACGTGGAGTGCACAAGAGAATTATTCCATACGAGTTCTTGCTGAGACCTAACTAGGTCACTTTTCTTTGGTAGCTTGACAAGGTAGCCAGTCTATCTTCCAGTCGGTGGGTACCTTTCCTTCTTTCCAAACCTTTTGCAATAGTGAAGTGAGCACATCTTCTGCAGTCTCTAGGCCCGTTTTCAGTGCTTCGAGGTGGGAGAAATCTGTCTGATCCTGCTGTCTTCCCGGCCAGTATTCAGTAGCTAGATTGCATTTGAGATTTCTACTTTTGTTGGAGGATTGGTGTCGACTGGCAGTTCTGTGCGTGTTGTTGGTTGTATTTCTGAGAGAGTTGCAGGTGATGGCCGATTCAATAGCCATTTGTCGTGATCAGCTCATTGTTTTATTTGTTTCGAATCCTCGGTAATCAGGTCCACTTGAGCACCTTTTATTGGTTTCATCATCCGGGTAAATCTCTTTCAGGATAGAGCTCTGTTTATATCATATTATATTTTAACTGTGACCTCCTTTTTCTATTACAATTAACAACCAGAATGTCGTAGAATAGTCATTTGTCTTTTGTGGCAATCTCGTCACAGTGTGCAGTGAACTCAGCCTCTACTTCTGCTCTCCATCTTTGCAATGGGTCCTGTTCTCTTTCACCATCCTCCTCTCGTCGCTTCTGTTAGCTTCCAGATTGTTATCTGTTGAGAGCCATTCCTTGTTTGCCGCTTCCTTCATCCTAGAACAGTTGAACACGTCTCCATGAATATTACATTCAGAAAGTTATTTTCAGTGTTCCTCCACGCACGTTTTCTCAATGATGGCATCCAGTGTCTCTGACGATGCTGTGATGGCTACAATGAAGGTAGATGTAAAGTGTTGAACTCTAAGTGTCGCCTGTCGCCAGGCTTTCAGCTTCACCATGAAGGTTCATTGGACTAGATGATAGTCTCAGTGCATATCTGCGTGTCTTTTCGACAATGTGTCAAGCAGGGTAGCTGCACCTCCACTTCATTGAGCGGCATTGAGATGAAGTCTTTGTGGTTTGTGGTGTGTTTGTCATGCGAAAACCATGTTGCTTTGTGTAAATCCTTGTGTTTGTACACGTTGACTCCAATGATCAGATCACTGAACGCGGAGAAGTCTGGCTTCACGTTCTACGAGCTCATCTTGTATCCAGAGGCTCCTGGGTTCGAGTCCCGTTGTACGCATGCTGGTGAAGAGTTTCAGACTGCGACGAAACAGCTGTCCAGTACTCCCAGGATTTCCAATGGTTCTGTAACCGACTTCAGCCCATGATGCGATCCTGTAACCAATCAATCAAATCCCTAAAAACCAATACTTAGATATTCAATTATTCATATAAGAGAAATATCCCGTGGAGGTATTTCTACAATGCACTAGCATGACATAAGAAAGACAACGAATAAAATTCAAGGTAAAACAACAAAAGTCCAAAAGTAATTCATACATGGAGTAAAATTTATAGACAAAGTTCACACCCATGAAATACCTCCTGAAGTGTTAATGAAACCAAATTGCGAAATTCGAATTTAGTCAAAAAACAACAAAGCGCAGTGAAAGATAGCTGTCAAAACTAAAGAACCTCGTAAAAGAATTCATGCCTACATAACAGGGCATCGTCAGGGGTTTCATTGTCTTTTATCCCGAAATTTAATACTATTAGTTGCAGACTATTGTTGTTCGACAATTGGCAGATAATGTTTCCTCAACTCCAATAACTGTCCGTCTATCCATTTTCATTTAAAAAGCTTTGAAAATACACGTTTGGTCAGAATGTTCAAAATGTGCTTAAGTAATACATCAAACGTTTTCGGTATTCTCCGTCTTTTAGTAACGCCATCCAGATTTTGTAAGGTGGGATAATTAATTTTAAGGGGAGAATTGGTTGGTTTTATCGGAATAAGATTCTTTGAAAGATGACATTAGAAGATAAAGAAATTACTGCACTGCTAAGCAGGTGAAGGAAAGGTAACATACAATTCGTAGAGACTAATGCATCTGAAAATTCCCTTTACACTTACATTGTATTCAGGTTGATAAGAAAACAAATCAGTGTGAGTGTTCGCAAGAACAGGATGGTTTTTTTAGTATTAACAGCGCTAACGGATTGAAGAATGAACTCTGAGGAACATTGTAAATTATGATAATCTCAGGCTGACAACAAAGCTTGACGTAAACACATCGACATTTTAATGTTTTATTGCATGTGACGCCAACTGAGATGATAAACAAGAGGTGAACAGTAACCAATTTATCATGCCCACGTAAGATTTTACTTTCGTCGAAAGTGAAATGAGTACCTACATGAATGTGACTGTCAGTTAGGAAAAGTGATGTAAATGGCAGAAGAATGAAATGAGAATAGGGTAGAAAATGATCAAAATAAAGTTTTATGAGGCAGCAAAACATTATTTTGATTATGTTCTACCCTATTCTCATTTCATTCTTCTGCCATTTACATCACTTTTCCTAACTGACAGTCACATTCATGTAGGTACTCATTTCACTTTCGACGAAAGTAAAATCTTACGTGGGCATGATAAATTGGTTACTGTTCACCTCTTGTTTATCATCTCAGTTGGCGTCACACGCAATAAAACATTAAAATTTCGATGTGTTTACGTCATGTTGGTGAATACTTCTTGGTATATAAACCACAAAACTTGGACTTGATCACATAATTTCAAAATGCACACTCTCAACTTCATTTTTGCAACAACAATCATGGTGATATTCTGGTACGCCTTTACTGGTAAGTGTAAAGGCTTTGAAATGTAATGTGTGTTGTCAAATAACTTTGCAATTATTCCTCGGTTAACGTTTATGTGTTCATAGCCATGCTCAAATCTTTTGCATTCACTGACTGCACTTGAATTACAATCGTTCTTCGGTTACTGAGTAATTGTGGGATGATGAGAATTGAGTATGGCTGAGTATGTCATTTTCTGAACTAGTCATTGGAATATGAGATTGTAATTGTTGATGACGAGAGTACCTGGAGATTTTTCTCAAACACCAAGAAGTTTCAATTCGGTGTAGATTTACTCTATTTCAGGTTTCCAGCTCTCTGTGTATTACTGATTGGGTGTGTCTGTAGGAAGCCGTTTCATTGTGGTAATCAAATATATATATATATATATATATACATAAAGAGTGGCATTGACTGACTGGTTTATTCATCGGCTGGATCTATTGGCAGACAAGATGTTTCCACTCATTCATAGCTGTTGTCATTAATTCAGGTGGTTATGTTTGTTGAAGCCTTTTAGATATGATATTTTATTCACCTACCAGAATGTATCACTCCATATGAGATGCATAATCTAACGACAAGCCTGATGCTGTCATTTTTAAAACATTTGGAAACACAGCATTTGATTTTCAAGTTGTCTCATGATTTCAGTGCACATTTATTTGTCTTTTGTCTATCAATGAACCCGTAACATCTGCGATTGTTTTATTCGCATGTCCTCTCTTGTTATGCACAATTATTCGTCAACTGAACATATATTTTCACAGTACCTTGAATGAAGTGTTCACGATTTTCGGTGATGATCTGGTCATCGCTCTCACAAAAGTTTTGCGAAATGGAGCATACCAATATACTGTGACCATTGATTTGTCTCTTTAGTTAAGCTAAAAACGCTTCATTGAGCAGCTCATCAAATCATCTCCAGTAGGTTTGAAAAATTAGGAGTCGACCTTCTCAGCTACGCAGTTCTTACCCCTATCATGTTAGACAGACCAAGCACAGCAAACACACCTCTCAATATTTGGTTTCGGAAATTGGTGAGTTTAATTAGAATGGATTGAGATTCGCTTCATGCATCTCAGTGTGTGTTTATTCTGGGAAAGTATCTGATGAAATAGTTTCCTTCTGACCTATTCATTGAAATAAAACATTAAAATATAACCAAATTCTTCACATTATTATTCTATAGAAGTTTCAGGTATGTAGTGTGATTGAGATTTTATTGTTTAGAGAATGTCTACATAGTATATATTTCATTCAATTGGTGTTTGATGAGCATCCGTTTAACAAGCTACTTTGCATCGCTTCAGATACCTGGGAGTGATAATTTTAATCTTACAATCACTTTTTTATTCCAAAGGCTCAAAATATGAAGAAAGAGTCTGTAGCCAATTTTTGAAGCTTGGTCTATGCATGGGTCTGTCACTGGCGATAGGCGTATTACACTTTCAGGATTAGGGTGAAAGTAGATGTTTAGATGTTGATGATATGATTTTTACCACGAAATGTAATTTGTCGTAACTACGGTTCTATTTGTAAACGTCTTTCTCTGCTGGTTTGTCGATAGTTGTTTGATATTCAATCGTCCGTTTCTTTGATGCTTTGAATAACTACGTTTTATTATATGTCACAATTTTGTAGCACATAACATCTACATGACCTTCACCTTTCGTATATTAAATTTGGATATTTGTGAAATTACTTGTTAGACGCTGGGTTTTAGGTGTTTGATTTTAATACTTTTTAATCCATTTTTCTGTGATGACTGAGTTTGCCTATTAAGTCGATAATAATTGTTGGTGCATTCACCCTGTTTTGGTGACGGTATTTAAATTTAGAAATATATTTAGCACATGCATATTAGGACTTGTTTCTGCAGAAAATTATTTTCCTCTTAATATTGATGGAGTTTTTGGTTTTTTGAATTCTCACGATAGCAAGTAAGTTGGAAAACCAGCTGGGAAAATATTTTGATAGTAGGAACGTTTGAAAATGCTCCTTAACCTGACACAATTTCCTGGATCCTATTTACGTATTCATAATGCTTTTCAGTGCACTCGATCATATGTGAATTTAGCCTGTGTATTCACTTTCAGCGCATATATTTACGTATACATTTAAGAAATTTGAAAGGTTGTCCCTGGATCTCTAATTAATTATTCACGATTTCCCAACGTTATCTAAAGAAGAATATGTTTTTATAAATCATGAATTTTGTGGAAATATGAAATGTCTGGAAATAATACCTGAAACCAAGTCACTCGCAGAGTGATTTAAATTGAAATAGGTATTATGCATCCTGAAGAAAATTATTAAAGATCGAAATAATTTTACTGATGTGCTAGAAATTTGATTTTAACACCATATTTAGACTCATTCAAATTTAAATGTTGGAGGACACATGTGAGGACGATAATTCATTGTTTGTGTGGTACAACGGACACATATTATCGAGTCAATTTATCATTAAATTTTACTTAAATCCTTATATTATTCCACGAGCCATACACTTTTCCTCGAAAACTCAATAATTTTCAAAACATACCCACAGGGAAACGTAAGTAAAGAACACACCTTCTAAAAACCTTTCCGTTACAAACGTAGTTTGAGAATGAGTGAAAGGCCATTTCAGAATATACGATTATTGCTGATATTCACGTTGCCTTCAAATTACAAGTGGCCACAGGATATTCATAATTATGACATGAAATTGCATAAATATGTCTATCACTCTGACAAAATTGTGAAGTTTGTCCACACTTCTGAAATCTCTGAATCATGTTTTGGCAACTCTTCTTGCGTGTGGACAACTATCGCTCGTTGAGAATATCAAATTACGTGGAATGCCAACACCTGTGTTATTTATATCTCAAATTATGCTTATCCCAGTATAGTTTCCATTTAAATAAATAGCAAGCACACTGAAAAACTCGGTCAAGTTTGGAATAACAAGGCGTATTAAGAAGCCATCATCAAATCAGGTGAAACGACTACGGTGAAATTTGGAGAGAACTGAACTAGTTTGTCGCCAGCTTCAATCGGCATGGAATTGTTTACCAACATGCATTCGTTTTGCATAGAATTGGAAGGATATTCTGAGCATTATAAGCCTTCATTGAGTGAGATAATTTCTATCGGTTCAGATATTTCCGAGTTGAATTCTTAGTCAGATTCGAAAAGCACGACACTTGAAGAAACGTTTTCCAGCTGAAATCTGTAGTCGGATCGGATTGCAGAATAATATAGCATCAATTTCTCACTGTCTCCAGTCGTATAATTTTTGAGTTCGAGTCAGTCAAAATTGAGTGTAATCCTGTGTGTTTTCTCTTGCTCTAAACTACCGGACAAGTTGTCACGTGTGTGGATCATTTCAGAGATTGCTAATACTAATAAAATATTGAAGTGATAATACTGAAATCAGCGAACACATTTCAATATAGACCAATGGAGAATATGTCTAACTCACGAAGACAGTAACGATGTCGTCAGCAACTATAGTGGTGATAATAATTCATGAGTTATATGACGGTGCATTCCTTAGTGTTTTGTTAGAGATTAGAACGTCAGGTAATCATTTTTTGATTCTTATCATTGCATTTAACATGCAAATGCTATAATTTATACTTGTGTGTGTATCTTATTTCCTAATTTGATTCGTTTTACAGTACCTTCAGGTGTGTTTTGATGTTAATTTTTTTCCATTTTATCAAGCATTTTTTTGAATTGTTTTCGTTTACGTCAATATTTTTGTATTTGCCCGTTGTCATATATGTATGGTCTGCTTCCGTTTCGAGATGTCAAATGTACCCTTTCCATGGGCTGGTTCCATTAGAACCATTTCGTCGTTTGTTAATTGATTTATTTTACGGTTAAAGGATTTCATCATGAGCTGACTTCTACTTTCCCAATGATAATTCAATGTAAACGCCTCATTTTGTACGCTAATGAGTTACCAGTGTCGTCAAATGCACACAAACACCAAAATCTCACACTCTGCTCCGCCTACATGGCTTTCATCTGTCGTACAGTGGATTCGGACATTCAAAGAAGCACTAGTTTGGTAGTAGGTCTTAGCTGGTTGATTTTAAGATTAATTCAGTTCAAATTTATATATGAATGAAGGAGGTCGCCTATGAAGACGATAATTGATTGTGAGCAGTTTATCATGCACTCATAATTAAAAGTGAAATTAGCAATAGCTTTGATATCTTAATACTGACATTATTCTCATCAACTTATATATGTTTAACAAATTTGTCTACATTGCCAATCCATTGCGTAGTCCTGCGTAAGTACCATGTTTTTTAAGATTTTTGTGACACAAGATACCTTCGCGAATGCCAGAAGCGCCAGCACAGAATTTACTATAATTCTGGTCAGTCTCATTGCCCTCAAATGACAATTGGCCACAGGATATTCATAATTATGAAATGGAATTGCATAAATATGTCTATCACTCTGACAAAATTGTGAAGCTCGTCCACACTTCTGAAATCTCTGAATCATGTTTTGGCAACTCTTCTTGCGTGTGGACAACTATCGCTCGTTGAGAATATCAAATTACGTGGAATGCCAACACCTGTGTTATTTATATCTCAAATTATGCTTATCCCAGTATAGTTTCCATTTAAATAAATAGCAAGCACACTGAAAAACTCGGTCAAGTTTGGAATAACAAGGCGTATTAAGAAGCCATCATCAAATCAGGTGAAACGACTACGGTGAAATTTGGAGAGAACTGAACTAGTTTGTCGCCAGCTTCAATCGGCATGGAATTCCTTACCAACATGCATTCGTTTTGCATAGAATTGGAAGGATATTCTGAGCATTAGAAGCCTTCATTGAGTGAGATAATTTCTATCGGTTCAGATATTTCCGAGTTGAATTCTTAGTCAGATTCGAAAAGCACGACACTTGAAGAAACGTTTTCCAGCTGAAATCTGTAGTCGGATCGGATTGCAGAATAATATAGCATCAATTTCTCACTGTCTCCAGTCGTATAATTTTTGAGTTCGAGTCAGTCAAAATTGAGTGTAATCCTGTGTGTTTTCTCTTGCTCTAAACTACCGGACAAGTTGTCACGTGTGTGGATCATTTCAGAGATTGCTAATACTATTAAAATATTGCAGTGATAGTTACGAAATCTGCGAATACCTTACAATTTGGACTTAGGGAGAATATATCTTACTATTGTGACGCTAATTGCGATGTCGTCAACAATTATAGTAGTAATAATAAATCATGAGTTAAATGATTATATATTCCTCGGTCTTTTCCCCGAGATGAGAACATGAGGCAATCGTGTTTTTGTTTCTATGTATTGCAGTCAGCACACCAATGCTTTGTTTTATATTTATCTGTGTATCTTGTTCCTAATGTCATTCGTTTTACAGTTCCTCAACGTGTGTTTTCATGCTAATTCTTTTTCTATTTTTTCAAGTATTTGTTTTGAACTGTTTACGAATACGTCAAATTTTCTTTTATTTGCCAGTTGTCGTCTAAATATTGGTTGCTTACGTTTTGAGATGTCACATGTACCCTTTCCATGGGGTGGTTTCATTGAAACCATTTCGTCTTTTGTTAGTTGAATAATTTCTCGGTTACTGGATTTCATCCTGAGCTGAAATTGGTTAGGGAAGCACTGGAAAACCTGGGATTACTGGACAGCCGTTTAGTCCTGGTTTGGAATTCTTCTTCATTATGCACACACCGGGGCTCTAATCTCGGTCTTACTGGTTACAAGGCGATCTCGTAGACCATCAAGCCACTAGGACTAGATCCAGTGGTTTGAAGGGCTGATTTTTCTGTTGCTTTTTCACAGATTTTTCATGTCAGTTTTCTTATTTTTGTGGCGTATATGCATTTTGAAGTGCAATGAAATTTGTGGAATTTTTTATTATCTTTTGTTTTCAACCTTTATAAGTTTTTTGGTCAGTAGTGGAATTACATTTATCAGTATTTCTTGAAAATTCCATTATTTCAACAGGATTATATTGGATGTCATTTCATAGAATCCCTCCTTCATATTTCTTTCTCACATTAGTGTGTAGGTGATTTTGATACATATTTTAACTGAATATGGTATCAAATGACAACGGAAACTTTGCACACAACTGTTTCTATCATTGTACATTTTAGTTTATTGAATATTATTTCGTGAATTATGTATGTATTCACCACGCGATGATTGGTAGAAAAATAGTAATCAATTAATAAGTTGTTGTCTGAGTTATTGGGAATCGCTGGCGTTCGTGTACAATGCAGAAATCCAAATGTTTTACCAGGCTTTCTCTAATATTTTGCTTCTTTTCATACTTTTAATTGGTATAAATTAATTTTTCGAGGAAAATGTCCTATTCTTTTTGAATTAGAATTTGAGTAGCCGATATGAATTAATATTGAAAAGTTGACCGCAGATTAGATGATAATGAGTTGTGTAATAAAAACTATTTTCTCCAGTGAAGTAATATATTCAAGTAGTATACGCATCACTGGTTCCTTGCTTAACTACAACAGATGGAGGCTTTTAAGAGCCATACTACTTTCACTACACTGACACCTAATGGATAAACTAGCTACCTTGTTTTAGAATGCTAACTGGAAACATGCAGCAGCATGTGAAGAACATTGTAAAAGATGAGAAAAGAGATAGCTGTAAACAATTTTCGAAATCCTGACTACTTGTTTGGGAATAAATCCAGGCGATATGCAAATGTAATTGACCTATTATTTAGAAATAACATTCGTTTGTCTTTGAATGCAGTGTTCACTGAGCAAAACAGACTTTTAATATTTCACGTAGCCTAATACGCCTGGATTCAGATCATCACTCATTAGAAGCATGATTAAATTGACTATTTTGTGGTGACTACAAGAGCATATATTTAAATTTATATAGAAGGTTATAGGAGAAATTGAATCCAAATGCAATAAATTAATTTCTGTTAATGGTAGATATGCTGATATGTTGTTTCTGCGTTGAGTTATGTTGCCTTATTCATGCTGATTTTCTTCCTACTTTAAGCTATTGAATTTAATCCACGCTTACGTTCACATTACTTTTACACGTTTTCTTTCTTTAAATTATGCAGCAAGTAATTTCAAGTTTTTGTTAATTACTACATTATTATTTCATTTTTATTTTCTTCCTTTACCTTTGGAGTGGAACATATGGCTGCGAGCTAGAGCTCTGAAGTTTTGGTAGCAGCAGTTTAACTTTTACGGGTTGGGGTGGCTAGCCTCACTCACAACCTTCCCTCTTCACTGGCCCTACTACCGTCTTAGCGAGAATTAGGAGGGTACCAGCTGGGAATCGAATGGCGGACCACATAAGTGGTTAGCGAGTATTCTACTCCTGAGCCACTGACGCACGTCACTTATTATAAATTTTACTTAATTCTGTTTTTTCTTTGCTGTGCTGCAGGATGAATCATTCAACAACCTGAAGTAACTGGATGCGAATACTTTCAGAATTCCCATTTCCTGCAAAATTCAGCAGTTTTTGGAAAACTGTTAGGCATATGAGTGTTTCATTAACTTACGATAAACCTACTAAATGTTATGATTTCCATACATTGGAAAATAATATGCAACTCGTTTTTAATCTTTGTGATACCAAATTTGTGAAATATATTTCATAGTTACTCAGGTACATAAGATTAGTATTGCTTACGTTGGTATGAACACCATCAATTAGTTAAAAAGCCTTTTTGTGGCATTTCATCGTTTTTCAAAGAGGCTGGCGTTGAGTGAAGATTTACTTTTGTTTTTCTTAACTTAGCTGATCTTGAGGCTTGCAAGCGTCAAGGTAAGTCAAAAGATTTGATTTGAGTAATTGGTCATACAAGGCTGTTTGATACTGTCTTGTATAAACTTCACTGATTCCACACACTACTTTATTTTAAACTTCTTTACTCCCATCTCTTCTAACCAATAGATGATATTTACTTGCACAAAGAAATGAGGTTGAATCAGCTGAATTGTTCCGAATGTTAACTGTGTTAAGCCTAAAATATGTAGGTGAAGAATATTTTAATTTGAGATATTGACAGTGCGGTGAGTGGCAATTCACACTGATCACACAGTGATGCACATATACGTGTGAAAGTTTCAAAAGAATCACTACATTCTTTGTTTTGTGTAGTCATATGATTTACATCCTAATAGCTTTCTCTGCAAGAAACTAACCGATGCACTGATTACACTTTGTCAATTTCAGCATTGAGTTCAACGAATCTACATAGCATTCCTTTGTTTTATTCCAGTGGTCTAAAGTGAACATTTAAAGTGTCTGAAAGCAGTACCTCTCGTAGTTTATCCAAATATAAAATATCTGTTTGGTCAGTTATACGCTAGTCACACTACGATTGTCTACATCACGACTTTATTTCTAATGGAATATAATCTCGCGTCGTAATCAGTTCAAAAATTCTGTAGCTGGAGAAGTAATAATATGCATAAATATGTATATATGATAGGTCATGAGATACAACCCCGATTTTGAATATGCTTGTGTAATTTGTCTGTGCCGACTGACAGATTTGGTAACATATAAATCTTTTACGAAAATTCTCCATAAAGGTGCAGAGCTAAGTACATCACGTAAGTTATAAGCCTCATTCATGCAAAGAATATCCCTTTCAAAAGAATAACTGTATTTTGTCAATGTCGACGCCAATTTTATCTATTTGTTTTCGATATCAGTTGAACGTTGATTGCATTCAATATCAACAGTTCAGAATTCACCCAACTTTGTTATTAACGTGGATAATTTCTAAAGATTCAATCCAAATGCACCAACACTTTCAGAGCATGTTTGCATTTCGAAATGAAATTAATATAGAAAGTGATTGAATATATTCCTTCTGACATTGACGAATTGCTCACCCAGCTGTGTCAGTCAATACGAAGTCTAATAAAAAATTGTCCTTTAAGTAACGAGGTGTGGATTTATTCACACAGGTTCATGTTACAATAAGAGTAAGTTTGTCTACATTTGATTTTATTGCCACATTATAATTCCTTGTATACTTAAGGTACATACTAAACAACCGAATACAGGCAACATATTCTCATTTTGAGTTTTCACAAAACCAAGGGAGATAAAAGTCATAATTTGGGTCGCACAAGCTTTATTTCCCTTTCCAAAAGAGTAAATGAAAGAAAAGTAGCATTAAATGTAGTAACTATGTGATACATAAAATTGTTTAAGGTATACTGCCAGTCAGAATGAAGCACAATGAATAATGCGCCATCACCGTACGGAAATGAAAAATTTATGATTCTCACTCTGAACGAACCGTATTGTAGCTGTCGCATAAATGTGAATCAGGAAGTACTGGGGTCGCAGTTAACATTTAACCTAAACGTGACACTGGCTGCAAACACAAAATTGACGTTTCACATAGGCAAATCTGTCTAATTTCACGTTGTCTACAAACTGATATTGTACGTAAACTGAATAAAAATGCAATACGCCTGGAAAATTGCAATGATAAATTACTGAAGCCTGTCTCGCATTATGCGCTTTAGAAACTTCATAAACCATTCATTAGGATTGGATTCATTGAAATTGTTACCTTTTTTCTCATATATTGTACTATGATTGACCCTTGTAAAACTAGCTGCAGGAATGCACTTTCTTTGATCAATACTTTTTCTTGTTTGTAAGTAGTATTAGTGTTCACTGGAAACCGATTCATTCTGGTTATTTACAGTCTGTGAAAATAGTAAGCAGTTATAACACCTTTAGCATTCAGAGTATTTAAATTTCCCTATGTTCAATGATCTATTCCTTCTAGAGTGACATACCGAAGCTATCGTTTTCAATCAACTACTGGTCTTTCACTATAAAATTCGCCTAGACAGTAGTTGTCTCTTTTGGTTGCTGATTCGTAATCGTCAAGCAGTAAATGTGACACGAATATGATGCTAACTCTCTATGTTATGAAGCGTTAAAACGAATCAAATCTTATGAAGTCACTTAAGCTTTCTAAGCTACAACAAAACTGAAGTATGATCGTCTGATAGAGATGAAAGAAAGCACTACAGGCGCATGATAATGAAAATTATTGATGGATGAGACTTAAAAAGGTTTTAATCCATATTTCCAGTGACAACATAAATAAACACCAAATAAATACGTTGTTGCTACTATGAATAAGTGCACACGAAATAAACCTATCGACCCTAAAAATAATTAAAATTGAATGTTTAATCAAATCGTAAATGTGGTATTTGGTAATCGACTACTCATTGAGTTTTCATTATACATATATATACAGGTTTAATGTACACACTGATATATATGAGCGCGAATAATTCGATGCAATGCACAGTTTTTACATGTCTACTTCGTCCATAAGAGAAATTTTAGTAACCATTATCTGACACACTTTGTCAGTAACAATGACAAGAGTTTCGAACAAAAATGTTCTCCACTTCGAATTGTGTAAAATCGCTGTTACAAATTGTCCTAAGCGGTACTCAAAGTCCACAAATGATGAAAACTAATGGAAATAGAGTAGGCAATCGAAATGATGACAAAAAGACAAATTGGAATTGAAAAGATGACTAACAGACTTTCACATGTAGACGACAGTATTTACTAACATATTAGTTTGCTTGTCTTACTGGATTTCGTTCGTGATATCCAGCAGATATTTTATTGCGGCGGAAAATTTTCGGGTTGTAAATTCAGGTTTTATAAATACAAATGAAGATTTGGAAAAACAAAACTTTACATATTACGTTGAAGTGTATTATGCTGTTATGTTATAAATTTCTATAGAAGAAGACCGTAAGTTTTGACCTCCTGTAAAATAACGCCTTCGGTAACCAGAATAATGTAATCCCTGTTAGAAAATGCAGAATATCATTCCTATTATTTTACCAAAAAGGAAGATGATTGCAAAGCAAGTGTTCAATGAATCATGCAGTAACATATTGGCTGTTAGAAGGTGTCAGCAAAAGAAATTCACAGCACTAACACCTGAAAACACATCGATCCGCTTCCGGATGCCGGTATTCTAGCTTTTTCGCCTCCACTGTGGAAGGTCTTCTGCCTACAGTGGAAACCTTGACTCAGAATCATTGGCTGTTAAGGTAGGCCGGAAGTGTCCATTAAGTGAGCATGTTATTTTCTGATTTTGGTATGTGGAAAGTCGGTGGCCACTCTTTTAGAAATTAGGTGTAAAGTGTACCCTCTGATTGTCAAACTTTTTTTCGATAAGCGATATTCATATGTGGTTGAAAGTATTTTACTTTATTTTTGCTTTATCAATATAATTTTCAGGATGAATAATTAATTGCATTGAATTATTTTTAAATACCCCACATTTCTTCAGCAAAAGGATGTGAGTGGAACAAATAATTCCGCTGTTCTTCAGATTTGATTTGCACTTGCTCTATTACACAGGAATGTATTATCTGTGAGCATCTACACCAATCATGTTAGAATTGAATACAACAGATTAAGTTGTATTAAGTTTCATTAGTGTCTAAAGGTGGTAAATGTCGGAGCGATAGTGTTGTATTTTAAAAGCTTTTAGATTCTAAAAACTCAGAAAGAAATAGTTATGAGCATTGTGATTTGGTCAGAAAACTTACGAGGAAAATATAGGTCATTGGTGGACAAGAAGAAGTTTCTTTTTATTACTGTTCTGATGACTGTTTCAATAAAGACTTGTGAAACATGGTTATTTATTTGTGAATTTCTTCGCATCCCGACAGGTGTAGACTGTAAGTGGTAACTTTTAAAATATAATTACCTACGGAGAAAAATGCAGCAAGGTTCCTAATTTTATTTAATGATTTTCATATTTGATTAATATCTTTAATCCGCTGGCATAAAATATCGTTAAGCAAATGATTGTGAAGTCGTCATTCAACATGAATTCAAATATAATTGTAAAAAAATCAGTTGTTATTTCAACTTGTGGTCAGGTGTGGTAAATGTCAAAATGCAAGTGTTGTGGTCCGAAACTTTCAAGCAAACAATAAGTCTGACATGAGCTTAGAGGCCATGTTTCAAAAGCAATGGAGCAGCAGATAGATATTGTGTTAAACCTCCTTGAAATGCGAGAAGCACAAATGTTATCACGCATGTTTTTTTAAATTTTGATTTGTAATCTAGATTCCGCTACCGGAAGTATGTTTACTTTACAACGCATGTCTTATTTCCGACCATAAGTGCGAGAAAATTCCGTAATTTTAAGACTGGTTGCTATTTTTAAACAGAACAAAAACTTCGAGTTCACTCCATATGGATATAAACAAACGGGTTACGGATTACAAAAATGACATTTAACATGAAGAAATACGTGTGAATATAGTAGGATTGTCTGTAAATTAAGGACAATGTAATACAGAAACTGAGTGGAACGGAAATACCTAAATATCGAGATAAAAAAAATTGTTTATATTATAAAGATAATATTTGAAGAAATCTGACGGCATGTGGTCGTCAGCATTGTCTAAGGTATAAAACAATTGGAATGCCTTGTTGCCCTGCAAAATGTCTAGATGGTTATATTCAGCATCATCTGTAAGGCAGCAATGCACTGCCTTCCATAAATCTATTAATTATTAAGAACAAATGATAATTTAAAACAGTAGGTTTGTAGAATCAATCGAAATAGATAAGACATTCGTCGAAGTTTTGCTCTGATTTACACTTTCACTAGCGCATCACGCCTATTTTTGATATATTCGTGAAGAAAATAAATTTATTAGGTGTCTTTATAATCACGGTGAAGTAGATGCGGTTGAAGATATCACAATTAATCTCAATCAAAATTATGATTAATATTTGGAAGTCACATATAGTCCAGTTCGAAAACAAGCAGTTCTCCTTTTTAGAATTATTTTTAACCATACACTGCCAGTAGAAGGTCCTGTGGTGAATTCCAAAGACTTAGCTTTCCATCATGACTCAGTAGTCGGACGTTTGATTAAACATACTTGGAACTGTCTGTTGGTTCATGTTATTATTATGTTTTCATGTAGCGCGACAACGAACAAAAACTCACGACGGTTTTCATCATTTCGTACTGCCCAGTAAGACGGTGATGTGTAACGCAGTTATAATGTTGCAACGGACGTGAGAACTTACAGATAGTGTTTGAATGAGATACAGATAATAAGAGCATTACATTCCATCAAGTTACCATTCTCAGAAATTAAATACAGACTCACTTTTGTTTCCAGAGTTGGAGGACACATGCACAAACTTAAGTGAGTTCTTGAAACTGTTCGTGCAAACCAACATTCATTGTTTGTTAAAAGCCTACTGCAAAAGAGCTTCTAAAAGTTTATCATAAGTTATTATTACTATAAATTGGCAAAGGTAGCGCACATCATTAATACTAATGTGATATTCCACAGGTGACTGCTTGGAAATCCTCACACTAATTTGAAAATCATTGTGGTTGTTTTGGAGGGAATGACTGAACACCTCAAGTTCGACGAAATAGATATGATAGTATGCATAACTTACAGAAAACTATCATGATAATAATCATTGACATGATTATGGGCAACAAAGTTTACTCGAAATGTCA
This sequence comes from Trichobilharzia szidati, assembly GCA_944472155.2. Classification (NCBI taxonomy): domain Eukaryota; kingdom Metazoa; phylum Platyhelminthes; class Trematoda; order Strigeidida; family Schistosomatidae; genus Trichobilharzia; species Trichobilharzia szidati. Next base: position 25,108,423 of record OX235276.1, on the reverse strand, counting down.
TCCACTTATTGACATTGCATCACTGTGTGTTGTAGCACATCTACCAAAGTGCCAAAAGTTTACTGTCATGGTAATCACCAAAACATTTATTTCGGGCCACCTATTTCCCTGCTTTTCCAAACTGTTTGACTGTTGTGATTACCAGTACTATTACATTACTGCCATTCATCCTACAAACTAGATATATTATCTCAATGATGTTAAAGGACTGTAATGCAACACAATCTTAATTTTTCACCTTTCGTCTTTCGACTTCCCGTGCGTGAACCTGGTCTGCCAAACTGCTCCACTTTTGTGCTCCTATAACTGCACTGTCATTTATGATTCATTATAGTGTCATAAAACTTTTAGTTGCAGAAATCAATGAAGATATCACCACACGATGTTACGAGAGCTCAGCCGTTATCACGTCTTATTTTAACACATGTAATGCTATACACTTCAGCCGATATACATATTGGACCTACAGAGTACATCTGGCTATATTATTAATTTTCTTACAGAGAAATCAATTAGTGATCTAGGTTAGTTTTGTACTTGATATTAACGATAGTCATGCAAAGTATATCCACAAATACATACACCCTAATGTTTTATGCATTTCGAGATACGGTCATATTAGGACGTTCTACTATGTTACTTGAACCGCTTAATTAACATATCCAAGTGGTAGTATCACTTCGTCAATAACATTTGTGGAACACAGCCGTAAAGCACTATGTACACCATGCAAAGTGAATCTTGTGTCAACGCCATATAATTCACCGAACCACCAGTGATATGCAGAACCGCCAGAATGGATCATCCTATAGCCGATTATATTCTTCGTCAGCGAAATGACTGAATATAACTTTTACAATTATTCCGTAAAATGTTACACGTGTGGCTGCACTAATAGTTGCATGTTTCTGAAAACGAACTTAAACATTTCGCTGGTCTTCGGTCTTAATTTAAATAAACCAATATTATGACACATAGAAAGTTCATTTACTCATATACGTTTCCTTCAGCATCCTCACCATCATTTCCTGGGACAGACACTTGTAGCATCTAATTATAAATGAAGTTATTCAGTTAACAGAATGAATTTGTTGTTACTATAGCTGATTGCATTCACCGTTGGAATCGACATTTATGTTTATATCTGATAGCACATTATTTATTTCTGAGATACCATCGCGAACTTCAAATAATTTGATGTACTGCTGATTACTTCCAGTTAAATTCGTTTATTTAGAGCCTGAAAATATTTCATTTTAAGTTCACTGTAATAAATGATGCAGAATTTACCTACAAATTATTTATTATTAGAAGAAAAATATCATCGAAATTGTAAGTTGGTTATGTCTGAGCATTAGTGAATCTTTGGTTAAATCAACTAAATTAAACCAAATAAAATCTATATCAATCGCTCAATAATATATCTCATGACTTTCTATAGCACTGAAATTAGTGTTGAAAATGTGTGTTTTACACAGTGTTGTTTTATTTAGAATTGTCAGAGTAATGGATTAACTGACATGGTGGTCACATTAATCTTCAAATGACACTGCCTTCAATATGTTAATTAGATTATAGAAAAATTCCCATTTAGACATTTAGAAACAGAAAAATTGAGCGAAGAAATATTTACTTTTCAGTTAGATCCTCATCTCTGTCTCTACTCTAATATATATAGCATTTTCATTACAATACACAACAATTCACCAATCAAGTGGTGATATGTTAGTGAAAAATAATTAGTCAGTGTCAACATGTCAGTGGGGTGATAATTAACGAAGAAAATTAATACACACAATTTAAAAGTAGAAATGGTTACAGCACGTGGATTGAACAATGCCTAATTTTGGAAAATGAAGAGTAATTAAGGAATAAGCATGTTCACAGGTTGATTACGTAAAAGATTGCTTAAAAAAAGAAATTAATTTGGACAATGATAACACGTAATTAAACATGAAGTGTTCAAAATAAAAATAAAATAATCTGGACAATTATAATTTTATAATTTTAAAGGGTTTTATTGAAGGGGGCGAAGTAGTCTGGTTTATACATTTGTGTAACGTTGGTCAAGGTAAGGAAAGTGGCTGTACAAATTTCTTCTGAACACACAGGTTTGTCTTCTCCAGATGGATTCCTATTGCTTCAGCTGTATGTAGAAGACGAACTCGTAGAGCAAACTTAATATTAGTAGGAATGCGATAATTAATTTTAAATGCTGTATTAACGTCAACTTTATGCTCACTATCTGCAAAGTGTGCTAAAATAGAGCTACGAATAGATCTTGTTTATCCCTTATCTGGATTATGTTTGGAAATACGATTATTAGAATTTTGTGGTTTTTTCCAGGTTGCACCAGTTAGTTCATGTCTTTGCAGTGTTTTTACATTGTTATAAAATGATATTAGTATATGAAAAACCATCTACATCTTTTCTAATTTTTATCATGGTATATCACATGAAAACCATGTTTAGTTTTTACCTACTATACATCTGTCTCTCAGAAATCACAAGTTTATTAGACAGACAAGAATTGCAAAATTATCATATGTTGGCCACTTCCATTTCAAACAAGTTTGGCAAAACAAGATTCTGAATAGTTCCACGTGAATGTATATTACAAAGTGAACTTTTACCCGGTGAGTCAGCGTGAAGTCTTTAATCACCCGTAAAAGAACAGAAAATCCGGAAGTAAAATGTAAAATATCATTTTCTCCCGGGAAGTGTCAGATATAAAAAGTATTGATTCCTTCCCCCTATCCATAAATTCACAAAATGAAACTTATACACTGAGACACAGGTGACAATAAATTTCCAGTATTAATAACCATTTACGATGTCGTAGCACGTGAAGTATTGTGTTGTATCACTATATTCCTACATGTAGAAGGGCATCAACAGTGCATAACTGTACTAGTGAATTTGCATGATGGAAACGAAGAAGAAATGCTCACCCACTGAGATCCTAATTCTTCAAAGCAGAGATCCTATGAATCCTTGTCAAATAACACAAAATGTAATGTGGCAGCACATTCAGCAATATAAGTGATAATATTTGTTGTTTCATGAGTGAATATGTATTACAAAACGAAAAACCAACTGGCTCCTACCCATCGTAACATATCTCTCTGCTGATCTTCTGTATTTTTTTTATTTCTATGAAAATTACCAAGACTCATCTTGACAGCGCATCAAAATGTAGCTATTACGTTATGCTTGTTAGGCTACTTTTAAGTATCTACTGATTATGATTACACAGGTATGATGATTGTGGTAAACAGTTAGGAATCAGTTGTAAATAAAGATCAAACTGAAAATAATTATCAACTTAATAGTTAGATGTATGTGATATGCTTTCATTCAAACATTACTGAAATATAAATTTCGAATACAGTAATACAAATGAGGAAGTTGGATTTTGAACTAAGTGGAAATTTACAAACAAATAAAGCATTGCCACTTTTCGATTGAAGCAACACCACTTTCTTCAAATTATTTAGACATTTCTTCTAACTTTCATGGGAGATCGAAATGACTTGTTGAAAAGCAACGAAAAAAGGTGAACTCTCAAAAGAACGCTTTGTTCTACTAGCATTTTCATTGAAGAGGATGTCTAAACTCAGAATCAGTTATTCTGAATACTTTCTTGCCATGTGCAGTTAGATGAAGCACTCATGGTTTCTACACAGCACTTCATAATCACTTGGATATTTAGCAGACGCAATATTTCATCATGAAACTTTGATACCTACTCACATGATTTCGCTCTCATTTTGACCCAAAGCTGTGACACATTCCAATGGTAAGTTCAAGTCATATTCATAGAATACGGTTGAGTAATAGGTAAGGTGCTGTTTGTAATGTTGTAAACAATTGGAAATCAGTTTTAAAAAAGGGTGAAACTGAAAAAATTTGTCAACGAATAATTAGATGAAGGTCACTTGTTTTTATTTACACATTACTGAAATTTAAATATCGAATGAAGAGCTTTGAATGAGGAAACGGAATTTCGACGTTAATGGATATTTATAAAGAAATAAATGTCCCATTACTTTTCAAATAGAGCAATGCTGTTTTCTTTGAAATTATTCAGAAATGTCTTGTTCACTTCGGTTCATTCATGGAACCTCAAAATAAATTATTTGAGATAAATAAATAAATTGAAGTCTCTAAATATATCACTATCCTTTAGTCATTTTCACTGTGATAAATGTTCAAATTCATAATCGAATATCCTAGATACTTTACCGCCATTTTGAATAACGGAAATAAAAATCAACTTGCTATAATAGTGCTTCATTCCGCATGTCAAGTCCCTTTGGAGTAATTTTCATAATGAGAATTGTGATTACACATTTCTATAGTGCGCTGCACCCAGTTGCCTAAGATTTAGGGTCTATATGATCATTACTCTCATGATATCTGAGTTTAACTGGGCAAACATTTTCGGTCCTAATTTATTTCAGGAACTCAAAGCAAGTATTAGTTGTTTTCTCAAAATACTGTTGAATACTAAGTTAGGTGCTGTTAACGTGTTTCTGAAAAATGCAGTGCAGATTGTAGAGGAACATTTGGTCAACTATGCATGTGAAATGGTAACGCAACCAATCTAAATCAGAGTTCACTTGGGTAGAAGAAACTCAGGTAGAGTTAGAAAGGTCCTTGTCGGAAACGACAAATTGTAGTTTATCGATAACCCATGCAATATCAATATGTTCACACAAATTTTACAGTGATCTGAGATGACGAATCCAAGGACACTGTCTCTGATTCATCAGCGACTCATTTTTTCCAATATAGCCCACATTTTCCAGGATACCAAGAGTTGAAACATACGGTGTCTAATGAAGTCATTTTTTTCATCAAACCCCTGTTTGTTCTGTCGTCTTAACAAGCAAAATGAAGTAGACATATTTAATAATGGTTGCGAAAATATTCGGTCATACATTCTTTTGTGAATCCAATTTGATGAGTGACTGTCTTTTACGAAATTGATAGCCCACCGAATCTAACCTTTCATAACACAAATCCTTACTGAAATTATGTACATTTGCATTCATTTGAAAACGACTACGAATTCCCTGCACTGTGAATTGCAATGCAGCCGTTACTTATGCAGATTTATCTGCTGAGGAAGCTGTGGCTTACACAGCGAAACGCTCATAAAAATCTTGTTTTGATTTTCTTAACAGGCTGGGATTAATTTAAATAATTTATAATGAATGAATCTGACTCCGTGCTCAAATTATTCCAGGAAGTTCATAACACCTACGGCCTGGAAGCCTATAATCTATTGACTGTGATTACGAACTCGTGGTGAATGTTGTTAACAACCAGAAATCAGTTGTAATTGTGGATTAAATTGAAAATATTTATCAATTTATAATTAAATATGTGCGATATATTTCCATTCTGATATTACAATAATATCAATCAGGAATTTTTCGCTAATCCTGCATGGCCTCTTCAATTGTAACAAACAGTTTAGATTCGGTTTTGTTTATGGTTTCAGCTTTCACTTGTAAGTTGTCCGTCTCATCGCAAAGTACTGATCGTCTTATGTTTTATTTCGCCATTGTTTTCACTTTTCGATAATTGTATCAACAAAGCACATGAAGTTGAGGAACATAAGATGGTGAATCAAAAAGAGATTATCAGAAATTTTTGGATTAAACTTTGAGTTGCCGTGAAGGAATCTTGTTTTTGTTATGGTTATTTTTAGTGTTCGCAATACTTACAACTCTTCAGGCAATATTCTCAGACTAAATTTTAGAGTTTATCAACATCTTACGATATACAAGCTACTTCTTCACTAAGTAAGTAAAGATGAACTTTAAGTGAAATTGATCCTTTGTGCATCGGATATTTGATTTTTATACAGGTTAATTTTGTGAGTTGTTGATGTTTACTATGAATGAAGATTGTGTCTCGCACGACAAGGACCATATAAACTTGAAAATTTGTATAATTCATGTTTCCTTGTGCCCATACTCAACAGCTGACACAACGTCACTGACGACAGTAAAATAATGTCCACATATTTGTCAAACCCTTCAGTGACATGACTGACTCACGTGTCCACTGCTTATGAAGACACAGGTCGATATCAGAAAACCTTCTTATGAGTGTATAGCTCACATATTCGTGTATCTATTGTTATTCAATAATTATGAATGCGTGTAATATGAATGAACAATGTAATCAGATTTTAATGTTTTAATGTTTAGAGAAAAAAGCGAAGGTTTATATCCTCATTATTACTTTCAAAGAAACAGACATTCATTTATTTCTGCATATGTGTTCATTTTAGAGTTGAAAATGTATTTTAATGACCATGTTTCTTCTTATTAGTGCGTCTTACCCACTATCAATAATGACAAAATTCTTTTTTTCTTGTAAAATGTAGCGAATTCAACGGAAAATAGATGGAGGACTTTTTCCTTATACATTATGATGGTTATAAAGCAAAAACAGAATTCGTAATATTCTTCTCATAACTGTTTCAAATTAATTAACACTGTTTGTAACTTTGAAGATATAGTAATCTATAAACAAAACATGGCTTCTCATTTTATAGTAATTAGTGTTAAACAGAAACAAACGTAGACGTGACTCATTGTTTAAAATTTTTACCGCAAGACAGGTTCATGACTCAGTTGGGTGGACGGTTCCGGATGAAATGAAAATCATGCAATACATTTTGTTGATGGCATAAAATATGGAGATCAGGATAGGAAGAGGGTAAGTGTGTTTCCTCAAAATCGAGCACTTCCCACCAAAGGTGGCTCAGTAACAATACTTATTAGAAGTTCCATCTTAATAGATGGTGATTTAGTAGACACATCAAAATTCTCTCGATGTATATGTCGCAGAGAATGCGAAGGAATGGGCTGTCGGCAGTTTCACTTATTTCTAGTTTGTTTGGGTACAAACATTTCACCCTTAATTCAGTTGTCACGATAAACAATTATTTATCTCTTTCCAGGTGACTTTATCTAACTGTATTTCTATTACCAAATGAAAGACACGTAGCTTGAAATTTACACAAAATTGTATCTGTTTACGTATTATGTGTGTTGGCTACCATGTTTTGTGTCTTAGCAAATAAAAATAATGAGTTTATATTCTGATGTCATCAGTAGGACAGATTTGAATAAATTTAATAGGTCAAGCACACGTTAGCTTAGGTATTCTATTATTTCAGAAATCAAATAAATAATTTATCAGAATATTAAAATAACCAAAACTTCTTCGGACATGTCTTACTCTGATCAATGACAGACTATTACGAAGTCCTCAGATGGTGACATAATTGAGTAGCACATGGCAGGTGAATCATTGAAAGTGGGTTTACAATGTCGTTTCGTTCACTTAAAATCTTTTTGTTCCATCTTAACACTCCCGATGAATTTAGAACGTCGCAGAACATAATCGAGAGATAATGATGTGTAGTATTTTATACGGAGTTTACAAGGCGTACGCTGAAGTTAGTTGAAATGGGAAACTCTTTGTCTGCTGTTTATTTAGGATGAATGGCAACACATGCATCTCTAAAAATGTACGCCGACGTGATTTTAATACACAAAAACACTATGAGTAATCTCCTTTTGATGTTAGGCCAGCTGATACGTGTAAAGTAGCATAGGTGAACTTGATTGGCTGAGACGATGTTCCATGCAAGTTGTAGTGTTACATGAATTCCTAATCATACTATTCCATATGGATTGATTTCTTATGACAGTGCTTATGAATTACGATGGGAAAAGTGATACCGTCGCTTATTTTATTATGCTGCGAGAAAACAGATTGATATAATACTGAGATTAATTAGTGAAACTCAAGAGTATGTCATGTATTGGATATGACATGGCTGATATTGAATATCACAACACCAGATGGCAGGTATCTTTAGGGATTTTACGAGGGTGATTTCATGTTAAATTCATGAAAAGTATTAACTAGTAGATGTTAGAAAACATATGTTTAAGTTTTGAAGGAGGGATGAGAACTATTTACGGAAGTAAAGAGCAGTTTATGGGTTGGGGTTAGCAACACGTTATTACACAGTGAATAAATTCGTAAAATAAATAACGACAGCCAGGAAGAATAGAATGTCTCAGTAGAAATACGTAAAATACAAACGAGGTAATGGAACTACCCAGAAATGTAAACTTCACAGCCAAAATTAACAGCGACATTAAGCGTGGTCAAAAACATATTCCGAAGACAAGGATCTTAATACTTCAACATTTACCCTGTGAAAGATCGAATCCCAAATGATTCTCTGTGTCATTAAAATAAAATGGTTAGAATGTGATGCGATATGCGTCGAACGAAACCTCGACAGATATCAAGATTAGAAGAAGTGAACACAATAGAGCCTCCATGTGAACTGGAAAAGCTTGAGAAATGATCAGCCTCAAGTCTTAATGCTATAAAATAAGGCAAAAAATTGATTTCCACAATACCTGAATATTGAAATCATTAAAAAATTTTCGGAAATCACAAAAAACATCTCTTATCAGAAGGGCTTCAAATTGAATGGAATCCAAACTATCTGAATAAGAATGAAGGAGTAAGCCAGAATTTAACCTGCTTCAAACTTCCGCCCCACCATGAAGTGGAAGAGTTCGTAAGCTTGGTCATCTCCTACCATCAACGTTTTCAGTCTTAACTTTAGTGAATAAGTTTCCACACCGTAAGTGTTACGAACTTCCTGGAATAATTTGAGCACCGAGTCAGATTCATTCATTATTAATTAATCTCAGCCTGTTAAGAAAATCAAAACAAGATTTTTCTGAACGTTTCGCTGTGTAAACCACAGCTTCTTCAGCAGATTTATTCGGATTTTTATTAATCATCAAAATACATAGTCAAAATTTTTACATAAATTGAAGTCAGTTTATTTGAAGGTCATTTGTCCATGGACAATTTTACCAATAGAAATATGTAAGCAGTCATCACATATATTTGTCACACAAATACAACTATTTATTTTGACACCCCATACCTAATCTGTTATTCTGCGCTAAAAAATGTATCTGCCGCATAACTGGCCTTATTGTAACGACAACAAATATTATATTTTATAATTGTAAGAACCTGAAGAGAAATTATTGAAAAGAATATTCTTCGTTCAGATTGACTTTTAATTCATAATATGGGAATTTTCCACACTATCAAACATATATTTGTAATGACTAATGTCAAGTTGTTGTTGTGTTCACTCTTCTATAGTTGATTTATAAAGATTAGTTTTGTATGAGTGTGTATGAGTATGTATGTTATTTGTCATATGGAAAATACGTGAATTCATATTTGATAAACATGATACTACATGTTTTAAAAGGTCATGGAGGCTCATAGAGTGTTTGTTGTTTTTTCATCTGTCTTGCTTCATAAGAGTTTGCCATACAAGTGATAAGTCTATCCCTTCTTTCCTATTCACTGCATTCGATGTGGTCAAAATATGCAAGGCTTCAGAAGTCAATCTTTCTTACTGTGAATAAAATCCTCTTCCAAGAATTTTGACGTTGTCGAAATCAGTCTTATATCCGCTGTCTATCGCACGCATTGCTATAGCCGATCTTTTTTCCAGACTTTTTAGTTCTACTTCACTTCTAGGTGGACATTTCGTGTCGAAATTCTTGGAAGAAGATTTCATTCACATAAAGAAAGATTGACTTCTGAAGCCTTGCACATCTTAACCACATCGAATGCAGTGAATAGGAAAGAAGGAATAGAATTATCACCTATATGGCAAACTCTTATGAAGCAAGACAGATGAAAAAATTGATATAAGCATAAAACTTGGGCACTGTGGTAGAGTATAACTCCATTATGGATAAGATTTTATTTTGATAAATCACACAGTGTTGTAAAGTTATATTAACTGATGACGTTTCGAGCAAAAACTATTGCTCATAATCATGTCAAGTTACTCACACAACTTTTTGCTTCATCCATATGCACGAGTAAAATTGATTAGACATTTGAATAAAAATCAATATAGGATAATGTACATTCAGAAATAATAATATCAGTGTTATTGATCAATTACGATCACATGGGAAATAAGACGAGTGTTTTTATAGTCATAGTAAGTTACTTGTTAGAATATTGTGATGTGTTTGAATTGAAATAGAATTTTAAGATAATTTATTATTCTCTTCTGATTTAACCGGCGGTAATAATATCTTCCATATCTCTGTTATTTGCATTGAGTCATCTCTATTGCATATGTTGGGTGTAGACTCAATGAACAAGGATTCCATAATCAACCTCTCTCTCCACCTACCTATATTACTTTTTAGAATTTTAACCTTATCCCACCCTATTGTGTGGTTGTTTGCTAATGCGTAAAGTGCAATTGTCGAGCCTTTTTCTAAATTACTTATCTTCTTTGGGTCAACCATTCTTCCCTTAGCTAAATTCTTATGTTCTGATAATCTGACTATCCCTGACCTACTCGTTTGACCTATGTAGTTGACCTCACAGTCATTGCAGGGTATTTTGTAAATTATATTATTTTGTTTAATTAGGTGAACCTACAGGGACTTTAACCTACAGAGCTTGTACCTCAGTGAGTTTGTAGGTTTCAATGCCACCGTAATTCCTGCTTTATTAAAAATCCCTCGTAGGGTCTCAGATGTCCCCTCCTTATTTGGTATAACAGTGGATGACATATTCTCTCTTATCTATGTTATCATTACTAGTTTGACAATTATTTTTATTTTGTTTTTGGCCTTTACTGATCTTCCTAATGAATTTTATAGGATAGTTATTCAACACCAACGCTTCTTCTATCTGTTTTATTTCGTCATTTAGGTCTTTTCTTGTGCTACTTAGTGCTATGGCTCGATTTATTAGACACTTAACTAAGCCTGCCTTAACAGTTAACGGATGAGATGAATTAAAGTCTAAATATCTATCAGAATGAGTTGGTTTTCTATAAACACTAGTGTGTAGTTTGCCTTCTTCTATTCGCTTTATCTTACAATCTAACATAAGTAATTCTCCTTGTTCATTTTCTGATTCAAATGTGAATTTTATTCCTTCTACTTGTGAGTTTATATGTATCAAGAAGCTAGAGATATGTCCTGTTTCTAACACTGTGAATGTGTCATCCACATATCTCTACCATGTTTTTGGAGTGGGATTAAATGTATTGAGAGCACTATTTTCCCAGCAGTCCATAAAAATGTCTGCTGCAATAGGGGATATTGGTGATCCCATTGCTACACCTTCTGTTTGTCTATATATTTTGTCTTGGAACTTGAAGACCGTAGATGTGAGGCACAATTGAATTCCTAAAATAATTTCATCAATGGGTAGTTTCGTCCTATAAGTGAGTTCAGGGTGTGCAGTTAATTCTTTTTTAACTGCTTCTAAGGCCATATCGATTGGTATGTTAGTAAAAAGACTAGTTATATCGAAACTAACCACTGTTTCATCATTCTCTAGTTGAATGTCATTTAGTTTACTTTTCATCTCATATGAATTAGTTAATCTAGAGTTTGAGCGATATCTGATGGGGCATAATATTAGAGCTAAGTGTTTCGATAATTCATAAGTTGGGGTATTTCTAAAATCAACTATTGGCCTTATGGGGTATTCTGGCTTATGTATTTTAATAGTACCATATATTCTACTAGCATTATTAGTTTCACGCATTAAATTGAACCATTTAGACTCACCCAGAGACGGCTTCATTCTGCGTATTAATTCTGCTGTAGATTTCGTTATTATTATTATTGTATCTACAGGCTTCTTAATTTCCTCATGTGGACCCGTTTGAATCTGTTCAATAACCTTTTTGATATAGTCAGATTTATTCAAAACTACGGTGGCGTTTCCGTTGTCAGCTTTTGCGATGACAATATTTTTATCCTGTTTTAGACTAATTAAAGCTTCTCATTCCGATTTTTTAAAGTTTGATTTTGCCTTCTTTTGATTTTTCAAAGTTAATACACATTGTGCTGGAACCTCTTCTGCTGTTGTCTTATCTATTGAATCTAGTGCTACTTCTATGTTGGGAATGACATCCTCTGGTTTTATTTTACTCACTGTTACATTGAAATTTAGTCCTTTCTCAAGTACTTTTATCTCACTAGAGCCTAGTTCCCTTGATGAGAGGTTGATCGCCCATTTTTTTCTGTCAACAGAGGATGAAACGCTGACGTCAGTTTCATTTATTGTGTCCTTTTCTTCTGTTAATTTGTTAAATTTTTTGATTTGTGTTGTTTTTGATTTTTATAATGCTGATTCTCTAGCTTTTTCGGATGTTTCAACAAGGATTACAGATGAAAAAACAACAAACACTCTATGAGCCTCCATGACCTTTTAAAACATGTAGTATCTTGTTTATCATATATGAATTCACGTAATTTCCACATGACAAATAACATACAAACACACACACTCATAAAAGACTAATCTCTATAAATCAACTATAGAAGAGTGAACACAACAACAACTTGACACTAGTCACTACAAATATTTGTGATGACTGCTTACGTAAAAAATGTCCATGGACAAATGACCTTCAAATAAACTGACTTCAATTTATGTAAAATTTTTGACTATATATTTTGATGATTAATAAAATTCCGAATAAATCTGCTGAAGAAGCTGTGGCTTACACAGCGAAACGTTCAGAAAAATCTTGTTTTGATTTTCTTAACAGGCTGAGATTAATTTAAATAATTTATAATTATTCCAGCTAAATGAAATTCAATCCTGTTGAAATTCTTCATCAAGTCGTTGTTTGAATTTAAGTGCTGCAATGAATGGTTGGATGTGTGACCCATTCTTCGGCGATTCTTCTGTCTGCGAAATAATTAATTGTGTAGAAGAGGCTTTCATTGGTTAGCTTTTACAGTAATAACCATAAATGATAGAAATTATTTCGAAAGCAATTCTCTGGTAGCGGAGAAGTATTCTGAGGACGTTTGGGATTTTCCCTTTATTTATATTTAATAATTAGTGAAAGCGTGCTAAAATTTAGTTAATAATTGCTATGATCTGAAATTTGCGCTGGTGTGGGAGTACCTGTCGCTTCACATTGGTGAAAGTATATTAATTTGTTCAATTTGTCATGTAATAAAACTGCTTACAGTCCAGGCCTTGGAAATCGAAGCAAACATTTTGGGAAATGTATTTTTTTTCTTTACGCAAATGAAATCATTCTAATATTTAATTGCGTAACATAATAATTTTGTAAACCTTTACAGGACAAACATGAGATGAAACCATTTTATACGCACCACAAGAAAATAAGAGAAAGTATACACCATAGGCATATTTTCAAGAGAGTTGAAGTTTATCATGCGTGTCCGACGTCTAATCTACTTGTGTGATAATGTCCAAGGTAAGGCTTTGCTCCATTTAAATTTCTCAGAAGCTATAATAGTGTTCTTATTCGTAAAATACTTTAAACCTCTCTTTCTACTCTTAAGTGAGCCTGATCTTTTTATCTGTTCGACCAAGGAACTGACTTCGAAATTATGAGTGAAACCACTTACTCACAGTCGCAACAAAAGATCAATTCAGTCTGTAAAACCTTACTTGAGGAATACTTTTGTTATCCTAAAAATACTTATTCGAGATTCGAATAAATGTTGAGTGAAAAATTGTGTATGACTCAAATTGGTGTCTCTATATTCTACTTTCTTCACCAGAATCAAAAGTGGTGACTACCCAAAGAGATGAGCAGTAAAGTGAAACCAATATTCGGTACTCCTTGATCTTCATTGGTTCTCAGAATATCAATGGCTAAAGAGGTAATGGATGTTTTCAGAATATATAGGTAAAAGACTTCACTGTAAATCTTCATTATGCACTGCATGTTTATTCGATCTAACGTTCCACGTTCAGTAATTGTATGTGCTTTGAGTATATATATATATATATATACTAGTTTTCGATGGTGTTAATAAAAACTTTTGCATATTGTCGCAACTGTTCTGTTATTTTGATCGGAGTTTTCACAAGTGGGAGCTGTTCTTATCATTCTCGTTAAGACGAGATTTTTTTTCAGCAAATCCATCTGACTCTTCAGAATTTTGTGTCTTGTCACTATGGCTTTTTTTAGATCAATCTTTGTTTACCTTGACTTTTATTTTCGTCATAGAGGTGTATTTTTTCAATTGATTTCTTTTAAAAAAAAAAATTCTCAACATTACAACCTATAGAAATTTGAAATTAATGCACAAATTGGAGAATAAACATGTCAAGTAGTTTTACCATGATAATGCGGTGATCATTCAATAATGTGGTGTCAAACTTAACTATTTGATAATTATTTTTGCACCGACACCTTAAGTGTATTTCTGATCCACGTGACTTAAGCCACTATGGATCATTCGCTTTATTATCAGTTTTGTACCAATCCGATATATATTGGTCAGATGCCTTACGAATAGAGCAAGACGTATTTGTACAGATGACTCCCTAGAAAATGAGCTAGGATATATCCAAAATACGCTGGTCCGAATGGGTTATCCTAGCAGATTTGTTAGGAGACACATGAATACCAGGTACAACAGAGAAAAACTGACAACAGTTAAAAAGAAAGAACTGTTCATGAAACTTCAGTTTAATGGGGACGTGGCTAGTGAAGTCTTACATCTGAGATTATCGAGAGCGATAAAACGGACTTATACTGCCGCCAACCTTTGTTTGTCATTTTCCAGTCGACCAATTTTGATTGCTCAAGTGAAAGATAAGCTACCTAGCTGTGCCACTTCGATGTTTATCTATAAATTTAGTTGCTCCTGTGGAGAAAGCTATATAGGGCGAACAACTAGACAACTTAACAAACGCATTAATGAGCATCTTCCTTCATGATTCGGAAAAGGTCAAATAAAATCCATACGAAGTTCTATTTTGGCTCATTTCATTGATAGCGGTCACCAAGTGGACAAAAATAGTGCTTTCAAAGTTATCTATCGTATTCCATGGAGTCTTTCGAATGGAATCAGAACCAGTCTTTTACACCTAGCCAAAGCTATGGGAATTCGAGAGAATAATCCTAGTCTTTGCATACAAAAGAAGTTTCTTCTACTTTTGTCTCTCCCTCGGCCAAGGTGAATTCCATTCAAAACCCTCCTACCCTATCTTATTTTCCATCTCCTTCGTACTTTTATAATATTTAAAAGTCAATCTGAACGAAGATTATTCTTTTCAAAAATTTCTCTTCAGGTTCTTACAATTATAAAATATAATATTTGTTGTCGTTACAATAAAGGCCAGTTATGCGGTAGATACATTTTTTTAACGTAGAATAACAGATTAGTTATGGGGTGTCAAAATAAATAGTCGTATTTTTGTGACAAACGTGCTAGGCTGAATTCGATTACAAAATATTGTAAAACGGGAGACAATGGTGATTAATCATAATAGATTTGTAGAGTGTGGGGTAGGAAAATTGACAAGTCAGTTCAAGGTTGTAAAAGGTGTCAGGTGAGTGGCTAGTACAAAGTAATAAAGTACAATTGTAATAATAAGCAAAGGAAAAAAAGCCAAGAGGGTTAAGGGGAAGGAGCACTCTTGGTGAGAAGAAGAATCATCAATCCAAGTTTGGCCACGGTAGGAACAGCGTCTGTTCCTTTGCTTATTATTACAAATATTATTATTACAGTTATTATTAATATTATTATTCGTCATAATTTATGCCCTTCATGCAAACATTCTCTCAATACTATCGAATTTTCTCGTTTATACTATACGGACTTATTATTAGTGATATTATCTCTTTTCTCAATATATGCCTCCACCTGTTTCATTTCACATATTCGTTATTTCATTATGAACCTCTCATTGCAGTCTTACTATCTCCTGTTTAACACAGACCGCTTTGTACTAGCCACTCACCTGACACCTTTTACAACCTTGAACTGACTTGTCAATTTTCCTACCCCACACTCTACAAATCTATTATGATTAATCACCATTGTCTCCCGTTTTACAATATTTTGTAATCGAATTCAGCCTAGCACGTTTGTCACAAAAATACGACTATTTATTTTGACACCCCATAACTAATCTGTTATTCTACGTTAAAAAAATGTATCTACCGCATAACTGGCCTTATTGTAACGACAACAAATATTATATTTTATAATTGTAAGAACCTGAAGAGAAATTTTTGAAAAGAATATTCTTCGTTCAGATTGACTTTTAATTCATAATATGGGAATTTTCCACACTATCAAATTTTATAATATTTATTTAAACTCTGATTATCGTTCCACTTCACCTTTTAAGATTTGACCTAATTTATTTATACACTTATATACATATACTATCTTTGTTATTCTTATCACCTGCATAAACCTTATTATCAATATTTTGTTATCATTATAATCATCGTTATTAATTTCGTTCAAAACATTTACCACATTATTATTATTATTAAGATTATTATTTGATTCCCGAAATCACCGTCATTGGTTAAAATTTTATATATAAATCTATGTAAATTAGAGTAAAGCCTGAAGAAGATCTAATTGAAAACAATATTGTTCGCTTATATGTCTTGTTCTAATATTATAAATGGGAATATTTAAAGATTTGAAATCACGTGTGGATCCCAGTGCATTAAAGCCACTCAATGAGTACTTGAAGTATAATGCCAGACTCACAGAAGCGAAAACATGTTTAGATTTTATAAATGACTGTATAAATAATAATCGATATCCTAAAATTTACTGGAAATCTCTTCGTCGTAATAAAGTTTATCCAAATTCCCGATCACTGAAACGTTATGCACTTAACCAATTGGACTCTTTAAGAATGTACATTTCGGTAATAGAAAGAAATTTATCACAGAAGAAATTTGCAGTCGATGAACTTCCTCAGGATTTATTAATTGATTTCATTGAGTATGTCGACAGAGTTAGCCAAAACAGAGCAGAGAAAAGGAGAACGAAACTTATCAAATCACTATACAGTCAAAATCCTGAAAAGGATTTCCCTTCATTCCCTTCAGACCCTTATCGGTACGTCCATAATTTTTCAAGTGTAACACTAGATAAATTACAGTTAGAAGCTCTATCATTGGGTCTTAGATTTTGCGACCAAGGATATAAGGTCAACCAACTCGATACCAACATCCAGTTTGAAAACCTCCTCCTACAAACAAAAGATTTGACCCCAACGTCAGACGATGAAGTCGCTAGGTTTAAAACTACAATAGTCGACAGTTGTCAACAGTATAAAAAGCTACCACACGTGGTAATTAAGTCTGAAATTATATTAAATAATAACAGATTTTCAATCAGGTTATTCTTTCATTCATATGAGGAGTTTACAGAACGTTGTGTGAAATACGCTGTTCAGCAATTCCCTGTTATTTGGTTTCATTCGGACACCAATGGAAATGCAACTGACTGTAAATAAATATTCCAAGCAAAGTGATCATAGTGAATGCATTATGAATTTTCAGTTTTGTTGCATTAGGAAAAGAATGGTGGCAAAGTGGTGACATTTCGAGCTCTCTTAAAAGAGTATGTATGAATCGTTATGATGATGACGCTTCTTGAACATTTTAAACCAAATCACATTAACACTTAAAGATTAGCTGAAATCTCTCTCTCAGTATTTCGGAGAATTCGAAGCTCGCTGGAGTAAACTTTATGTCCGAAATTCAACAATGAATCAGTTACTATCCCGAAATGTCTTAGAACCTTTTGGATATTAAAGTTTTATTTGTGTGAGTTATAAAAATAACAGAGACCGATGAAAATTCAGAAAGTGGCCTTCCTAAATTTTTATCTAAATGTTCTCCACATGCAAGTGACTTAATGGTTACTCATCACTCGTGAAGTGATATTCCTACACTGTTTTATCCATTTTCATGGAACACCAGTGAAACTATGCAGATTATAGTATTCTACTAAACTACCAATAATAATATTATATATTACAGTATTACTCATACATTTCAAAAAGAACTGAACACGTCATTTAAAGGACTGACAACTATAAGTACTTTATTGAGATTAGGGTAATTTGTTAGTTCCATATTTCAATTATGAACTGAAGGTTAATGCTTAGGAAGATGAAAAAAATGGCTCTTCCTTTTTTCTAACAGTTGAAAGCAATAAGATACTTTTTGACAACTGATCATGATGGTCAGACAAAGAATGTGAAAACTTTCGCTGAATGGAAAATCGAAAGTACGCCTTTCATTCACCTTTTTTTGAACTCTAGTGAAGCTAATTTCCACTGAAGATAAAACATGAATAAATGGAACGTTTTGTAAAGTTGCTTCACTTGAGTTCTGTTCAAGCTGTTGATTTCTGTCAACGTGAACGCAGAAGCTTTTAAGTATTTTTCACATAAAAACTCGCAGTTATAAAACGCAACAGAGTCTATTTAAGATGTCCATTATCAGTGTTTCTCCCGGGGTTATTTTAACAGACGCTTTATGTCAACATATCAGTAATGTGTTTTGGACGATCATGACTCAAGTAGTTAACTAAGTTTCTGCCTCAAAAATATGATTAATTTTCATTAGAAGTGAGAGTCACGCATCAGAATGGAGAAAAGCTTCAAAATTCAATCAATAACTTCAGAGAAATGTATATAGTCTTAAGTATTTGATTATGAACTAATGCTTGAACTGAGAGCTAAGCATAGCTCATAATCCAAAATTTATAAAGCAGGACAAGAACTGTTAAATTATGTACTACCTTGATAAGTTCAATGTCTTCGGTGAAGCTGAAATCTCTACCTAACTTGCTCACTCTCAATCAAAGCAAAGAGTTCAAAGCCCAATAGAGTGAATCTTTCACTTAAAATTGATTTGATTAAGTAAAAGAGGCGATTTCTTATTACTGTTTAATATCATAGAACGTTTGTGCATTTCTTAGTTTTACTTACGTATTTTTAAGCTGAGAAAATATTTACACAAACTAATGGCACTTTGTTCCATGCAGTTTTATCTAAATTTATTTCTGTAAAAAAGATTATCGGCTGATTCATCACTCAGGAAGTATGTTTTTGGAGTTTTCCAGGAATACTTCTG